>JARHVA010002718.1:770000-1185000 GCA_037957365.1 Torreya grandis | reverse complement strand
AATCCATCTGAAATATCTTCTATTTTCAATATAGCTAGGTTGCTTCCTAGAATTGTGGATAAGATAGTTGTTGATAGAGAATAAATAGATAGATCCATGCTTGGATCTATTAATTTTTTGACTACATAAAAAAATGTTGTAATTTTTGATTCTCTAAAATATAAAATATAGCTGTAGTTTTCTTCTCAATTCATGCGTTGAAGAATCTATTAAGCTAAGTTAATTTGGACTTGGATTTGAAGGAGCAAGGGCCCACTCCTAAAGAAATAATAAATTTATTTGGTATTAATAAATTATTTTTATAATTCTTTTCATTATAAATAGATATATATTTGAATAATTTATATTGGAAGCCTACAGGGAAGTTTGAATAGTTAATCCGTATTTCTAGCATAAGCATTTATTTCATTCTTTCAGATTTAACAAGTATACTTTTATGATTATTTTTAATTAGTAAATTAGATTTGATATAATTTTAATTCTATAAGAGTTATTTTGTTTTATAGTTATGAGAAACATTTTCAAATTCTACAAATTAGAGAAGATTGAGTGGTTTATGTTTTTGCAAAGAGTGTTTTCTTTCAAAATCATAGTTTAAGAGTTAAAAGTAGGTATATATTAGCATAATATTAAAAAAACCTAAAATAAATATTTTAAAGCTAAAATCTAAAAATACCTCACTATAAATAACTTTAGACACTACCTTGGTAAGAACAAACACCAACTTGTGTTGGTTAAATGAAGGGGTAATAATGACACCAACCATTTTTGGTGTTGTTACTAGAGAATCATTTAGGTGTTAGTAAGATAAAATTTAGGTTAATAGTCCAAAAAATAAAAAAAATAAAAAAACAAAATAAAATCACTCTTTTGTTAACATCAAGTATATGAGTAGGTTGAGGGATCCATAGGGTAGGTTTGTTCCAAAGGATTCTAACCCTTTAGAGGAAAGAATCAAGGCTACTTAAAAAAAATAGATAGCTTGCAAAAGGAATCTTTTAGAAATATTTCTAAGGAACCAGAAGAATCCTCTTTTGCACAAGATGAAATCATAAATACTAAATAACCAAAATCCCCTCCTCTCATTAGAACTTTATTTGACATTGGTGAAAATGTAGGCCAAGTAGAGAACCCTCAAAAGGAATGCTCCCAAGAGGACTTTCTCTTATCTGATTGCCTTTGAAGTTGATGAATGAACAATACCAACATTTATCTAGCCTATTTGCCAACTTTTAGAGGACTGTCCATTGAAGACCTAGACCAATTTTTATTTGAATTTAAGGTTCTCTATTAGACCTATGATTACACCTTAGATAGCCAAAAATTGAAGCTCTTTTCTTCTACTTTGAAACAAGGGGAAATGAGGTGGTTCATGGGGATAGGAGGGAACTCTATTAACACTTCAAGAGAAATGGAAATAGCCTTTTTGGATAAATCTCAATATTACTATAGGGTCAAGGATAGGAAGGAAGATTTTTTCAAAATTAGACAAAATGAAGATGAAAATCTAGAGGATTATTTGGATTGGTTTGCCTTTGCTCTTAATATTTATGGTTATGAGTTACCTGTAAAAGTGATTAAAATAATTTTTCTCAAAGTATTGGATGAATATTCTAGAGATGCTTTAAATTTAATGGGAAAAGGGGATATCACTAAACTAGATTTTCAATAAATTCAATCGTTATGCACCAACTACTCTAGAACAACACCTAGTAGTAGAAAAGAGAAATTAGGATTATAATGATGTAAGTTAATCAATGGAAAAGTTGGAAAACTTCAAAATAGACATATTCATCCATTTTAACTCAAAATTGGATGGATTACAAGCTAAGGCCAAATCAAATGCTGAACCATTGGAGATTTATTACACAAAATATAGATTGAAACATGCACTTAGAGATTGTCTTTTGGACAAACCCAAAATTTGTGGAATTTGTGACACTAAGGATCATGACACAAATAATTATATTCATATCCCTAGTCTCAAGAATCAATTCAAACTAAATACACAGGCCATAGAAGAAATCAATTATGTTCAGAGATAAGGGAATACTTTTCAACAAAATCAATAGTTTGGCTCAAGAATTCCTTATCAATAATGGAATGTACCTTTGTAAATGTGGGTTGTAACACTTGTTAGATACCCAACCAAAGAAATCTGTCACTGCCTTTGTTGGGAATTATGGAAGCACACAATTGATTACCAAATACAAGCAACTTACATGTAGAAATAAACCAGAATCAACAAGTAACTAGAATTCAAAAATAACACAAAATATGAGAGACAATACACAACTTGTATTAAAACTCTTTCAGAAGGAAATACAATAAAGAATATTACCACAGTTCTTCTTCCTTACACACCTCTAAAGCTCCCACACCTCTAGGGCATAAACAATAAATCTTCCCTCAAAGCTCTCTCTCTCTTACGGTCACAACACACAACTCAAACATAGAGTTGGTGTTTACCTCCAACCAGCCAGTATCCACTACTACCAATACCCAAGTGCTCCACGCACTCCACAAGTACACAATCATACTTCAAGTAGCTCTCCCCTAAACTGCAACAACCTGCAACCCAATCTGATCTTACTTATGGAAGGAACTGCCTTGCCTTCCTCTTTGCTCTGAGTACATACCTGTACTCTAAGTAGATCCCACCTGATCTTGCTCCCTGTTGTGTTGTTATCCTCCCTGATCTTGCACACATGCAAATCAATCTAGTTCTACACACCTACAAACCTGGATCATGCACACACATACACCTACAGATCAATGCTCTTACTTACCATGTAGATCTCCTAAAGTAGCCATGCACACCTGCTTGTTAGGGTGTGGAGCTAAAAGCTTCACCAAGGAGCATACTTAAACAGGTTCGGGTCTACACAGACGCCGGCGTCGGTCAGGAGCGACCGACATCAGTTAGTAGCAATTGCAGAGGCGCCGACGTCGGCGATATGGTCGACCGGCGATGGTCACAGGCGAACAGGCAGGAACTGACGTCGGTTACCTGCGTGTCTAGAAATCTATTTCTGTGGACAGCAGCGAGTGTTTGCATGATAAGTTTGAGTCGTGGACTCAAGCTTGCGTCTCTATTATTGGCAATATTATTTTTAGAGCCCTTTTTCAAGAGGCTTAACTGTTTGTTGTAAGAGCATGCTCAAGTTCCCTATTTCTATATGTAGGAAGATCTTCTTAGCTTAGAATTGTAAGTGTTGTGTGTAGAACTGTAAGAGTAGAACATTGTGAATGTTTGAAGGACAGTACAGAGTTGCATCAATCCAGGTTGTTGGATTTGAGTGTACTTGAGAGTGAGCTCTTGAGGAATAGAGATCTACTGAGAGATCTTGTGTGCATCTGAGAGAGGTGTGGAAGAATGAAGTTTCTTCATATTGTATTCCTATTGTAAAGAGTTTCAATACAAGTTTTCAGGGTGTTTTCTTGTATATCTTGTTCTGTGCTATTTATCATTTCAGTTACTTATCTATCTGATTTATTTCCACATTTATTGCTTTCACAAGCATAATCTATTGTTGGTTTGATCCCCCAACAAGTGGTATCAGAGCCTTGGTTACAGGTTACAGGTTACAGATTACAGGTTGCTCACAGGTGTTTCTGCAGGAATTTCTGTTTGAGTGGGAGAAGCAATGGCAGAAGAAAGTAAGCTGAGAATGGAAAAGTTTAATGGCAAGAACTACCAACATTGGAGAATGCAGATAGAGGACTATCTGTATCAGAAGGATCTCTACTTACCGTTAGGTGGGATAGCAAAGAAGCCCAAGGACATGGAGGATGAAGAATGGGAAGTTCTTGACAGAAAGGCTCTTGGGTCTATAAGACTGAGTCTGGGCTCCACTGTGATATGTAATTTGTCACAGGCAAAAACTACGGTAGATTTGATGACCACGTTAGCAAATATGTATGAAAAACCCTCAGCTTCAAATAAGGTATATCTTATGAAGCAATTATTTAATTTGCATATGAATGAAGGTGGATCTGTTTCTACTCATCTGAATGATTTCAATGGAATTGTTAATCAGTTAAGTTCTGTCAATATTGTATTTGAAGATGAAATAAAAGCTCTTTTGATATTATGTTCTTTGCTTGAAAGCTGGCATGGCTTAGTAATGGCAGTTTCTAATACTGCATCTGCATCAAATATTTTGAAAGTAGAGGACGTGGTTAGTGTTATCTTGAATGAGGAAATACGCAGGAAAAGCACAGAAGAGACATCTGGGAACGCTTTAAATTTTGAGAGCAGGGGAAGGCAAAAAGAAAAGAGCAAGAGGAGATCAAGATCTAAGTCTAAGGTGAGAGGAAGATCCAAATCCAGGAATGGCAGGAAGCCACAATGCTGAAACTGTGGAAAGATGGGGCACATAAGCAGAGATTGTTGGTCAAAGCCCAAGGAGGACAACCAACACGAAGGAAAGGAAGAAGCCAAGGTTGCAGGTATTGCACAGGATGCTTTAATTTTCTCTTTGCATAATAACATAGAATCTTGGGTATTAGATTCTGGTGCATCTTTCCATGCTACCCCTAACAGAGAGTATTTCAGTGACTATATCCATGGAGATTTTGGAATAGTGTACTTAGGGGATGACGAGCCTTGTAAAATAATTGGCAAAGGTAAAGTGCAGCTGAAGATGCAGAATGGCAACACATGGGTGTTGAGAGAAGTGATGCATGTTCCTAGTTTGAAGAGAAATTTGATTTCTGCAGGTAAGCTAGGTGATGAGGGTTGTACAGTAACTCTCACAGCAGATTCTTGGAAGGTGACCAAGGGTGCACTAGTTATGGCCAGAGGTAAGAGAGAAGGTACTCTCTACTTGTGTAATTGTGTTACTAACAAATCTCCTTCAGTTTTATCTACTTCAGGTGTGGATTGTAAATTATGGCACTCAAGGCTTGGCCACATGAGTGAGAAGGGGATGTCAATACTTAAGTCTAAAGGTATGCTTTCAGATTTGAAAAGTATGGATCTAGAGTTTTGTGAGCATTGTGTATTTGGAAAATAGAAAAGGGTTAGTTTTCTCAAGACTGGGTCTACTAAGAAAAGGCAGAAGTTACAGCTTGTTCACACAGACGTGTGGGGACCAGCTCAGGTAGCCTCTATTGGCGGATCACGGTACTATGTTACATTCATAGATGACGCCACAAGAAAGGTATGGATCTACTGTATTAAAAAGAAATCTGATGTTTTTGAGACTTTTAAGTTTTGGAAGGCTATGGTTGAGAATGAAACAGGCAGAAAGTTAAAGTGCCTGAGATCTGATAATGGCGGTGAGTTCTGCAGTCTTAAGTTCAAATTGTATTGTTATACACAAGGAATCCGTAGGCAAAGGATGGTTCCAAGGACACCTCAGCAGAATGGTATTGCTGAAAGGATGAACAGAACTATCATGGAGCGTGCAAGATGTATGAGATTGCATGCAGGGTTGCCCCTAGAGTTTTGGGCAGAAGCAGTGGACACCGCAGTGTACCTGATTAATAGAGGACCCTCTACAGCTCTGGATGGTGGAATTCCAAAAGAGGCATGGACAGGTAAAAAGGTAGATCTCTCATATCTCAAAGTTTTTGGTAGTGAAGCCTTTGTGCATATAGATAAGGAAAATAGAAAGAAGCTTGATCCTAAGTCTACGAGGTGCACGTTTATAGGCTATGGCTCAGATGATTTTGGTTTCAGATTTTGGAATCTAGGAACTAACAAAGTAATCAGGAGCCGTGATGTTGTTTTCAATGAAAGAGTGATGTACAGTGATCAGATAAGGAAGCTGGATCAATCTGGGCAGAGCAATAGTGAATTGGACGAAGTTATGGTCCAAAATGAGCTCGCGGAAAAAAGAAATAATCACTTGCAGGAAAACACAGAGACCGACGTTGGCAGGGTTAGAACCGGCATCGGCAGTACAGAAACCGATGTTGGTCATACAGAGACCGACGTCGGCAGACCAGGCACCGAGGTCGGTCAGGTAGAACCGACGATGGCGAGTGACAGGTCTACAGGTGGCCGAGGTCGGTCACTGTCAAAAAATTTGGGTGGACAGATTGTTGAAAACAAGTCCAAGACACCCACCAGGAGGTCTGAAAGGGTAAGTAAGCCTCCAATTAGATATTCTCCTTCCTTATATTATTTATTGCTAACTGATGGTGGAGAACCAGAAAGTTTTGAAGAAGCATTACAGGTGGAGTCCAGGAGTAAGTGGGAGCGTGGCATGGCTGAGGAGATGGAGTCCTTAAGAGAGAACCAAACATGGGATTTGGTTGAATTGCCAGCTGGTAAGAGAACACTGAAGAACAGATGGACCTACAGGTTGAAGGAAAGTGAGGATGGTTAGATGCGATATAAGGCCAGATTAGTGGTAAAAGGATTTGCACAAAAGCCAGGTATTGACTTTGGTGAAATTTTTTCTCCGGTTGTTAAGATGACTTCTATAAGGGTTGTATTGTCTTTGGTTGCTTTTGAGGATTTGCATCTCGAGCAGCTAGATGTTAAGACAGCGTTTCTTCATGGAGATTTGGATGAGGAAATTTACATGGAACAGCCAGAAGGTTTCGAGGTCAAAGGTAAGGAGAAGTTTGTGTGCAGGTTAAAGAAAAGCTTGTGTGGCCTCAAGCAAGCTCCAAGGCAATGGTATTTGAAATTTGACAGGTTTATGACTGAGCATGGCTACAGTAGGTGTCAATCAGACCATTGTGTATATTTCAAGAGATTTGATAATGGTAGATATATTATTCTATTGTTGTATGTAGATGACATGCTGGTTGCAGGGTCTCACATGCAGGATATCTCTGAGCTTAAGGAGAAGTTAGCTCAAAAGTTTGCCATGAAGGATTTGGGAGCAGCTAAGAAGATCCTTGGCATGAGCATTAGGAGAGACAGGAAAAATCACAGGTTGATATTGTCTCAAGAATATTATGTGAACAAGGTGTTGGAGAGGTTTAATATGCAGGATGCAAAACCGATAAGTACACCTATGGCTGGACATTTTAAGCTAAGCAAAGAACAATGTCCCAATTCACATGATGAGGTAGAGTACATGAGTACAGTTCCATATTCTTCCGCAGTAGGGAGTCTAATGTATGCAATGGTATGTACTAGACCAGATATTGCCCAAGCAGTGGGAGTAGTAAGTAAGTATATGGCCAATCCAGGTAAGGAACATTGGAAAGCGGTTCAATGGATCCTTAGATATCTGAGAGGAACCAGCAGCAAGCATTTGTGCTATGGAGGTTCAGATACTTCTCTACATGGCTATGTAGATTCAGATATGGCAGGGGATTTGGATGGCAGGAGGAGCACCACAGGTTATGTTTTTACTGTAGGTGGAACAGCGGTTAGTTGGATATCTAAGTTGCAGAAGGTTGTAGCCTTGTCAACTACAGAAGCAGAATATATTGCAGCTACAGAAGCTAGCAAGGAGATGATATGGATGACACGATTCATGGAAGAGCTTGGAAGGGAGCATGGGAGTTGCAGATTGTACAGTGACAGTCAGAGTGCAATCCATTTGGCCAAGAACTCAGCCTTTCATTCTAGAACCAAGCACATACAGCTAAGGTACCACTTCATACGGCAGGTATTGGAAGATGGTGAGTTGAAGCTGGAGAAAATTCATACAGACAAGAATCCTGCTAATATGCTAACAAAGCCGGTTACGATGGAGAAGTTGAATCTTCATTCAACTTATATTGGTCTTCATGATTGAGTTGAAGATGGAGGAGCTAGAAGATGATGCTGTACAGGTTGGTGCAGCTGGTTTATCTCTAAGTGGGAGATTGTTAGGGTGTGGAGCTAAAAGCTTCACCAAGGAGCATACTTAAACAGGTTCGGGTCTACACAAACGCCAGTGTCGGTCAGGAGCGACCGATGTCGTTTAGTAGCAGTTGCAGAGGCACCGACGTCAGCGATATGGTCGACCGGCGACGGTCACAGGCGAACAGGCAGGAACCGACGTCGGTTACCTGCGTGTCCAGAAATCTATTTCCGTGGACAGCAGCGAGTGTTTGCATGATAAGTTTGAGTCGTGGACTCAAGCTTGCGTCTTTATTATTGGCAATATTATTTTTAGAGCCCTTGTTCAAGAGGCTTAACTGTTTGTTGTAAGAGCATGCTCAAGTTCCCTATTTCTATATGTAGGAAGATCTTCTTAGCTTAGAATTGTAAGTGTTGTGTGTAGAACTGTAAGAGTAGAACATTGTGAATGTTTGAAGGATAGTACAGAGTTGCATCAATCCAGGTTGTTGGATTTGAGTGTACTTGAGAGTGAGCTCTTGAGTAATAGAGATCTACTGAGAGATCTTGTGTGCATCTGAGAGAGGTGTGGAAGAACGAAGTTTCTTCATATTGTATTCCTATTGTAAAGAGTTTCAATACAAGTTTTCAGGGTGTTTTCTTGTATATCTTGTTCTGTGCTATTTATCATTTTAGTTACTTATCTATCTGATTTATTTCCACGTTTATTGCTTTCACAAGTGTAATCTATTGTTGGTTTGATCCCCCAACACTGCTGACCAAGATCCTACACCCCTGAAGAATCTTGTTGACTCTCCAAAACCAACACCCACCTTGGTACTGCTATGGAACTAGGAAGAACACCCTTGCTCACCTCACACACAAAAGGAGCTAACTTTGCTCAACTCAAACTAGCACACTTTACAATACAACCAATGAGTCTCTTAAATAGATCTCATGCAAATAATAATTAGACACCTAATTACAATAATTAGATCTATAAATTCTAGTCTAAATTTGGCACTTGACATGCAAACACTTGGTTCATTAACTAACTACCCATAAAACTTGCAGTCTAAACTACACAGGCGATCGATGTCGGTCCCTATCTGCTTGGAGGTGACCGACGCCGGCCGACTTCTGATCGACATCGATTGCTCTTCTATCTATACCATGCCAACATCGATTGGCCTGACCGATGCTGGTGTCTGTGACACTCTGAAACCTTTCTACAACCTCCTCCCTATTTGCATCAGTGAAGCTTTTAACTCCACAACCTAATAATCTCCCACTTGGAGATAAATAACTGCATTATACCTGTACCTATTCTCCATCTAATCTATTTCTTGGCTTGTATCCCTCTTCAAGATCAATCCTAAAGACCACCCACCACACAACTTCTGGTGCACCTCCTGTCATCCAAGTAACCTGTCACATCTGCATCTACAAACACATGTAGAAAAGAACTTGACCCTGCATAACATGTCGACTTACTACTGGTCCCTCTCAAATACCTGAGAATCCATTGAACTTCCCTCTAATGCTTCTTTCTTAGATCAGCTCCAAACTTTTTGATAGCACCCACTGCTTGGGCAAACTTAGGTCTATCCCAGACCTCATGTGATTTCAAACACTAAACTATCTAGCCCTTAGTGTGCTCTGGTTCTACATCTTGAACCTCGCCAACACCTGATTCACATTAGCTCCCATTGGAGACAAAATCACCCTGTGATCTTCCATGTCTCTCATGCCAAAGAATTTTGCTGCTCCAAATTCCTCATGACATGCCACTAAACTATATATTTGAACCTGCACCAAGCTCATCCTCCACTTACAGCAACAAGATAATGTTGCAACCATCATCCACCTAGCAAGACAAACATAATGGTTATACTGACATTGACTAAAGCCCTACTTTGTCATCCACCTGGTACCACCTGTCAGTCCTGTCCCACTGTCCTGTAGCTACCTCAAAACCATATGACCTGGCCTTGCATCTCACAAGTCCATTCTCTCTATTCTTTAACTAAGGTATCCATTCATCTCTATGCTTTCATATCGGCTGGCAACTTTACCAAATCTCTTATTTGGTTTTACATCATATTCCTGCCATGCTCCCACTATTTCCTAGATCCTTCCTACTCTACAGTCAGCAACTAGTATAAAGAAGAGGAATAATGAATTTGAGGCTTAATTACACCTTAAGTCCTCCATATTGGTGTTTGAGACTCCTTGACAGCTTGCTATCTACCCAAAATCTGTTACAGTGACCAACCTCAGTCACCACACAGTCTACATTCGACCGACATCGGTTCCCATGCGCCTATCCCTGACTACCGACCCTACCGATGTCAATGTCTCTATTGCCAACGTTGGTCCTCCTGACTGACATTGGTCTTACCTATTGCCGACGTTGGTCCTTATGACCGACGTTAGTCTTACCCTGCCTAACATCACTGGCTCTGGTCTGCACATGACCAACATCGATGCCTGTCTGTTCGACACTGATTCCTCATGATCGACACTAGTACCTGTGTTTTCCTGTGAGTGATGACTTTTTACCTATGAGCTTACTTTGAATCAATCCCATGTCCAAACTACTTTGCTTAGAGGTATCTAGCCTTCTCCACTAATCTCTATCTGTCGTCTCCTCCATAAACACCAAGGCTTTCCAGTTCTTAAGTCTGTCAAAGACATCTGACTCCTTGCTAAGAACATGCATCTCATTCTTGCTCATGTGACCAAGCCTACAAAGCCACGTCTCCACAACAGAAGAAGAATCAATAATATAAGCAAGTAGATAAAGGGTACCTACTTTCTTACCACTAGCTAATTCAAGTGCATCCGCTGTGAGAGTTCTTGTGCATCTCTCATCACCCAACTTCCCTAAATAAATCAGCCTTATCTTCAAGACCAGGACCTGCATGACCTCCTTCAACACCCATGTGTTGGCTGCCTGGAATTTTAGCTTCACTTCCCCTTTGCCAATTCTTTGGCAAGGCTCACCAGCTCCTCTACTTGGGGTTGCATGGAAAGAGGCAACCTAATCTATTATCCAAGATTCAACTTTATCCATAGCATCTTGTGCAACAACACCTACAACATCTACTTCTTCATGTTGATCTGCTACCAACCAACAATCTCTTTTTACCTGCTCTTTCTTTCCATAGGACCGTGATTGACCATCTGTGCTTTTCAACTCCTCCATTCTTAGCTTACTTTCTTCTACCATTACTCTACTCCCACTCAATCAAAAACTCCTGAGAGTGACCTATAATCAAATACAAAACCACTCCCTGTAACCTTAGCTCTGAAACCACTTTGCTAGATACCCAACCAAAGAATTCTATCACCGCCTTTGTTGGGAATTATGTAAGCACATAATTGATTACCATATACAAGCAACTTACATGCAAAAATAAACCAGAATCAACAAGTAACTAGAATTCAAAAATAACACAGAATATGAGAGACAATACACAACTTGTATTAAAACTCTTTCAGAAGGAAATACAACAAAGAAGATTGCCACAGTTCTTCTTCTTTACACACCTCTAGGGCATAAACATTAAATCTTCCCTCAAAGCTCTCTCTCTCTTATGGTCACAACACACAACTCAAACACAGAGTTGGTGTTCACCTCTAACCAACCAGTATCCACTACTGCTAGTACCTAAGTGCTCCATGCACTCCACAAGTACACAATCGTACTTCAAGTAGATCTCCCCTAAACTGCAACAACCTGTAACCCAATCTAATCTTACTTATAGAAGGAACTACCTTGCCTTCCTCTTTACTTTGAGTACACACCTAGACTCTAAGTATATCCCATCTAATCCTACTCCCTATTGTGTTGTTGTCCTCTCTGATCTTGCACACCTACAAATCAATCTGGTTCTGCACACCTGCAAACCTGGATCATGCACACACATACACCTACAAATCAATGATCTTAATTACCATGTAGATCTCCTAAAGTAGGCATGCACACTTGCTGACCAAGATCCTACACCCTTGAAGAATCCTACTGACTCTCCAAAACCAGCACCCACCTTGGTACTGCTATGGAACTAGGAGGAACACCCTTGCTCACCTCACACACAGAAGGAGCTAACTTTGCTTAACTCAAACTAGCACACTTTACAATACAACAAATGAGTCTCTTAAATAGATATCATGCAAAAAATAATTAGACACCTAATTACAATAATTAGATCTGCAGCTTTTAGTCTAAATTTGGCTCTTGACATGGAAACACTTGGTTCGTTAACTAACTTCTCATAAAACTTGCAGTCTAAACTGCACAGGTGACCGACGTCGGTCCCTGTCTGCCTGGAGGTGATCGACACCAGCTGACTTCTGATCAACATCAATTGCTCTTTTGTTTGTACCATGCCGATGTCGGTTGGCTTGACCGACACCGGTGTCTATGACACTCTGCAACCTTTCTGCAACCTCCTTCCTGTTTGCATCAGTGAAGCTTTTAGCTCCACAACTTAACAACACTATGGGGTACCTAAGAATGGATTCCATGCTAATGTATGATGCCATAACCTTTTCAAAAAATATGGATGCCATAAGGTCATCAACGACCTTAGACAAATCAACATTAGAATTCTGGTCAAAACTATAATTAGTAATATTAAAGAAGATATCCATAACAACAACCATAACAAAAAATAGAAATGGCTCCCAAAGGAAATCAAACCATCCCCATAAAATAAGTAAAATAGCCTCAAATAACTTCTCAACCAATATAAAATTAAAAAAATAGATAGTTTTTTGTAAATGAATAGGGTGAAACAATGGGAGTAGGAGCTACTGAATGTGTAGATATTTATCTAAGATCAGGAAGAATAGTTTAGGAACCCTAGGTTATCATAAAAAAAGTACCACAAGAACAAGTAAGTCCATAGTCAACTAGATAAATAAAAATAATCTCAAGAGGAAACTAGAAAAATAGAGGAAGTAATTTAAACACCTCCTTCTATGCATTTTCTAAAAAGATTAAAGGAAGTTGAAAACAATAGGGAATTTGAATTGATTCAAGAACTTTGGAAAATAAACATAGAGATTCTATTATTAAAAGCCATTCAAGATATTCAAAAAGTAAATAGGATTATCAAAATTCTATGTATTAATACACCTAATATAAAAATATAGTATCCTAAGACCATATAGGTTGATGGTAAAATTGTTGATCTATTAGCAAGAAAATTGCTATTACCTAAATATAGAGATCTAGGAAGTCTTGTCATTTCTACAAAAATTGGACAATAGGAGATAGAAAATGTATTGGTAGATTTAAGGGATTATACTAATTTAATGACTATGGACACCATATAAATATATTTCTAAAGGACATGCAACCAACCACCACAATCCTAAAAATGGTAGATCATTCCACCACTAAATTAGAAGGTGTCATTACAGACATAATGTTAACTATAGAATCATGGTAGTATCCTACTAATTTTATTATTATCCAACCTAAGAACAAATAGATTTGACACCCAATTATTTTAGGAAGACATTGGATAGAAACTATAATAGCACTGATTAATTATATATTAGGGGATATGACCATTTCAAATGGTCTTAAAGTAAAATGAATCTATTTATATACACCAGCTCAACCATCAATCAATACTGTCAAAAAATTATGGGTTGATCAACCTAATGAAAAACATGATAGTATCTCTTATTTGGACATGGTTATAATAATTTAACATTTATAAGAAGTAGATGATGAGTTATTAAGAATTATTGAAAATGCTATAGATCTTGATAGTCTAGCTATGGATCTTGATAGTCCAATTATGGATTGTAAAAGACTAGCTATGGATTTGAATAAAATACCTTTTAAAGATAACATTTATTATTATTCTAATCATTCATCCTATTTTACCTCTTTAAATACATCATATTATCATAAATACATTCAAAATAGTGTGATGTAATGGGCATATAGAGGACAAGACTTATTTCTTACAACCTTTTGTTGTCCTCTAACTGGAATCATTCTTATAAGACAAAAATTTGTTAAATATTATATTACATTTCATGAATTACTTCCACATCACTATCCTCTAAATTCATTGATAAATGATTTCAAACAAATAAAATCCTCCCATCTAGGTAAACAAATAATAGTAACCATAGGGAAGACACTCAATATAAATAGTTGGTTGACAAATGATCAAGAAATAATTTTTTTTGATGTATTTAAATATTACACTAAATATTTTGCATGGGAATATAAATATGTGAAAGGAATTAATCCAAGTATTTGTACACACCACATTTACATAGAAAATATTAATCTAGTAAGATAATCACAAATAAGAATTAATCCTGCTTTGAGAGATATTGTCAAAACTAAAATTGAGAAGCTATTAGAAGTAAGATTTATTTATCCCATTTATGATAGTCAATGGGTCTCTCCCTTGGTCATTGTCCCTAATAAAAATGGTAAATGGAGAGTATGTGTGGATTATAGAGAGATAAACAAAGAAATAATGAGAGAATACTTCCCTCTACCCTTCATTGATCAAGTACTTGATAATCTAGCTAGGAAAAGATACTTTTCTTTCCTAGATGGATTTAGTAGATATAACCAAATACAAGTAGCACCTAAGAATCAAGATAAAACAACCTTCAGCTACCCATGGGGAATATTTTATTATAGAGTATTACCATTTGGTTTATGTAATGCACCTATCACTTTATAATGAGTTATCTTAGCCATATTTTTCAGACTTAACTAATGACTATGTAAAACTTTATATGGATGATTTTACTGCTCATAGAGAATACTTTAAATGAAGGTTTGAGTATTCTTGAAAAAGTATTACAAAGATGTGTAGATCACCATTTGTCTCTTATTTATGAGAAGTGTTTGATTATGGTAGAAGAAGGCATAGTCTTAGGTCATCATATTTATACAAAAGGAATACAAGTCGATCCAAAGATAAATTGAAGTCATTTCAAAATTGCTTATTCCTCAAAATCAAACTAACATTAAAACTAGGACATACAGGATATTATAGAAGATTCATCAAATATTTCAAAAATATTTTTGCTCCAATGTTTGCTTTACTCATAAAAGAAAGTGAATTTGTTTATAATTTAGTGTGTGAATAAGCATTTGAGATAATCAAAGAAAAGCTCAGTACTGAACCATTTTTAAGAGGACATAACTAGTCACAACCCTTCCACATCTATACTGATGCTTCAAATCATGCTATGGGAGTTGTTTTGGAATAAAAAAATGAAAATGGACATATGTATGCCATATATTATATAATAAAGAACTTAAATAATTGAAATAAATTATACAACCACTGAAAAATAATTTCTTGTTGTAATTTATGCCATAAATAAGTTTAGACATTATATTACTAGTTATAAAATTTTTGTACATATTAATCATGAAGCTATCTAGTACTTGATGAATAAAATAGTAGGAGGAGGAAGAGTTATTAGATGGCTATTCTTACTACAAGAATTTGATATAAAAATTATTGATATACCAAAAAATTTCAATGTGGTTGCTGATTTTCTTTCTAGACTACATAATGAAGATGAAGAGAAACCTGTAGAAGACAACTTTTTGGATGAACAATTATTTGTTGTTTTAGCACAAACCCCTTAGTTTTCTGACATAGAAATTTTTATAGCTACAAGTTTCCTTTTCAATGTACTAAAAAAGAAAAGAAACATTTAATTAGAATAAGTTCTTATAAATGGATTAATTGTATACTATTTAAACTTGGACTTGATCATGTTTTCCATAGATGTGTAAAGGAAAATGAGATGTATGACATCATTCATACATGTCATGATGAACTGGAGGAATACATTAATTAGTAAAAATAACAATGCATAAAATCCTTGGAGTTGGATATTTCTAGCCAACTCTTCACAAATAGGTAGAAACTTATGTTTGGCAATGTGATGAATGTCAAAGAATGGGGAAGCCTATATTGTCCTCTAAGAATCCTATTCACCCCCAAGTTATCCTAGAGCCTTTTAATAAGTGGGGTATGGAATTTTTTGGGCCCATAGATCCACCATTAAAAGGTAAGGAATACTTGCTAGTTTTTAAAGACTATGTAACCAAATGCACTAAAGTTCAAGCTCTTTCTTTTGCAAAAGAAGAAGCAATAGTAGACTTCCTCTATTTCAGAATCATGTAACATTTTAGAGTACCAAGAGAAATAATATCAAATCAAGGACCATAATTTGTGTCCAATATGATTCAAGCATTTATGGATATCTATCAAGTCAACCACTAAAAATCTTCACCATAGAATCCTTAAACAAATGGATAAGTGGCAGTCATTAACAGGGAGTTAAAGAACATTCTTACCAAGATAGTAAATAGAAGCTAGAAAATTTGGGTATCTAAACTCCCAAAAGCTATTTGGGCATACAACATTACATGAAAAAATACCACTGGTTTATCACCATATGAGTTAGTCTATGGTAAGAAACCTCTTTTTTCCATTGAATTTGTAATGCAAAATTTGAGGACTGCATTAGAAGTAATAATTAATTTGAAAGAAGCACAACAAGAAAGGATATTGTAGTTGAATGAATTAGATGATATGAGGATAGAATATTTATAACAAATAAAAATGACATAGTACCAGGGAAAATAATGGCATGACTTACATATCAAAGAAAGACAATTTAGATAAGGAGATTGGGTACTCTTATATGATTCTTAATATCAATATTTCAAAGGTAAGCTTTGAAGTAGATGGTTAGGACCATTTTAAATAGATTTTTATTTTATAATGGCTCTATATAGTTAATGCCTATTAATGGTAATTAGAAAACACTTCTTGTAAATGGACATCATCTAAAACTATACCAAAAGCCTGCTAGCAAGAAGGAATTTATTCAAATAATTCATAATGAATTTGTTGCCATGGAAGAGCTCAAGTCTTCCATGGTACTTGATATTTGAAAGGCAAAATTGACCTGAATAAAGAAAGGGATTTATTTTTCTTTCAAAAAAAATCAAAAATTTAAAAAAACATATATAAAAAAAGGTTCAACAATGAAAATCCTCTGGGACATTGTTGACAATCATGATCAGAAAACCAACTTGTTGGTTGTTCATATACTGAATAAGGAGACTTGACTAGAAAACTAAAAATGGCTAGTCAAGGGGAAATTTTTATATATATATATATATATCATAAAAATTAGTTGGTTCCAAAGTAATAAGATTAATACTGTTATTTTTTATACTGTCACTAACTCATGCAATTTTTTTTATGTAGAATAGATCAAGAAGACTGATAAGGATAATATGGAGATTTGTATGGTAAAGTATCTCTTTTTCTACCAAGTATTAGTTTTAAGTGCTTAGAGTTGTATGCACATGGTCAAATCATTAATATAAGGATTTCATATAACATCATAAGGAATAAAGATCTGGTGTCATAAGGGGTCAACCTCATAATAATAACAAAGTCATTTCAAAAAATTCATATAAAATACTTAATGAAAATTACTAAGGGAAAATTAAAAATGGATTGATAGTGACATCCTTGAAATATAAAATAAATAAAAAGTATGACATCGGTACTCTTGATTAATGTTGTCATCATTAATTGGCATGATTTGAGTAATATCTACAACCTAATCCTCAAAGATATCATTGTTATTCAATTCATTTTGCAAAAACAACTTTGATCTCTTTTTGGAAGTAGGAGGAAGATTCAACTATGCTAAACCATATTGGAGAGTGAAACTTTCAAAATGGGTTTGAAGAAAAAACCAAAACCTATAGATGCAAGTGAACTATTGGAGAATGGCATAGTAAAATAAATATTGACTACCATAGGGTGGCTAGAATTTTTCCGCAAATTCTAAGGTTACGATGAAGCATTAGTGACAGAGATCATTCTTCATCTAAAGTCTGATTTCTCAATAGTTAGAGGAATTCAGATATCTTTCTCCATAAAAATCATCAGTGAATTGTCAAGGATCCTAGATGAAATAGATTGAATAGAAGAAAGGTCCTCCTTTCATGATTTTGTTAGAATTTTTAGTAGTGAAGGAGATCTCACCCAATTTTCATATATGATGTTAAATGTAGAATAAAAGGGATAAGTAGAGAATCTCTACAAGAACCTTATAAATTAGTTTCTTTCTAGCTTATTAAATACTTGACATGTGAGGGATAGTGCAGTGTGTTGAGTTACATGGTAGTAAGACTGTTGATTCATTTAAGATATGGTATTCAACAACCTCAACACAAAATAAATTTTCCCTCATTTATTCTAAGATCAATTCAAATTGTAGCTAGAAGATATGCCAAAAACCTTGCTACTATACACCATCATGGGTTGAATTATCTCATAATTGAACACCACTTTTTGTAGCAAGAAAATGGATTGGAAGCCTGGACTACTTTCCTTGAAGGAAAAATAAATAAAACACCTAAAACCACTATAAAAATTATTGCACATATGTATGCCTCTAATTCAAAAACCCTACCAAAAATTCCCTCTAAAGAGATAACCTCTAAGTTCATTTGTAGTACAAGATCCATAGATGAGATTATTCAGAGGAAAATCCTAGATGCTCCCTCTATAGCTTCTCCTTCTGAGCCAAAAATTAATAAATTAAGGCTTTGATCCTCTACTAGAAGACAATAGCATGCTTCCCAATATGCTCAAGTTCATGAGCTCATTCACATGGTTGAGGAAGAATCTTCTATAAACCCTATCTCCTAGGCTAAAACTTAAGAAACCCTACCTATAGAGGCTGAACCCCTTGTTAAAATAAGAAGAAGATTGATCTTAGCAGTGGATAGTGATGAAACCATTACTTTTGAGACATTAGATAGCTTAAGACAAAATCCTAAAGTAGTCACTACTAGTAAAGCTCACAATAAAGAATAAGAGGAAACTTTTCTTCCACATGAAGATTTGGCTGATGACTTTTTTGAGACCATCCTTGATGAAAGTCACATCCCTCCTACATATTAGATAAAGGATAAAGGAAAACCCCCTATAATTGAAGAAGAGGAACAACCTTCAAGAGATATAAATGATATAAAACTCTAACATGCTATAGCTTTGTCCCAATTAGAAGCTATAGTTAAAAATAATGCAATAGATATAGTTGAGTTGATTTATGTAGCATAAACTAAGGATTTTTTGATTGCCCATTTGATGAAAAAAAATTAAAAATTTAGAAATACAATATTTGAATAAAAAGGATGAGGTAAAAGATGAGATTATTGATGTTTGGGGTCATACTAGCTCACTTGAAGAAGAAAACATTTCTTTAAGAAGAAATCTATTTAGTGTTGAAATGAAAAATGCTAGGCTGAAAAACCAAATAGATTCTAGCACTTCTCATACTCCTCCCAAAATCATGATAGATCAAAACTATCGACTACTTTTATTGTTTTCAAAGTAAAAGACCAATAGGATCAAGTCTACTCATAATTGGAAGAAATGAAGATATAAAATCAGTTACTTAAGAATGAAAATCATCTTCTTAAGGAATAAAAACAAAAAATATGAGAAGAACTAACTAAAGCTAAATATAAAGAAGAAAAAATCAAGCAAACCCTCCTATTTACCTATTAGTCAGGTGAAAATTTTCTATTTTTTTGAGTTCCATCTTCTACATATAGTCTATTTTTACATAAACAATTCCTCAAATGGTAGCTACTATAAATATCTTATGATCTACCATATGAGATACACATTATGATGATTTAATGGTAGTATTAAAAAATATTACTCCTAACAGACATGATTTACTTTTTGAATTTTACTTGTGTGACATTGTTTTAGGAAATACTAATGATTTCTTGATAAATTTATTTGTGGGAGAACTTTAGATGAGATCCCTATTATCTACATATAGGATTCAAATTTCTTGGCATGATAGAAATAATGATCACACTAATCTTTCACAAAATGTTGGTATTTGCATTAGGCCACAATTTGGTATTACACAATATGTACTACATCAATTTCATAACTACTACCAAAAACCAAGAATACATGATCATTATTTCTCTACATTATAGGATGGCCTTCTCAATTTTGAGTTATTTGTGTAGCATAATTTTGATGATGTATTGGTGGCTTGTAGGCAATGTTGGCACATGATACCAGTGCCATTAAGAAGAAGAGAGGTTTTATCACCCACTACCATTCAGTGGTTTATAAGAAGAACTAGATAGATCATACAAATAATTTCATAAGTCTTATAGAGAGATGGGAAGAATCCATGGATATGAATGAGGTTTCGACCTCCCTTGCTACTTTCACCAATGTCTCCTTGGCATAATATAAGATGACAGTCTCAAGAACATTTTGATATTTGGGTTCATTTTGTGTAGAGGGATATGGGTTTCACACCTCCTAATCAAAGAATACTTCAAAAAGACTTGTATTCTATTTATTATTTAAGTTTGAAGCTACAACAAATAATCCACAATTATGGAGATTCAGAATATAGTTTGCAAAGGGGATTACAAAAGGTAAGGAATGGGGGAGATAATGAGTCCATAAAATGACTCATTATTACTATAATTTATGGTCTTAAATATATCAAATAATTGAGCATTATACATAATCTTGATGTTTAGAACTTGCATAAAGTAAGAAATAGATGCTTTTGCCTATATAAACTCACATAAAGTCTAAATCTATCTTCTTTATACTTTTTTCTAAGATTTACATGTTTTAGGCTCCATATTTTGACTTGTACAGGTAAATAGTAGTATTAATAAGAGTTTTGACAAGATTGTGAAGATAAAGAAATCCAAATAACAAGCTACAAATTTTCTAGTTCGTATAGTGAGCTCTAAATTTTGACAAGTGAGCTATGGATTTTGACAGGCAAGCTATGGATTTCAATAGGAAGCTCCGGATTTTGACAACAAGATACAAAATATTCTCATTTCACTATAGATTGATCCAAATCACTCCAAAATTGACCATAACACATTTCAAAGGGTTCTAATGGATTCTCTAACCTCTTTATAGCAACCTAAAGGACTCTTTTCTATATTTTCATTTTTTGATATATATATTACATATATATATACATACATACATATATATATATATATATATATATATATATATATATATATATATACATACACACACACACACACACACACACACACACACACACACACACACACACACACACACACACACACACATATATATATATAGACACACACACACACACACACACACACACACACACACACACATATATACATACATATATACATATACATATACATGTGTGTGTGTGTGTGTGTGTGTGTGTGTGTGTGTGTGTGTGTGTGTGTGTGTGTGTGTGTGTGTGTGTGTGTGTGTGTGTGTGTGTGTGTGTGTGTGTGTGTGTGTGTGTGTGTGTGTGTGTGTGTGTGTGTTTTTGCTAAGCCTTCCATTTTGGGAGTTACTACTCTAGGTTACAATAGTGAAGATAAAATATAAGAATTAAAATATATGTAAATATTCGATTGATATAGTTAGGCATTGAAAATGTTATCTATGGATTCTTTGATTCCTAATATATCTCATTTCAATTATTATAACTATATCTCTCAATCCATGTGAAATATATTCTATTTTCAATATAACTAGGTTGTTTCCTAGAATTTTGGATAAGACAATTGTTGATATAGAATAAAAAGATAGATTCATGCTTGGATCTATAAATTTTCTAACTAAATACAAAAATATTGTAATTTTGATTCTCTGAAATATAAAATATAGTAGTAGTTTTCTTCTCAATTCATGCATTGAAGAATCTCTTGAGCTGAGTTAATTTGGACTTGGATTTAAGGGGGAAAGGTCTCACTCCTAAAGAAATAGGAAATTTACTTGGTATTTATAAATTATTATTATAATTCTTTTCATTATAAATAGATATATGTTTAAATAATTTAAATCGAAAGCCTATAAGGAAGTTTGAATAGTTAATCTATATTTCCAACATAAGCATTTATTTCATTCTTTCAGATTCAAAAAGTATAGATTTATGATTATTTCTAATTAGTAAATTAGATTTGATATCCTTTTAATTCTATAAGAGTGATTTTTTTATAGTTGTGAGAAACATTTTCAAATTCTACAAATTAGATTAGATTGACTGGTCTATGTTTCTTCAAAGAGTGTTTTCTTTAAGAATCATAGTTTAAGAGTTAAAAGTAGGTATAGATTAGCATAGTATTTTAAAAACTCCCAAAATAGATATTGTTAAGATTAAATATCAAACTAACTTACTACAAATAGCTTTAGACACTACCTTGGTAAGAAGAGACACCAACTTGTGTTGGTTAAATGAAGGGGTAAAATGACACCCATCAATAACCCTTAGGTTTTAAGTGTTTAGCTACAAAAATGGTATGTACATCTTGATTAAAATCATGAATATAGGATAAGTTATTTTGATAATGTAAGACATCCAAGTCTCTTGATTGAGGTTGGGCCAAGATATAGTTGTCATAATATGTTTGAAAAATTATACATGCTTGGGATTTAAGAGGATCTTCAGAAGGTGAAATCCCAAGATTAATGAATGTTCTAAGAGACATGGTGAGAGAATTTTGAAATAATTTTTCCACTTTGAAATCATTGCTAGTAAAGTCATCTTCAGGTAAATATGGATCTTGAGCATTTCATGGATGGGGAAAATTGGTAACCTCACTCATGAGAGGAACAATACAATCCCTAGGTAAATGAGATTGATGAAGCCATTCTGAAATATGTGGAGGTAATCTAGTGGTGTTGTAAGTATGTTGTAATTCATTTGGAAAATCATCATCAGAATCTATAAGAATAACTTGTAAATCAAGATTCATATTAATGAACTTGGGTAAAGGAGCATTATTAATTTTAAGATCATAGGAATATGATATTATGATGTAGTATTATGTAATTGGATAATACACGGGTTGGGATCAGCTTCATGCTTATAACATTTTCCATTATGGATAAATTTAATGCATTGACTACTAGAATAAGAAATGGCCCTCATTCGATGAGTCCATGAACTACCAAGGAGTATGCTATAAGATAAAGGAAGGTCAATAACCATGGGTTTAGTTCAAATGATCTTAAGACTAATGGTTAAAGAAAGCCATATACAATCAAGTGGATTTTGATTAGTCTTTTCAAAACCATGACAAGTAATACATGTTTGTTTAAGATGACCTTTATTATAACTATGCTATTGTAGAAGCCACAAAGAGGTTACATTAATACCAAAACCTTATTCAAATAATAATTTTTTAATGAGGGTAGTATTAATGGCTATTTTGATGAAGAGAGGTGTATCATCTACATGAAAAAGGATTTCATCATTAATCATGTCTTCTTCAAGGTATTCAATGGAAGGTTTTGAAGAATATTAATTTTAGTTGGCTGAGAATCAATAGAAGGTGGTTCTTCCTCTAAGGAAGATGGATATTCAATCTATTGGAGTTGTTACATAAGGAATTTATGATGATAAAGTGAAGTGAGAACCAACTCCATAAGAATAATCTTGCATGACACAGAGTTAAGTTCTTCAAGAAAGTTCTAATGAGTTTTATAAGAAGAGACACAAAGTTTAGAAGACATATTAGGCTTTGAAGTAATAGATGTGGTTGGAAGATTAGAAAGAGGAAATTGTTCTTCATGTGCTTCTAATTCAATATTGATGGTGGTGGTATCTTTAAGCAATTTTTCCTCAAAAGAAGGTTTCTTAGGCTTGGTAACAAGATCTTTATGAGCAAGTTTCTGATGATAGTTAACTTTAACCATATCGATATATTGAGAGTTTTTAAAGTATTGATCATAATTGGATTCAATTGCATAGACACCCTTGGAAGTTGATTTAGTATGGGAAGAAGATTTTTGGTTATTATATGTAAAAGCCTTAGAGGATTCTCATTTTTGAGAAGCATTAGGGTACTCTTGATGATGATGTTTGATCATGTTTTCATGGTCAAATCAATCACCAAGAATGTAAAAAATAACACATGTAAAAAATTACACATTTAAAAATCCCTCTACAAGATTCATGAGAATGTCCAATGTTGTCATGAAACCAACAAAATATATTCAGATCATACCACTTAGGAAGAGCATTATGATATATAAAAGATTTATAAGGTGGTAAAAATTGTCTCATTTGTTGTACCAAAAAAAGTATGTGAGATGGTAAAGAAATATCATTTTTGGGAACTCGTGATCTGGATTGAGAAGTGTTGCTAGTGACAGTATTGGGTGTTTAGAAAGATCTTTTAAGAAGCTTAAAATTAGGTTCAAATTAATTCATAATAAAATATTTTCATTTAGCTTGGTCAAGAGCTTCATTAAGAGTTTGAGGAGCAAAGGTTTGAACCTTTTATTAAAGAGTGGGAGTTAAATTTGTGGTAAAGCACTTGAATAAGTTATCATCAAACATATTATGATCAACTTTATGAGATAGGGATTTCCATATTTTAATAAAGTCATGAGCTGATTTGTTAGGAGTGTGCTTAGAATTTATGAAATGGTTAAGATAATTTTTAGGAAGATCATTGTTTTGAAGTTCTTTAACTAAAGGATTGACCAAATCTTCAAGTTACCAAATAGAATATTGAGGTAATTGATTATACCATTCTAATACATAACTAGGAAAAGTTTTAACTAAGAGTTTAGTAGTGGTAAATATATTAGTTTGGATCCATTATTTGTAGAGATTACCAAAAGCTTTAATAAATGAGGTGGGGTCTTTAGTCCCATCATATTTGATAGTTGGTGATATGTTACCAATGTCAATGGCTACAATTAAGGGAGCTAAAGGCTCATTTTTAATGGTTTAAAGCATATTTTTATTCATTATTAGTTGAGGAATAACATTACTTGACACATATTTAAGAGGTAGAGGAATATAGTCAGGATTAGCTTGAGGATGCATGATTAGAGGTTGATTAGCCACATTGATCAAGTGTTGTTAAAGTTGCATCATTTGATTGATATTAGTTTTTTTCATAATATTCATTTTTTGAATCAGTTGGGATAATAGTTGGGTTGTATCAGGTGGTGGGTTGGTGTTAGAAGGAACACTCCCTGAATTAGTGTGGGGAGGATTATTGGAAAGAGGGTTGTTTATGATATTATTAAGTAAACTTATGTCAATCAATCCTACATTGGTTTGAAGATTTTGAAGCTTATTGATAGGTGTAGAAAGGATTGGATCCATCAACTTCATCTTGAAGTGTTATTTGAACCATGTGACAATCTGAATATGAAGGAGGAGTTGAGGTGCCCCAAGAGTGATGGTTCTCTTGGGAGGAAAAGAAAAGGAGAAATGAACATCCCAAATAGGATCTAAATGGATTAACACTATCCAAAACTATTCTGATAGGAGACCTTATTCTAATTAAAAGGAAATGAATAGAATGCAAAATGAAAGAGATGGATAATTAGGTTGATAAATAGGGATAACAAGAAATAAAACTAGGTTGACCAGGTTAACCTAGTGTAAAATAGGACCTACAGTCTATAGTGGGTTGACTAGGTTGACCTACTATAATGAAAAAGATGAAAGGGATTATAGTGGCAATGATACAAAATTGGTATTGGTGCCTACCCCCTCACTTCACACACCAAAATGATAATATTGTGGGGGTGCTTAGCCAAAATATATCATTAACCATGCTTAATACTTGACCAAAGTATCAAGTTGGCTTCCCCCTTGGTGATGAAATCAAAGAAGGTTAGCCTAGGTAGTCAAATGTTAAAATGCTTTTTGATGTTTAAGTGATTTGGCCATGTGTGCATAAAATAGAAATAGTGAAACTAAGCGGTTAATTAAAAACCTCCAAATTAGACTATGTGAAATATTTTAAGCATATAAACAACTAAAATGAAAGATGTGATTACCATATAAGGTGAATTCCAACTTTAAAACAAGGTATAGTGAAAACACTATATGTACAACGAATAGAAGTAGGTCGAGAGTGTCGAGCTATTATTGTTAAAAATAAGGTCTTGGAAAACCTACTAGACCAAGTTGACCTAGTTGTTTTAGATAGAAAATATAACATAGAACTAGGTGGACCAGGTTGATCTAGTTGACTATGTAGAGGGAGTTTTGAAGGCTACAAACTTGAAAGAAAATCACAAAAATAGAGAGATATAAAATAATTTAAACTCACCTTGATGGTTTAGAGATCAAAATTGTTGATCCAAAACCTGCAAACTAGGTCAAGCTAGTGGACTAAACAATAATAAATATGCTAAAAAGTGCTAAAAATATACTAGGTCAACCTGGTCCACCTAGTTGGTTGGACTGGGAGTCTACACATTTAGTAGGTCAAGTTGGTCAACCTAGTAGGATGATCTAAAAGTCTAGAAACTAGAGTCTATACTGAGTCAAGATGATTGAATAGGCTATACAAAAACTACTACACAGTGACTACAAATACACTAGGTCTATTAGGGTGACCTAGTAAGTTAAACTAGTATTTTAAAAAGCACTACAAACCTATACTAGGTTAAGCTACTCAATCTAGTTGCCTATTCTTGTGCACAAAGAAAAATAAAATAGGGTTGACATAATTGAACCAATATGTCAAAATATATGATAGAAATGATGATAAAATAATAAAATAAATGAAATTAAAATGAACAAATACAACAAGAGTTTGATTCACATTAGTTTCATGAGAATGTATATAATCAAAATTACATGATGCATACTGAATTAATCTTATCTCAGATAAGATAGATCACACCTATACTTCTGATTGGGTATACACTTGTTATGCAGGAGCATGAACAATATGGGGATCCACTAGACCTGATTATGGGATCACGTGTATCAATTATCACAAAACATCATGTTAGGAAGGGATCCAAAGCCTACAATCTAACACAATTACACAACAACCCTAAAATATTCCTATGATTTGATATTCACTTATGTTAATAAACAAGAAAGTAAACTATTCTAATAAAAATAAAAGTAAACTAATCTAGTACACACCAAAGCTTGTGGTACAAAGTGAGGGGTTAAAATACAAATAAAAATATGTATAGAGAATTGCAAATAAAGTAATAATAAATAAGACCTTAATACATAGAATATGAAAAGTAATATTATTCAAGCTAACACTTATGCTAATTCTATCTACTAAAAGAGAGTAGAACAAAGCTAGAATCTACTTACCTAAATCTAAACCCCTTGCAATTCAATTTTTCCCTTAGTTAATGGGGATTTACAAGAGGTTGTTATGGTTTGTAAGGATAAATTTCTTAGGTTAAAACATCTAAGACCTATCCACAAGACTATATTCTCAAAATAAGAAAGCTAAGCTAAGACTCCTCAAGTAGAATGGTGGAAGAGAAGATTGTGAAGAATACTGTGTAAATAATAACTCTTTTAGTTGCATATTCTTAATAATGACAAAAATGACCTTGTATATATAATATTATCTCACCCAAATATCATTCAAACATGTTGGATATGCTAGATCAATTGGGTCAACCTCGTACATTCTCAGGCTAATTCATAAAATCTATGCTAGGTTAGCTAGAAGGCAAACAAGTGAAAAGAGCTAAAGTGACCCTAGAATACACTAGGTTGACTAGGTTGACCTAGTGTAATGAATAGGTAAAAAGGGTGTAAATCAAGGAGAAGAAGGATAAAAAGAGGAAAAGACTAGAGGAATGTGTAAAGGAGGAGAAATAGTTTAGGGAAAGGTTTTAAGAACTAGATGGATTGGAAATAATGTGGAAATAAGGGACAATAATCTTACGAATCACCAAAGGTCTACCCACCCCTTTCTAGGTGCACCCATTAAGGAATGTACTTAGAGAGATTGAGTCACGATGGGTTTCTACAAGATGTAAAGCATCAGTATTTGATAAAATTTAAAAATATTATGTGTATACATGAGTAACTTCCTTCCTCAGCCATGAAAAGGGATTCATCTTCAATAGGACTATCATCTTTATAATCATACTCTAAGTCACTATTTTCACTCCCATCTGATGAGTTATAATAATTATTGGTGTAGAGACTCTTCTTATTCTTAAAGGAATTCTTCTTGTTGTTATACTTTTTGAATCATTTCTTCATGTATATATACTTGTCTTCATATTGGTCTTCACCATGTTCTTTGTCATCATGCTTATGAGGGCACTTTCTAGAAAAATGTCCTATCTCTCCATAATTGAAGCTTTTGAAGGGTAGTTTACCCTTATACTTGAATAAATTTGTTTCTAATTTCCTTATAAATAAAGAAATTAGTTCATCCTCATCAATATTAAAAATGTCATCCTCCTAGGGTTTATTACCTTGGAACTTCTTCTTAGGCTTCATCTCCATCTTGAATGATGATTCTTTCTTCAGTGGTATATCATCATTTATTCTCATCTCATAGGTAGTAAGGATGTCATGAAATTCATCCATCTTCAACTTAGTAAGAACATAAATTTCTCCTATAGTAGACACTTTTGAATCAAAATTAATAGAAAGAGACCTTAATAGCTTTTGAACTACACTAGCCTCTTCAAGGTTCTCTCCAAGACCTCTGATGATATTCATAATATCATCAACTCTCTGTAGAAAAGATATCATCAAATATTTTTCTTAATCTTGAGACTCTCAAATTATATTCAGTGAGTCTGTAACTTTTCCAACTTAAATTTTAAGTATCCTTCATAAATAGTATTCAATATATCCCACATGTCCTTGGTAGATGTATAATGGACTACCTTGGTGTATTTAGTCTCTGAAAGACCACAAGTGATATCATTCATTACCTTATAATTTTTCTTAAACAAATTATTATTTACAACACTAGATGAATGAATAGTAGGTAAAGAATAACCATCCACAATAGATAGCCAAATGTCAAACCCTATAGACATGATTTAGGTCCTCATCTTTGCACTACAAAAATCATAATTGGATCCATTAAATATTAGTGCTTGTTTAGTAGAGAAACCTCCTTGATAACTACCCATATTCTACCTTAGATCACCTTCAATCTATCAAGTCCTTACCAAAAGACCTACTTTGATACCAATTTTTAGAGGTATATTCATTGAGAGGGGGAGGTGAATCAGTGAGCTCATATAATCCAAATTCAATTTTAATCCTTTCAACACTCTTAACCAATTACCACAAGCATTTCATGAAGCATACATATCATTCATAGCAATGAACAAAAGGGATAGTGCAACATCAAGCATATAACACATGAAATATGTGAGAAAATCTCTTGGGGAAGAAAACCCATTGGAACCTATAATTGGAATACTATCATATAATAACAAGAACCAATTTAGACCAGCTAAAATTTATCAAATAACTACTATCCCTTATTTAGTGAGACTTCAATCCCATAAGGTGATACAACACCTGTCTAGATGAGCAACCATAACAACTAGACTTTTAGCAATTTTCACCTAGCAAGGAGGCTAAAACCCCCTAGATGTTAAGAAGACACAAAAATAGCTATGAATAGAACATATCCTAAACATTGATGCCTACTAATCTGATGGAGATGCAAACTATATCATCTCTCTTCAACTCTACACACTCATTACATCGAAATCCACCTTTTGGATCACTCTTCACTCCTAATCAAAATCTCTATCACCACATCAATAACATGACAAAATGTTTATAAACATAGTCTACACTCTCATCTATCTCTTGAATCATCCATGAATATCACATAGAGATATAACATCTATCCTTTACTCACACTTAAATCATCCAAAACATCCTTTTGGATCACCCTAGACCTCTTTACTCATCTTCAACTTGAAAGAACACTATTTTGATATCAAAAACATTGCCCACATGTCATACACACAATCCTTAATCTACTTTGTTCATCAACTCATCTACTAGGCACTCTCCCTCTCCTTTGATCCACAACTCTCACATGCACACACATTTTACAAGTCTATAAACCATCACATTTGGTTTCACTATTTATAGATCATTCATAAACATCACTATCTTAGTTAGACATTAGACATGACTTATCCCTTAAGGATTTTCTCAAAGTAAGACATAAATCAATACCATTCTTTAAGTATGGCCATAACACCCATGGGTCACCCTTACGTAGCTACACATTTTAATTGGGCCCCCTGTAGCCTTTATAGGTCTCATGGAGACCTATTCACCCATTTATCACTTCATCAAGAAAAAAAATAACACACAACCACTTTTAAATGAATTGATCTACTCCACATGACCCATTTGACATTATCAAATGCTTATAATCATCATTTCACTCTTATGTGCAAGCTCAATCAGCTCAAACATTAGCCTTGTTCATAAGGACACTATGAATGAACACATAGTCAAATTATTAAGATTTGTTAATACTAAATATAGATTGTTAAAGATTTTGAATAACACACACATAATCTAAAAAGAGTCTAAAACACTTTCCAATAGCTAATTCATCATGAGACATCAAAACAACAACAAAACAAGCTCAAATAACCTTTTTGGGTCACTTGTAAAATAAAGTCCATCACATAGTCAACTTTTGAGCTTAATATCTTTGTCTATACATACATTCAGACCTCCTAATCAAATTTTCTAAATGATCCATGGATTCCTCTTGAAATTTTCATTTTAATTCATCTTCAAATTCATCTAGAATCAAAAGTTATGGCACAAACACTGAGCACTAGTTTTTTGTTTGTTAATTTTCAAATGCCAACGATCATAATTAAACTGCAGACACTATGCTCTCATCTCATGTCCTCAATACTTAGATTAATCACACACCATTGATATTATTATAAGGATATTTACCTTTAATTTTTTAAACCTTTGTCACTTTTACCTCTTGACTTTAATATGGATCATTGATCTTGATTGGTACAAACACCTGCTCACTGTTGATCTTCTAAAGAAGCTTGGTCTTTACCTTTGCTCAACATTAAACATCAAACACTTGAAATCATCTCAATTATTCCTAACACCTTATAACAAAGACACTACATTATATATTTTTAATAAGCTTTGTCTTTACCTAGTTTAAGCATCAAACACTTTGACCCATTTGACTTACTACGCACTATAGATCTAGATGTATGAACTCATGTGAAATATTGGATCTCCATCTAGTCCTAATCTTTAACATTATGAAAAAATGACTAAGTATGGTGACCATTGAAATCTTTTTAGAATGACAAATATATATATATATATATATATATATATATATATATATATATATATATATATATATATATATATATATATATATATATTACCTTGCTTACTTGCATGTTCTCAAATTTGAACCATAGAAACTAGGCAAAATACTAAACAAACCCATATGACCATTTCCTCCTAAAACATCCATGCATGTAAGATATGCCATCACCAAATTACTTACTCAGTTATTTCTTATACTTAGACAAATAATGTATTTTATATTAGATTAATTTCATGCCTTCAATCTTTGATGTGATGAAACATGACCGTTAGATCTTCTTTCCAAATTTGGCTAAGTGTTAAAACTTAGTGCACTTCTGTCTAAGAGACAAACTTTACACCCACATATATTTTATTTCACTAAATTGCATGATCTAAAATTTTGACCAAATGATCTCCTCACATAGAAGAATCTAACCATATATTAATCTACTCCTAAAGCCCTCACACATGTGAGATATAATCTCATCAATATGTCTCCTTAGATTTTTCTACCATAGACCCAAAATATCTAGATGAACAAAATGAATAACTAGATGAATATCATGCACATAAACAAGATCTGAAATCACCATAGACATTTAATATTATCCCTCACACATTATTAATACTTTAGACTCATCCCTAATCAAATCTAAACATTCAAACTCTAAAGATTAACTAAACATACTTCAAGCATACTAGGACAAGTGCATTGCACATTTTATCATTGACACTTAGACTCTCAAGGCACTTCATCCACTCACTTGGAAATTTCCATGACATCACCATGACACCATTAAAAACTCTCTAAGACATCATGTGTCATACAATTGTAACATGCGATGGTACTTCACTATAAAACATAGCAACACACAAAATTAAACTAATAAATTTCACTACAAATCATAAATTAAAATGACAATAAGGAAATAATTTAAATAATTTAAAAGTATTATATACATACCTTGACTTATCTTTATTTTTGAATGGTTTCCTATTTTATTTTTATTCTTGATCATAGAGGGCACATTAACTACTTTGGACAAACCATAAGCATACAAAACTAAAGAGCAAAAGCCAATAATCACAAGGAAATCAAAATAAATGAACTTTGCAATACTGAATAAATCACTTGGATAATTGGTAAGTTAGGATGATAAATTATATGTTAGAACCAAAATACCAAGGAAAAATGGATAAAATGAGAGTAAACTGGGTAACCAAAAATCCAAAGCTACTTAATGATTAAAAAACTCAAATAAATGTATCTTAAGAAAAGTAACAAACTAGATGAATCCAAGGATTCATGAAACTAAAATAATAAATCTAATATTGATATAGAATAAGTAACAAACCATAATTAAACAAATATGGAAAAAGATCATAAAGTAAAACAACATTGATGAGTAAGAAGTAATAATCCAAACTCATTCAATAATGGAAAAAGGGGAATAGAAAAATGTACTAAGATTATCTGCAAAAAGAGTGACAAATAAGTTTATAATGTTATAAATAAAATGAAGGAAATTTGAGAAGGATAATGAAATGGTGCAAATAATTAATACATATTCACTAAAAAATATAGTGTTTGGTCTTAAGATAAATTAAACTAAAACAAATGATTAGTAGCATTTTTTTAAGAAGAAATGAAGAATAGGGAATACAGAAGCTGGGAAATAGATTTATAAATAAACTTACTTGTCAAGGGGGGATGAAATGGGTGGTGGGGGGAATGTAGGAAATACCAAGGTATAAAATATTTATCAAAATCAAGACAATAAAATTAAGTTTGGAAAACAAGAAGAATTTTGAAATTAAGGACTCTAGAGAACTTGCCTTAGCCACACAAAATTTTGGTTATCTAGTGAAGTATAAATATCGTCCCATGAAGGCTATATGCATGAAAATTAAAATAGACCCACCTTCCCACAATGTGTTCCCCATTCTTCAAGAACCTTTATAGAGTTGTCATTCTAGTATGAAAATGGGGTACTTATGTGAGAAAGTAGGTAGCACTATAGAGAATTATGAAATATCCTATCCTAGTCTACTAACCTACCACACCTTGATGGACCTCAGCTCTATCATGAGGCTAAAGGTGGAGTTTGAACTTAGACTACAATAGAGGATGTGCTTGATAATCACATATTTTGGTGTTATTTTTACTTTTGAATGTTTATATATGCCTTTTTATTATTACCTTTTATTTTAAATGATCTGGATTTTAAATTTTTCATGGATTTTTTAATTCCTCATCCATATAGATTAAAAAAATCAACATGGGTGTCAAAAAAAAAACTATCACTAGAAAAAACAGACTTAATAGCTAAGGAAGATACTTTAAAGAGCATGGTGTCTAAGTGTCTTGTACTTGCATGTTAAGTAAGAATGATATCTTGAAACTAACCTTAGTATAACCAAAGTGGAATGAAAAATAGGGGAGAAGATGAAGGTGAACATGAAATGATTTAGTTACCCTAAGTTGTAAAAATATTAAGATGATGAAAATGATACAGTGATGAGTGAGCAAAACTCTATATCATAAGAAATTAAATAACTATAGAGAAACATACAAAAATGATTTGTTTAAAGTTTGTTATCACAAAATAAACATAAATAATTTTAAGAATATGAAATCACAATATTTAACCATAACCTTAATTTATAATAAAAACACTTAGTTTGAAGATAGTTTTTAAGAAATTTGTAAATTTTAAAAACATAGTCTTATACAAGGTATTACACTGCAACTCATAAAATATAAACTAAATTAGGTGAAAACATGAGAAAAAAATTGTTAGGAAGGCTTGGTCCTATCTAAGGTCTTATATTACAACTCAAAAAAGAAAAATTAAAGTAAGAAATTGGACTAAGTAATAAAACATGTTCATGAGGATGGTCAGATCCTATCCATGGTCTTATGATGCAACTCATGAACTAAATGAAAGTAATAAAGGTAGATTGAAGGACCCATGGTAGGAATTAATTCTACTAAGATTAATGTAAAGATACATATTGGATGTATTTGTAGGAAACCTACAAAGTGTTAATATTTACAATATATGGAAATATGTAGAAAATATTTCTTTAATAACTGAGCATTAGTGGGTTCTTTGAAAATATGTCCTTCATTAGATTTTAATCTATAGGTACTAGGATCAAGGATATATTTTACGATGTAAGAACCCCACCTTTTTGGGTATACTTACCTTCTTTGTCATGTATATAATCTAATTTGAGGACTAGATTGCCAATATTAAATATTCAAACTTTGACCCTTTTATTATGTTGTTTAACAATGCAAGCTTTATATTGGTGATTATATTGTAAAAAAACCATACATCACTCATCAAAGAGATCTAAAGCATTGAGATAGGTTTCATATAATTCCTCATTAAGAATAATTCCATGAATAGAAATGCATAAGGAAGGTAGCTCAACTTCTAGAGGTAAAACTGATTTAGACCCATATACTAATGAAAATGATGTTTCATTGATAGCATTATGTATGCTAGTGCAATAAGACCAAAGTGTAGGATAAAGTTGGATATTCCAATCAGTACGAGATTGTCTAATAGTTTTTGGTAAGATTTTTTTCAAAATTTTATTAGTGTCTTCTACTTATCCATTACATTGAGGATGATAAGGTGTTGAGAATTTATGCAAAATTTTGAATTTTGCACAAAGTTATTTTATATCTTTATTTTTTGAAGTTTCCACCATTGTTGGAAATGATGATATGAGGAAATATAAAATGATAGATGATTTTATTGAGAATAAATTTAGAAATGATAATACCAATAAATTTAACAAGAGTCATGGCTTCCACCCACTTGGTAAAATATTCAGTGGTAGTGATAATGAACACATGACCATCTTGTGATTTAAGTAACTTTCCAATGATATCTAATCCCCACATAGATAATACATAAGGAGACTCCAAGGTTTGGAGTTCAGTTAGAGGTGAGTGGATGAGATCATCATGAGGTTGGCAAGGATCAAACTTTTTAAGCAAAAATTATGGCATCTTTTTCAATAGTAGGCCAAAAATAACCCATATGCAGACATTTTTAGATTATAGTGTGGCCACTACAGTGACCACCAAAGACACCCCCATGTGATTTTTTAAGGAGATTAGGAACTTATTCTATCATTACATAGTGTAACAAAGTTCCTTCTCTATTACGATAATAGAGGGTGTTGTGTTGAATTACATATTTGAATTATTATTTACGAATTTGAGTTTTTTCATGTGAATAAGCTTCTAGAGGGTATGATGCTTAATGAATTGAGTTATGTGTTTATACCATGGGATCTATCAAACAATAAAAACCTCTATGTGATAAATTATAGAACCATTTTTATTTTGTAAATAATAAGGTGATTTAATTATTTGAATAAGGAATTGAGAATCATGAAGTACTTGATGAGGGTGAAATAAAGAGCTAATGAAGAAAGAGAACCATTTTTATTTTGTTCTCATGGGATACGTTAAATGGTAAAAGAATAAAATTATTTGGCAAGTGTAGTGATAATTTGATGATATGTGATAAAGTTTTCACTTTAAAATTTATAATATTCATTAACTGGATGACATATGAGTTGTAAGTCACCTAAGGCATGTAGATATGGGATGTCTAAATTGATTGTGGATTGCATGCCTAGTATTAGAGCTTCATATTCAACCATAATATTAGTTACATCAAAATTCAATATAAATGTGAGAGGTGTGATTTTAACATGTGGGTTATGTTGGTAATTTTGGCCCACATACCAAAATTCTACCTAGTTTAACAAATGATTAGGGTCCCAGTTGATAAATGGATTAGGTGGCTTTGAAGTAGGCTCAACATGGAAATGGAGGAATCTAAGTATGGTTTCATAGTGTCAAGAAGTTACAATAATAGATCCAAAAAGGCCTAAGTTTACACCTGTTACAACTTTTGGCCAAGTATAGAATTCAAATTTCCTTTTGAGGAAGTGCTCCATATAAAGCCTACAACAAATATACAAGGCTTCATTCTTTTAGGAGTTGTGTTTTAGAATTTTTATTCAAGTGTTTGGAATTATTTCAAACATTTTATTTTAAATAATTTCCCTAAAGGGTCATTTATTGAAAGAGGTTCCTTTAAAAAAGTTTTGAAGGGTAATTTGAAGCCAAGTGTATTCAACACTTTTCTTGAAGGATCTATTTTTGAGAAAGTGATCCTTTACAATTTCCCCAATGGATATATTTTTCAAGTAAGTGCCCAAAAAAATTTCCTCAAAGAGTACTTTTCTTAGGGAAATGGTCTCCTCAAGGTTCTGAAGGGCATGTCTATAGGAAAGTGCCATTACACTTTTTTCTAAGGGTGATTTTCTTCACCAAAAGGTCTAGTGAAATTCTTTCAAAGGATCTTTTTTTTCAAGAAAATGACTAAGGAAAAGTTTTGGAGGGTATATTTTAGAGAGGTTGGTCCTATGTAAAAGTCTCGAAAGAAAATTTATCAAGCAAGAATCCTAAGTAATTTAATCAAAGGGTCTTTTGATTGGGAAAATAGTCCAGTACAAGAGTTATTAAGGGTAGTTTCTCAAGAAAATGGTCTACTTTAAGGTTTCTGAGAGATACTTTTCTTTCAAAAAGGGCACTTTTCCAAGGGCAAAGGACCATGTCATGAATTCTTTGTCATTTTGTCTATAATAATTTATCAAGGTAGATAAGGCAAATGAATTCCTTTAAGAAAAGTCTTCCACACAAAGCTTGAAGGAATTATCTAGCAAAAGGTTTGAAAGAAATAACCCATGGAATCTGTGATCTAGACAAGTGCATAAGCATCAAGTTTGGACCTTAACAAATAGCCATTTGATTTTAAAAGTATAGGATATACCCACATATGTCAAGTTTAAGTCCCCAAAAATAGCTATTTAGATTTGAAAATCAAAAGACATTCATATGAATGTCAAAATAGATATCGAGCAAACATCTATCTTTGCTTAAATTTGATGATTTGTGGGGTGTCATTTATGTTCTATAGGATGACAAATGATGGTTGAAGGGACATCAAATTTAAAGATAGAGCAAGACAAATCTTATAGAGCTTAAATTTAAAGGTCACATGAATATCAATGATGTCCATGTGAATGTCATTTGATAGGAGTGAGGATGTCAACTTATAGACAATGAAATAGCCATTGGCTTTCAAAAAATGGGTCTCGATAGATCAAAACATTGCATTCAATCATGGATTCTAGATCAAAAAAATGCAAGCAAGTCAAAGAGTCAGTTAATCTCAAGAGAAAAGAATACAATTGATAAGTAGCACAAGTGTGTGAGTCTAGGTAGAGGATCAATAGATTGTGCTTATTCACCCTAGTCAGATCTGGTGGTGCCAATAAGGGTTAAAAAGTCAAGGATTCAAGTCAGTTTTTGATGACCAATCAGAACAAAAGAGAGCCCAAATGTCTTAGATAGAGGTTAAAATGTTAGTTTTTGATTAAGGTAAGAAAACATCATGGATACAAGCTTGAACATGATTTAGTTTGATCTAGGAGTGGATAACTTGGGATCAGATAGTGCCATGGGGTACCTACAAATGTAGACACATAGACTTCAAAATCCATCTCCAAAGCTAGCTATATGAAAATGACCTTTCTCCCCACTTGGGCATGCATCAACAAATCAATGATGATAATTTTCACATTAAGACAAGGTGAAAAAGATTTTATCAAACTATTGTATCCATCATAGAGCATCAAAAAGAAGATATTATAATAATACAATAGACTAGAGTGATTTGGATCAATCAAAAAGGGTTTGAGTGAACTTGATTCACAATGATAATTATAATAACTTTTTAGATGGGCTTGAATTCATTTTATTCCCTTTTTAGGCAATGAAACTCCCCCTCTCTTATTTCCCTTTAGCTATAAATATATCCATTGAGCTATTATTTTGGATCCCTTGGGTTGGTATGCCTAGACTCTGCTAGAATTATATTCAACACCTCTTAGAGTAGTGAATAAAGGATTTTTTGTAGTCATTTTACTAATCTATATTTAGTGTTTTGTGTTTTTTTAATATGAAACTATGAGTGTTATCATCCTTTTGTATGTCCAAACTCAACCTAAGTGCTATAAATCTTCTTTGCAAGTTATATAGTGTGTCTCGACATTGATCTCTTGAAGATACAGTAGATATTTGAACTTAAGTGTCTTTAACCAGACCTTATTTTCATTTCTCCCTATTCTAAGTCCATAAAATAGACCCCTATATGAATTAGTTTTACATAGAAGCATACTAAGCATTGCATTATTTTATTTCATATTTCATTAGTGTGTTAAAGAGTCCTAAATTAAGAGTGGATCTAATAAATTCTTGGTACATCACCATAGCTTAGAATAGATTATATTTTTATGTAAAATTCTTGCCCATTTTCACCCCAATCAATCTTAGATTTAGTGGCAAAGGTCTAAATCATAAAATCTAAGGAGCTAGCCTCTTAATTTTTTTTTAGAGGTTTGGTCTAGATATAGGCAACCCATGACCTTATACCATTCCTATGTTAGTCCAAGTTTGAAAGTAGGACTTGAACTTTCCTCCTTTCAACTAGGGTGCAATATAGAGAGATAATAATTTGGCACACTCAATGGGACTCCACTAATTTTGCATATCTGAGTATGGTAGTGAGTTTTAGAGTTTCATTTTTAGATTTGCATAATTTTCATGTCCCCTAGAGTTATCACAAGATCCTCTACAAAATGGAAGGAATCAAATTTGTCTAAGCTACCTTTACAATAAATAAAGAAGAAAGAAGCCTCTTAGCCAAAGCCTACACCTACCCCTCTTGTTTCCCTTTTCATCACCCAAAATCCTCCTATTCAAGCTAATATCATTCTACCAAACATTTTTGTAAACCCCATACCTCAAATGGCTATTTCTAGAAGGCAAGCCTTTATGCCATTCAATGGTGGTAGTCCTTTAAACCTTACTCAATGGGATGATATTTCAGTCTCAATTTTGAAGGCTCTTACCTATTATATAGGATAAAATCCTATTACTCCTATAAACCACATTACTAACATTGTTAACCTTTATTTAGTACATCATGTAACTCAATAAAATTTAGTAATGAGGTTGTTAGCGACCTCTTTCAAAGGGAAAACACTTCAGTGGTATAGAGGATTGGCCCCTACATCAATAAATAGCTATGATGAGTTTGGAGAGGTCTTTTTTAAGCACTTTGAGGACAAGAGTGATCATCTTTCACTTTTGGAGTAACTCATAATGATCAAGAGATTCAATCATGAATTCATGGTAGATTTCAACTACCAGTTCCAAAAGACCTAGAATAAAATCCCTACGGTGATCAAATCTACTCTTGACTATGATTTTCTATATTATTTGAAGGCTCTCAACTTGGATGTATCTATAATGATTCAATCCATGGGAGGGAACAACCTACTTGGGGATTTTAAAGTAGTAACTAGGGCTAAAATTTGACTTATACAAGAAGGCAAGTTGGTGCCAAGGCCACCAATACCACTCTTCTTAGAGATACATCATCCTACCTAAACTATTTCTTCAATTCTAGAATCAACAAAGTTTTATCAAATAGAAGGTGATCAAACTGATAGATTGGAGAAGATGGAAAGTCTTATCAAAGCCCATAACAATAAGTTGATTTCAATGGAAAGGCAACATGCTCCATACTATAGGCCATAATAGAATAATAATTAGAATGTCTAGTAAAATAGGCCACCCTATCAACCCAATCAATAAAGATAGGGGTATAAACCTCAATCAAGATAATACAATCCCAATGTTCCAAATAGTTCTAGGGTTATTATGCCAACTCAAAACAACTATGCTCAATACAATCCATGGTAGTTAGAGGGATAGTCTAATAAAATGGTGATGGATAATACAAGAGATATGTATCAAGACCTTGGTTGGTAGCATGATCCTTCATTTTAGAGTCATGATTATAAGCTCAAATCCAACAACAAGGGAGCATGGGTGGAGCACCAACTAATACTACATGCATGAATTTCTAAGAAGGGGAATATGTATTTGAGTATGTAGCAGCCAATATGGGACAAGCTTCATAGAGGATAAATGAACTAGTTTCATCTTAGACAAGTTCTAAGAAGAATATTTTAGAGGATAACTTGGGGTAATCTAGGTTTTTTACATCATCTGCATAGACTAGTTAACAACATACTTCTTTAGATGTAGCTATTAAAGATCTTGTAAATCCAGAAGTGACCCAACTACATGGATAGTAGCATATTTCCCCTTTCATTCCTCATGTTATTAAAATGACAAGTGATGCTTCCATATCCAAGGTGCAGTCTAATGGTACTAGTCTTCCCTTTAATATTATGTATCCTTTGATGAAGGATAGTGTAACTATGTCCATGTATGATGCTCTATCTATCCCTAGGAAAAAATAAATTCTCCAAAAATATCTCTCTAATATATCTCATGGGGAAAGGGTAGCTGATAAAGTAAACATTGTTTTCATCAATAATAGTTATCTTAACCAAGCCCTTGACTGAGCCCCTAACCTAGTTCCTAATCAAGTTCTAAGCACAAGTCAATATTAAAATGTTGTTCATCCTTCTAAAGTTTGTAAACCTCCATCATTTTATCTGTCAGTTATCATTTGGGATTGTTTACTACATAATTGCTTGATTGACTCAAGTGCTTCAACCTCAGTGATGGCTAAATCCATAGTAGACAAGCTTGGGCTCAGATATGTGCCTAATCAAAAGGGTGTGCTCCAATTAGATGGATCCCCTACTAAGATAGTAGGCATCTTGAAAGATTTACAAATTAAATTAGCTTCTTATCCAAAAAAATTCATTAATCAAGATTTAATGGTGGTAGACTTACCTCCATATTTTTCCCTATGCTTGTCTAGGGACTTTACTGCTAAGCTTGGGGGATATTTGTCATTTGATTGTTTATACATGGTTTTTAGAACTAAGTATGGAACCAAAGTCACCATAAGGTCTGAGCCTATCACTAAGTTCTACCTAGAACCCTACATGGCTAATCTTGCAAATACCAACTATGTCATATTTGAGGAGGTTAAAGAGATTATTGAACAAAAACCCCATAGTCATTTAGAAGGCATCTCAAATCTATAATTATATGAGTGGGAAAATGATAAAAATGGATTTGATCCATATAAAATCATTGAAGAGATATAATTAGGAGAGTATTGTATGCATGAAGAAAGTGTTATAATATCTTCCTTAACTAACACTACTTAAGAAGAAGATGACATATGGACTCTGTTCTTCGATGGCTCAAGGTTAAAAAATGGAAGTGTAGTGCGAGCCATGCTGGTTTCACCCTTAGGTAAAAATTACCATTCTAATACAATACTCTAGTTTAGTTGCACCTCAAATATAACTAAATATGAATCTCTTTTGCATGGTTTGAAAGAAATAAGAAAGAGAGGTATCTAGATCATTAAGGTCAATGGTGATAGCAAACTTGTAGTGAAACAAGTGAGAGAGGACTAAGTGAAATCAAGAGTCACCATTTGAAATCCTATAAGCACCAGTTATGGGACTTAATGGATGATTTATTAGCATTTGACATCCAGTCCATAGTAAGAGAAGCAAACCAACATGTAGATAGGCTTGTTGTCATTGGTGCCCAATATGAGGTAGCAAGAGGAGTCAAAGGTAGCAAAGGATAAGATAAGGTCAAGATTATATGAATACTAGTTGTACCTAAAATTGAGATGAGCTGGTAAGTCTTTGATAATGATGACCAAATCATATGTTTCATAATGCAAGAGGTAGAATTCTGCCATAGATTTCAAGACAAGTTCTAGAATCAATATGACGAACAAATAGTACAACTAAGATCTAATAAGATTCTCAAAGGACTTGTGACATTAGAGAGCAACTTTAATGAAAATTTCCAAGTAATAAAAGGGAAGGAATGTATATCAGCTAAAGAGGAACACTATGAAAATATAATGATCTTTATTTAGGGGAATCCAAGAACAAACACACCTGTTCTGATCCCACTTGTTAGGATCTTGCTCCTTAGATAGAGCACAATATGATTACCCAATATAAGAAATTAAACATTTGGAAATATACCAGAAGCACAAGTAAATAGAATTCACAAATAGCATAGAATATGAGAGATAATACACTATCTTGTATTAACACTTTATAGAAAAGAATACAATAAAGAGCCGCCACACTCTTCCACCTTACAGAGGCTTCCCACACCTGAAGTGTACAGTAATTCTTCTTCAACACTCTCCTACCAACAATGGTCCCAACAACCAACTCACACATAGAACTAGTGTTCACCTCTCCAACCAGTCAGTAATAACCCTGGCAGTTCACCAAGCACTCTATAGTACTTCAATTTGATCTCCCATGAACCTGAAACCTGCAATTCAACAGACCATACTTACACATGTAGATCTCCTGTGAGCTTGTAACTACCTGAAACTCAATGATCTTACAATGGAAGGAACTTCCTTGCCTTCCTTACCAGCTCATACTTTACAATACATGCCAATGGGTCTATAAATAGATCCCAGACTTAAACAATAACTTAGAGTCTTAATTTAGACAATTATCCACGCAGCTCAAGACTCTAACTGGCCTTTACATGCAAACACTTCATTCAATTAACTAACTATTTGTGCAATGAATAGTTTTGGAACACACAGGCAACCGATGTCGGTCCCTGCTTGCCTAGTTCTGCCGACGTCGGCTGACTTCCTGCCATCACCGATTTCCTTCTGCATTGGTCATGACCGACGTCGGTCATGTTGCCGATGCCAGTGCTTTTGGTTCTTTAGCAACCTTCTATTTCTATCTATAAGGTTGAAGCTTTTAGCTCCACAACCTAACAATCTCCCACTTGGAGATAAATAATTGCAACCTATACTTGTACTCAGTCTAGTTTGTTCCCTTGGCTTTGTATCCTTCCTCAAGATCACTCTTGAAGACCAACCACCACACACCTTGTGATGCAACTCATGTCATCCAAATCACCTGCCACATCCACATCTACAAACCATGTAGAAAATAAATTGAACCTACATAGCATGTGCACCTACTGCTGGTCCCTCTAAGAATCCACTGAACTGCCCTTCAGTACTTCTCTCCTGGATTGGCTCCTAACTTGTGACAACTCCCACTGCTTGGAAAAACTCAAGTTTAGTACATACCATGCACTTAACCTCATAATGTGAATCAAGACACATGTTCTGTGAACTGTCCAGCCATCGGCATGCTAACCGATTTCACACAATCATCCTAAAACAAAGTCAACATGTGACCTTCCATGTCTCTAAAACACACTCATGCTAAAGAATCTTGCTGCTCCCAGATTCCTCATGACAAATCTCTGAACTAGCTTTACCTTTAGTTCAGTAATACCCTATATATGTAACCCTACAACAAGCACATCATACAGTAATAAGATAATGTAGCTAATATTATCCAACCTAGTAAAGAGAAACACAATGATCAAACCTCCATTGTCTGCAGCTTATACAAGACCATATACCCTGATCTTCTATCTCACGTATCCATTTCCACTCTTCTTCATCCTAAACATCCATTCATCTCTCAGTGCTTACTTCCAGCTAGCAACTCTACCCAAAAAACTCCTATTTGGTTCTCCTCCAAGGAATCACTTCTTCCATCCATGCCAAGCTCCCACTATTTCCTAGATCTACCTATTCTACTTCTTCAATGACTCCCTAGTCCTATACCATAAGTGAGCAACAAGTAGTGTAAAGAAGGGAAATGATGAATTTAAGAACTTACTACACCTTCAGTCCTCCATATGGGCACTTGAGACTCCTTGATAACTTGCTATCCACCCAAAATTCATCTCAGTGACCGATGCTGGTCACATCTCAGTCTGCACCCAACCGATGCCAGTTCCCTACGACTGTCTCCTTATTGACATTGGTTCCCCCTTGCTGATGCCAATAGTTATCTACCCTGAGTCACCAACATCAGGCTGCACATAGCTGATGTCAATCCCTGTCTAGACACCGACATCGATTTTCCTATCGATGTCGGTGTCTGTGTTTTTCTAGTGAGAACTGACTTTTTCCCATGAGCTCTTTTTGGATCAAATCCTTGTCCAAATCACCCTTGCTCTGCTCAAAATTCTTCTGCCCCTTGTGCTAAACTTTGTCCATCACCTTCTCCTTGAAAACTAAGGATTTCCTGCTCCTGTCACTAACATCAGATTCCTCAAGAAACTTCACCTTCTTCTTCTACATACAGAAATCACGATCCATGCCTTCCAAATCTAAAAGCATATCCTTTGACTCAAGAACATGCATCTCCTTCTTATTCATGTGACCAAGCCTATTAAGCCACATCTTTGAATCTACAGCTAAAGTAGATAACCTAGAAAGAGAATCAATAATACAAGTAGATAGATAAAGCGTACCTACTTTCTTACCTCTAGCTATAACAAGTCCACTCTTGGTAACCTTCCAAGAGTCTGCTGTGAGAGTTACTATGCAACCCTCATCACCCAAACTTCTAATAGAAATCAAATTCTGCTCCAAAACTAGGACATGCATGACCTCTTTTAACACCCATGTGTTACCTATCTGTAATTTCAGCTTCACTTTCCCTTTGCCAACTATCTGACAAGGCTTACCATCCTCTACACAAGTTTCTCCAAAGTCTCCCTAGACATACTCATGAAAAAATTCCCTATGTGGGGATGCATGAAAAGAGGCACCAGAATCTAAAACCCAAGATTCTACTTTATCCAAAGAACATACCAGAGCATCCTATGCAACATAATCTGCAACATCTGCTTCTTCTTCATGTCCTTCATACTGATCTTCACCTAATCTACAATCTCTCTTTAAGTTCCCTTGCTTTCCACATTTCTAGTAGGTTATTCTGCCATACATGGACTTGGATCTCCTGCCTATCTTGGACCTTGATCTCCCACGCTGTATCTTCTCTCTTTGCCTTCCTCTACCTTCAACACTCAAAGCATTTCCTGATGATTCACCTGTGCTTTTCTTGTGTATCTCTTCATTCAAGATCACACTCACAACATCATCCACTTTTAAGACTTTTGAAGCAGACACAGTATTAGAAATTGCCATTACCAAACCTTCCCAACTTTCAGGTAATGAACACAAGATTAAGAGAGCTCTAATTTCATCATCAAATACAATATTGACTGAACTTAACTAGTTTACCAAACCATGGAAATCACTAAGATGGCTATGAACAGATCCACCTTCCAACATTTCCAAATTAAATAAATGCTTCATAAGAAATACCTTATTAGAAGCTGAGGGTTTTTCATATAAATTTGCCAAAGATTCCATCAACTCCATCGTTGTCTTACACTGTGATAAGCTAGAAATCATAGACGATGCAAGACTCAATCTTATAGATCCTAGAGCCTTCTGATCAAGAACCTCCCATTCTTCATCCTTCATATCCCAGGTTTTGCAATCAACCCCACCCAATGATAAGTACAAATCTTTCTGATACAGATAATCCTCAATTTGCATCCTCCATAATTGGTAGTTCTTGCCATTAAACTTCTCCATTTGTAGCTTACTATCTTCTACCATTGCTTTACTCCCACTCAAATAGAAACCCTGTGAGTAACCTGTAATCAAAACACACTAACCAAATCTAATTCAATCTGTTAGTATCCCAACCAAAAGCTCTGATACCAATTGTAGGGGAATCCAAGAACAAACACACCTATTCTGATCCCACTTGTTAGGATCTTGCTCCTTAGATAAAGCACAATATGATTACCAAATATAAGAAATTAAACATGCGGAAATATACCAGAAGCACAAGTAACTAGAATTCACAAATAACACATAATATGAGAGACAATACACTATCTTGTATTAACACTTTACAGAAAAGAATACAATAAAGAGCTGCCACACTCTTCCACCTTACAGAGGCTTCCCACACCTCAAGTGTACAGTAATTATTCTTCAACACTCTCCTACCAAAAATGGTCCCAACAACCAACTCACACACAAAATTGGTGTTCACCTCTCCAACCAGTCAGTAATAACCCTGCGAGTTCACCAAGCACTCTATAGTACTTCAAGTTGATCTCCCATGAACCTACAACCTACAATTCAATAGACCATACTTACACATGTAGATCTCCTATGAGCTTGCAACTACCTGCAACTCAATGATCTTATAATGGAAGGAACTTCCTTGCCTTCCTTATCAGCTCATACTTTACAATACATGCCAATGGGTCTATAAATAGATCCCAGACTTAAACAATAACTTAGACTCTTAATTTAGACAATTATCCATGTAGCTCAAGACTCTAACTAAACTTTACATGCAAACACTTCATTCACTTAACTAACTGTTCATGCAATGAACAGTTCTAGAACACACATGCGACTGACGTCAGTCCCTGCTTGCCTGGTTCTGCCGACGTCAGCCGACTTCCTGCCATCGCCAGTTTCCTTCTGCACTGGTCATGACCGACATCGATCATGCTACTGATGCCGGTGCTTCTGGTTGTTCAGCAACCTTCTATTTCTATCTGTAAAGTTGAAGCTTTTAGCTCCACAACTTAACACTTTAAGGGCAAGCTGTTGAAGCTAGGAAAGGTCAATACAATAGAGGAAAGAGTTGTGTTTGTTTCTCTATGCCAAGAATTTTTTGATATATTTTTATGGGAATACAAAGACTTGAAATTATTTCAAACCAATCTTGAATAACTCACCATTGAATTAGAAAACAATGCCAAGCCAGTTAGGCAAAAATAAAGGCCTATCAACCCAAGATGTGAGGATCTCATGAGAAGATAACTCTATAAATTGATTGAATCTAGGATAGTATTTCTAATTAAAAATTCCTCTTGGGTGGAAAACCTTTTGCTAATGATGAAAAATAATGGAGAGATTTGGTTATGTGTTGACTTATAGGACCTTAATAAGGTGTCTCTAAAGTATCATTACCCACTACCATTCATGAATCAAATTCTGTAAAAGGTGGCATGTTCTCAAATGTTCTCATTGCTTGATGACTATTCTAGTTATAATCAGATCATGGTGAAAGAAAAAGATAGGCACAAGTCTACCTTCACAACAAAATGGGGCACCTATGTATATTATAAAATTCCTTGTGGAATCTCTAATACTAGAACCACCTCCAAAGAGAAATGGATGTTTCTTTTCATGGTATTTTGAATGGTATGGTTTTAATTTACCTTGATGATATAATAGTTTTCTCAAAAAAACCTAATGATCATATAACACATTTAAGATCTATTTTTTATAGATGTAGACAATTTGGAGTTTATTTAAATCCAAAGAAATGCATTTTTTTTGTACATTAAGGAAGACTTCTAGGACATCTAGTGTCTGAACCTAGTCTTTCCATTGATTCATAAGAAAGGGTTTTATAGCTTCTTGGGTAAGATTAATTTCATTAGAAGGTCCATTTCAAGCTTTGCAGAGATGGTCAAGCCTCTCACTCATATGATGAGAAAAGGAAAAGAGTTCACATGGACAAGAGAAGGTAAGAGGAGATTTCAAGCCATCAAGCAAGTGATATCTCATTCCCCCACTCTATTCAATCCTTATTTCGATAAGGAGTTCTATGTGTATGCCTTTTTGAAATTAAACGCAATTTTAGCCATGCTCATGTAGCAGAATGATCAAGGTCTATATCAACCCATTACTTTATTTATCCATGCTTTATAGGGTTATTAATAAAGATATCTATTTATTGAAAAACATGTTCCTGTTATTATAGGAAGTTTGAAGAAATTTAGACATCTAGTTTTAAACAGTAAGATCATACTGATGGTGGCTCATCCAAGTGTGAAGGATTTTATCCTCAACAAAGACTTGAATGAAAAGAGAGATGATTGGGTCACCAAGTATATGGATTATGACATTTAGGTTAGGATCATGAAGCTAATTAGAAGAAAGGTATTATGTGAATATCTTGCTGAAGATGTGAAAGAAGAAAAAGAGACAATGCTGATAATCCAAGACACTCAACAAAAAGATGAAGATGTTCTTCCATCTAGATGGACATAGAATATTGTGAGATATATCCAAATGGGAGAGTGTCTAATAGGTTTCAATACATTACAAAGAAGACACTTTAGCTTATAATTAGTTTCATACATTTTGATTGATGGAGTGTTGTTCAAAAAGGACATTGGAGGTATGCTATTAAGATATGTTGAAACTAACCAGTTTGATAAGATTTTTTGAAATTTCATTATATTTATCAAGGAGACCATTTTTTATCCAATAACATAGCAACAAAAATCATCATATTTGGTTACTTTAGCCCAATTTATTTATAGATGCACATGCATGGTGAGGAAGTGTTCAAAATGTGCCATGTTTATAGGGAAACATAAGCTAGCTACTACGCCATTGAAAGCCTATTCAAATTGAGTAGCCTTTCAAGTAATGGGATTTGAAATTCATTTACATGATTAATCATCCATCTAGTGTTGGCCATAAGTGTGTCTTGATAGCCATAGACTACTTCACCAGGTGGGTGAAAGCAGTCCCCTTGAAGGAAGTAAATGAGAACTTTCTTCTTGAGTTCTATGAGAGCTTAGTCACCCATTTTAGAGCACCATCCATCATAATATCAAATAATTATTTGGAATTTATCAACATAAAGGTATGTGAGTGGGTTATTGAGTATGGTATCTATCTAAGATAGTCATCTAATTATTATCATAGGGAAATGGATTAGCTGAGTCCATTAATAAAAACCTAATTCAGATCATTAAGAGAACAATGGAAGATAATTAGAGATCTTAGCACACAAAGTTAAAGACTAACTTATGGACTGACATAGTCACCCTCAATAAATCCTTTGGTAACTAACCATATCTCGAAGAGAATCAAGGCTACCTATTTATTTGGAGCTTGTGAACCAACTAGAGCTTCAAGAAAGTGATGTAATGGAGGTTAGAATGAATGAACTAAGAGAGTTAGAGGAAATAAGGGACATTGCCATGCATACTATGTAGTCTAAACAATAGTAGGCCAAGATGAACTTTGATAAAAGAGATTCATCAAAGACATTCCAGTAAGGTGACATAGTCTTCAAGTGGGATGAGGACCATGCAAAACTAGAAAAACACTCCAAGTTTAACAACCTTTAGAGTGGACCCTATGTCATCACAAGATGCAAAGAGAGAAATGATTTTGAGCTTACCAAATTGAATAGATAAGTCCTTCCCATCATTATCAATGTATCTCAAAAAATTTTACTAGTATCATGTCTTGTGCTTTGTACATTAGTAGATAGGTCTATTATTTTCCTCCAAATGCTTTTGCACACTATTATTTTTAGTTATTTTATTCATAGTTTAGGTTATTTATTTGTCTTTTGTTCTTTTGTTGTTGTCTGCCCTCCCCATTACTCAAAAAAGTGTTTCTAGAAGTTAATTAGAGTCTATTTGTAAGTAACTTTTCATTTGAGCAAACATGATCAATGGTTGGGTTTCATGAGCAACAGGCTAGTCAAGCCAATTGATTCACCAAAATTAATGGACATTTTGGTCCACATACCAATATTCTACCTAGTTTAAATAGATGATCAAGTTCCTAGTTGATAAATACATTAGGTGGATTTGAAATAATCTCAACATGGAAATGGAAGAATCCAAGTAGGGTTTCATGGTACCAAGTAGTTGTAGGAACAAATCTAGAAATTGTTAGGTTGTGGAGCTAAAAGCTTCACTGATGCAAATAGGAGAGGAGGTTGCTGAGGGTTGCTGAGTTACAGAGCAATCGGTGTCGGTCTGATCAGTCGACGTTAGTACGATAGTGAAGAGAAGCAACCTACATCGGTCAGGGATCAGCCGGCGTTGGTCACCTCCAGGCAGACAGGGACTGACGTTAGTCACTTGTGTGGTTCAGACTATAGATGTTACGAGAAGTTAGCTAACGAACCAAGTGTTTACATGATGAGAGCTAATTTTAGACTCAGAGCTATGGATCTAATTATTGTACTAGGTGTCTAATTATTGTTTGGATGAGATTTATATAATAGACTCATGGTTGTATTGTAAACTAGTGCTAGGGAGTAAGAGCACAAATAGCTCCTTCAGAGAGAGGTAGAGCAATGGTGCGTTCCTCCTAGTGCCACAGTACTAGGTGTGTGGGTGCTGGATTGGAGAGTCAGCTGGATTCTTCAGGTATGTATGATCTTGGTCATTAGGTGAGCATGGCCATTATAGGAGATCTACATGGTAAGTAAGATCGTTGATTTGTAGGTGTGTGTGTGTGTGAAAGGTCAAGGTTCACAGGAGTGCAGAACCATATTGATCTGTAGGTTGGAGATCAGATAGGATAGCAACACAATAGGGAGCTAGATCAGGTAGGATCTACTTGGAGTACGTTGTGTACTCATTGGTATGTACATGGAGTACATGGAGAGCTAAGAGGAAGGCAAGGCAGTTCCTTCCATAAGTATGGTCTGTTGAATTGCAGGTTATTGCAGGTTCATGGGAGATCTATTTGAAGTACATTGAGTACTTGTGGAGTGCATGGAACATAGGTGTAAGGTGAACACCAACTCTGTGTTTGAGTTGGGTGTTGGGACCTAGTAGAGAGAGCTTTGAGGAGAGAATTATTATTCACTTGAGGTGTGGGAAACCTCTGAAGAGGTGGTGGAGAAGAAGTGGCATCTTCTTTATTGTATTCTTTTTTGTAAGAGTTATTAATACAAGTTGTGTATGTCTCTCATATTTTGTGTTATTCTAAATTTTAGTTACTTGTTGATTCTGGTTAATTTTGCATATTAAGTTGCTTGGTTTGGTAATCAATTGTGTGCTTTCGGTGTTTTGTATCATGACAAGTGGTATCAGAGCCTTGGTTGTAGGTTCTTGAGCTTGATACCAACAAGTGGTATCAGAGCCAACGTTGTAGGAAGCAGGTTTTGTGTTTGGTTACAGGTCACTCTCAGTGGTTTCTGATTGAGTGGGAGTAGAGCAATGGCAGATGAAAGTAAGCTAAGAATGGAGGAGTTGAAAAGCACAGATGGTCACTTATGGTCCCATGGAAAGAAAGAGCAGGTAAAAGAATATTGTTGGTCTATGGAAGATCAGCATGAAAAAACTAAAGAAGCAGATGTTGCAGGTGATGTGGCATAGGATGCTCTAGGAGGTTTCTTGGATAAAGTTAAATCTTGGATAAAAGATTCATTTGCCTCTTTCCAAGCAGCCCCAGGTAGAGGAGCTGGTGAGCCTTGCCAAAGATTTGGCAAAGGGGAAGTGAAGCTAAAATTGTAGGCGGCCAACACACAGGTGTTGAAGAAGGTCATCTAGGTCCCAGGTTTGGAGATATGGCTAATTTCTTCAGAAAGATTGGGTGATGAGAGATGCACAAGAACTCTCATAGCAGATACACTTAAATTAGCTGGTGGTAAGAAAATAGGTACTCTTTATCTACTTATTTATATTACTGATTCTTCTTTCATTGCAGAGACATGGCTTCGTAGGCTTGGTCACATGAGCAAGAAGGAGATGCATGTTCTTAAGCGGAAGACAGATATCTTTGATAGGCTTAAGAACTGGAAAGCCTTGGTGTTCTTGGAGGAGATGGTGGACAAAAATTAGTGGATGGTGCTGGATACTTCTGAGCAGGGTAGTTTGGACATGGAGATTGATTCAAAGGAGCTCGCGGGTAAAAAGTCATCACTCACAGGTGAACATAGATACCGACGTCGGTTAGGAGGAATCGACATCGAACAGACAGGTGCTGATGTCGGCCATGTGCAAACTGAAGCCAGTGATGTCAGGCAGGGTAAGATCGACGTCGGTCAGGAAGATCGACGTCGGCAATAGGGACACCGATGTCGACAGGGTCGGTAGTTAGGGACAGATGCATGAGAACCAATGTCAGTCAGATGTAGACTGTGGAGTGACTGAAGTTGGTCACTGTAACGGATTTTGGGTGGATAGCATGCTGTCAAGGAGTCTCAAACACCCATATGGATGACTGAAGATGTAAGTAGGCCCTCAAATTCATTGTTCCTTTTCTTTATACTCATTGCTGATTGTAGAGCAGGAAGGATCCAGGAAACAGGTGGGAGCTTGGCAGGGATATGATGCAGAACCAAATGAGAGTTTTGGTAGGGTTACCAGCTGGTGCGAAAGCATAGAGATGAATTGATTCCTTAGTTGAAGAATAGAGAGAATGGATATGTGAGATGAAAGACCAGGCATATGGTCTTGAGGAAGCTGCAGGACAGTGGTACAGGGTTTGACAAGTGGAGGATGAAGCATGGCTTTAGTCAATGTCAGGGTAACTACTGTGGTTTGACTTACCAGGGGGATGGTGATTGCAACATCATTCTGTTGTTGTATGTGGATGGTATGCTAGCTAGCAGGTTTGTACATATAGGGTTTTTTGCTGAGCTAAGGGTAAGATTAGTTTCAGTGGCATGTCAGGAGCAGTTTGGAGTAGTGAAATTCTTTGACATAGGAGGCATGGAGATCACAGGTTGATTTTGTCTCTAGAGGGAGCTGATGTGAATTAGGTGTTGGCGAGGTTCATTACGCAGGATACAGAGCTAGAGGACACTAAGGGCTGGATAGGTACAGTGTCTAAAATCACATGAGGTCTGGTATAGACCTGAGTTTTCCCATGCAGTGGGAGCTATCAGAGAGTTAGGAGCCAATTTGGGGAAGTGGGTTCTCAGGTATTTGAGAGGGACCAGCAGCAGGGATTCATGCTATGTAGGGTCAGGACTTCACTACATGGGTTTGTAGGTTTGGATGTGGCAGGGTACTCGGATGATAGGAGGTACACCATGGGATGTGTGGTGGGTTGTCTTTAGGATTGAGCTTGAAGAGGGATACAAACCAAAAAATAGATTAGATGGAGTACAGGTACAGGTATAGTGCAGCTATTTATCTCTAAGTGGGAGATTGTTAGGTTATGGAGCTAAAAACTTCACTGATGTAAATAGGAGAGGAGGTTGTTGAGGGTTGCTGAGTTGCAGAGCAACTAGCATCGGTCTAATCAACCGGCATCAATAGGATAGTGAAGAGAAGCAACTGACGTCAGTCAAGGATCAGTCGGCATCGATCACCTTCAGGCAGACAAGGACTGACGTCGGTCACCTATGTGGTTCAGACTGTGGATGTTACAGGCAGTTAGCTAACGAACCAAGTGTTTGCATGATGAGAGCTGATTTTAGACTCAGAGCTGCAGATCTAATTATTGTACTAGGTGTCTAATTATTGTTTGGATGAGATCTATATAATAGACTCATGATTGTATTGTAAACTAGTGCTAGGGAGTAAGAGAGCAAATAGCTCCTTCAGAGAGAGGTAGAGCAATGGTGCGTTCCTCCTAGTGCCATAGTACTAGGTGTGTGGGTGCTGGATTAGAGAGTCAGCTGGATTCTTTAGGTATGTATGATCTTGGTCATCAGGTGAGCATGGCCCTTATAGGAGATCTACATGGTAAGTAAGATCGTTGATCTGCAAGTGTGTGTGTGTGTGTGCAAAGTCAAGGTTCACAGGAGTGCAGAACCATATTGATCTGTAGGTTGGAGATCAGATAGGATAGTAACACAATAGGGAGTTGGATCAGGCAGGATCTACTTGGAGTACGGTGTGTACTCATTGGTATGTACGTGGAGTACATGGAGAGCTAAGAGGAAGGCAAGGTAGTTCCTTCTATAAGTATGGTTTGTTGAATTACAGGTTGGTGCAGGTTCATGGGAGATCTACATGAAGTACCTTGAGTACTTGTGGAGTGCGTGGAGCACTTGTGGAGTGCGTGGAGCACAGGTGTAAGGTAAACACCAACTCTGTGTTTGAGTTGGGTGTTGGGACCTAGTAGAGAGAGCTTTGAGGAGAGAATTACTATTCACTTGAGGTGTGGGAAACCTCTGAAGAGGTGGTGGAGAAGAAGTGGCATCTTCTTTATTGTATTCTTTTCTGTAAGAGTTATTAATACAAGTTGTGTATTGTCTCTCATATTCTGTGTTATTCTGAATTCTAGTTACTTGTTGATTCTGGTTGATTCCGCATATTAAGTTTCTTGGTTTGGTAATCAATTGTGTGCTTCCGGTGTTTCGTATCCTGACAGAAAAGGCCTAAGTTTATAACTTTTTCAAATTTTGGCCAAGTATAGCATTGAAATTTCCTTTGGAGAAATGCTCCACATGAAGCCTAAAAAAATATACAAGGCTTCATTATTTTGAGGGTTGTGTTGTGGATATTTTGTTCAAGTGTTGGGAATTTTTTCAGGCATTTTATCTAAAACAATTTCCCTAAAGGGTCATTTCTTCAAAGATGGTCCATTATAGAAGTTTTGAATGGTGATTTTCAAGCCAAGTATCTTCAAAAAATTTCTTGAAGGATCTATCTTTAAGAAAGTGATCATTTACAATTTCTGTAAAGGATATATTTTTCAAGCAAGTGCACCAAATAATTTCCCTAAAGGGTACTTTTCTCAAGGAAATAGTCCACTTCAAGGTTCCAAAGGGCACTTCTACAAGAAAGTGGTCTGTTACACTTTTTTCAAAGGGCAATTTTCTTCACCAAAAGGTCTATTGAAATTATTCTAAAGGATATTTTCTTTCAAGAAAATGACCAAGGCAAATTTTAGGAAGGTATCTTTCAAAGAGGTTGGTCCTATGCAAAAGTCCTGAAAGGCACTTTCTCAAGAAATCATCCCAAGCAATTTCCTTGAAGGGTCATTTTCTTGAGAAAATGGTCTAGTACAAGAGTTCCAAAGGTTATGTTTCTCAAGAAAATGGTCCATTTCAAGGTTTTTGAGAGGTAATTTTCTTTTAGAAAGGGCACTTTTCCAAGGGCAAATGAACAAGACATGAATTATTTTAGACATTTCATCCACAAGAATTTCTCAAGGAAGATAAGGCAAATGAAGTCCTTCAAGAAAAGTGTTCCACACAAATTTTGAGGGAATTGTCTAGAAAAGGTCCAAAAGAAATAACCCATGGATTTTTTTATCTAGACAGCTGCACAACTGTCAAGTTTAAACCTCAAAAAATAGCCATTTGATTTCAAAAGTCTAGGATAGCCTCATAGACATCAAGTTTAAGCCCTTACAAATAGTCATTTAGATTTAAAAATCCAAAGACATTCGTATGAATGTTAAAATAGAGCTCAAGAAAAAATCTATCTATGCTTAAATTTGATGGTCTAAAAGATGTCATTTATGTTCTACAGGATGAAAAATGATAGTTGGTAGGATGCAAAATTTAAAGATAAAGCAAGATAAATCTTATGGAGCTTAAATTTGATGGTAGCATGACCATCAATGATGATCACATGAATGTAATTTGATGAGAGTGAGGACATCAACTTATAGACCATGAACTAGCCATTGGCTTTCAAATGGAGGGTCCCAATAAATCAATAACATGCATTTAATCATGGATTCTAGATCAATGACATGTAATTAGGTCAAATATTTAATGAATCTTAAGAGCAAAGGGCATGATGGATAAGTGGCACAAGTGCATGAGTCTAGTTAGAGGATCGAAATATCATGTTCATCACCTCAAGTAGATCTAATAGTGTGAGCAAGGGTAAAAAACTCAAGGATCTGAATTGATTTTTGATGACCAATCAGAGTAAAAGAGAGCCCAAATGTCTTAAATAAATGTTGAAAGGTTGATTTTCAACTAAGGAAAAGAGCATGATGGATCTCAGATTGAACATGATTCAATTTTAATTAGGATCAGATATTTTAGGATCATAAGATATCATGGGGGACCTACAGAGGTAGACATGTAGACTTTAATGTCTGTCACCAAATGTAGCTGTAGACACCAAAATTGTGTCAACTCCCCTTGGTCCCTTACACACCTTATTAATTTAAAATAGACTACTTATTTTAAATTAATGACATCACTTAGACACCTCACTTTAGACACCTCACTTTGGACACCTCACCCTAAGACCATTTACTACCCTATGAGTCACCCTAAGACTAGGTCATCTAAATCCTAACCACGTAAGACCTATTCTCACTCTATTCCAACTGCTGAACCAACTCTCACGCCTAATAAACCCATCCTTTGACCCTTCTCCAATGGCAAATGCACTTGGTGGATGGAGAAATGGGCAAAGGGCTAAAAATAGCCCTTTTACCCATTCTCTATATGTCGATGTCAGTCAACTATTGGCCGATGCCAATGGAATCACTGACATTGGTTAATTAAACTGAACTCTAACCTTGAGCTAAGGCCCGAACCCTAATTCCACCCCCAGACTCTTTGACATCGATGTGCACACTCTGAGACCAAACATCAAAATTTGATTATCGCTCTCCAGGCTACAAAAACTTTGCATAAGTCACCCCTGACATTGGACTGAAAACATTGTACAAGGTCTTAAAATCAGCCACAATAGGAATAAGCATCCTGACAACCTTGGGTTTTCATCATAACAAAGCTAAGTATTATTCTATCTTATTTTAGTCTTTTAGAATACGTTGGTAATTAGCTTCCATTTGTTATTTCTAAGAACTGTTGAGACCTGACCTGACTTTCTTCCTGGAGAGGCTGAAAAGCCTTTCTCTTATCCTTATCCTCTTTTCACACCTACCCTCTACCTTTGCCCCTTCTCAAGCCTTATTCATTGTCCTGTAACCCTGCATAGACATTCAAACTTCCAGACTCCTCTGTCGACCATAGACATAACCCTGAAACCCATCCAAGGTCCACTGCCCCTATCGACATCGGTAACATAACCGACATCAACAACATTGACCAACCAACCTTGATAGAACTGTCGATGTCAGCAATTATGATAGACTGACTGCAGAGAATAGGTATGCATTATCTTTATTTCTCTTTCTTAGTCTTTCATCATTTCTTTTTATACAACACTCTTTTTTTCAAATAGTGGATTGTCATCCCTTAAGGAAGTTTTTACACTTTCAGGACTGAGCGTGTTGCTTGGCAGTCCACCATATCTTTATCTAACATTCTCTTTGTTTAAGTCTTATTCTTATCTATAGGTGTTTCCTCCACAGCTAAAGAGGAGCTCTTACAATGCTTGGATACGGTGTGCAACTTAATTTGGGTAACATACAAACCCCTGACTCTTAACTTTAGTTTCTTCTTCTTCTAAAAATAATTAGTAAAAACATAGAGAAACATTCTGGCATGCTCGGTGGGACCCTGGAGTTTTCCTTGGGTTCATTTTTTTTAAAAAGCAAACTTTCATATAGATGCATTAGGAAAAAATTCTCTTCTTGCATCCTTCTTCTATCTCTTTATTTTGAAAAGAAACCATTAGCACAAGTTAAAAAGAACATCTTTCTTTCTCTTCTTGTCACTTCTTTACTACATCTTAGAGTAGTGAAATTTCATACTGTTAACCTTTTCTCCACTTGTTTGCATCTGAACAAAACATTTCAATTTGGGTTAAAAACTATTGCATTTCATTCTTGCTTGAATGCATACTTAGCCCACTCACTTAGTAATTAAAAAAGCATTATGAATAAATCGTAGTGCACAAATGTTACACAACCAAACCACAAGCACATCAAATTAAAGATTTAAACATACTTGAGACAAGGCCCATCTAGGATTTCATCACCTAGTGGATACCTTACCCTTCTTGGTGATCCTACTTGGACTTCACCACCAAGAGGAGGACCCACTCTATTTTCTGGCAGAGTATAAACTATAGGAAAAGTATATATTGGCTAAGCAGCCCAGCTCGGCTCTGGGTTCATGAAGTGAAGGGAGTAAGCCCCTAGCACAGGCCACGTATGGAACCTAACACAGATTTTTGAGTACCAAAACATAACCCAAAACCAGCCTTAGACTTCCTCTTTAGAACCTGTTCTAAAAGCCCAATTCCCAAACATATTCTTCTAAGGCATAAGCCACCACGACTCTAAAATTTATTCTTAGAAATTTAACGTTTTAGAGGTTGCTTTCCATCATCTATTTTGTTGTCTTTATCTAATTTTTTTTGAGCTGGTAAGGTCGCATCATTCTGAGGTCCAAAAATAACTCAGAATTTCTCTTTATTCCAAAAACATATGAGTTTTTTGTGTTTCTAAAATTACACAAAAATTGACATCAATTTTTCCACCGATGTCAGCAACCTATCTTCACCGACATCAGTTATCCCACCGACATCGACAATAAATTTTCACCGACATCAGTTAGTAAACTGACGTCGGTCACTGTCAACAAATTTTCTTTCCAAATAGCAAGCTTAAAACCCAACTTTTTTGCTATCAAGCACAAAATTTAGGTTTTTTGAAACTGAAACACATAATTTTTAGAACTTGAAAGCATTTTATCTTGAATCATCTTGACACGCAGTCAAGCCAAAACTCTTGTTGACCACGTGAGTCAACAACCACTTCCACCTTCGCCCTTCATACCAAGTCCCCTAATGGAGCATACTTCAGACACTGAGCATACTCCTATCCAACCAACCCCCAATCAACTTTCAATTTTTCTTGAAGGGGATCAAAATTTTGAGAGATTTTTTGACCACAACATCAAGGCTCTCCAACACTATCTCACTAGAAGCCAAATGTGATATCCTTTAGGTAACTCCATTTATGGGATGCCAACTTCCTTAGTTGAAATGGCAATAATATCAACACCATCCACTACCCAACCTATGGTCACTCAAGCTATTGCCTCGACTAGTAACCCAACCATGGCCAATATTCAAGATTTGGCCTCCCCTTTTATCTCTGGACCTACCTCTATTGGGGTTTCCATACCCCCTCAACTACAAACAATTCAACCAAGTTGTACACGATTCTAGAACTTGATTGTTTCTATCCCCCCACTCTTGCACCCAAAAATATAAGAGTGATTACCTATCCTTTAACTAGTGTTTCCACCATTCAACCACCCTTGGCGGCACCTAGTCATGTTGTGCCTTCCAACTTCGTGGCACAAACCCCCTTGAACTCAACATCAGTCCCTATGACAAACTACCAATATGTTGTGAATACACAAATGCAACCAAGTATGTCATATGCCCCTCCCAATGCCTTCTAGGTACCCTACAACCTAGGGGGTGCCCCTCTTGCCAATCCATCAGTTGATCTAATTGAGATGCTGATGGATAAGATGTCTAACCTTGAGACATCTATTTCTAGTTCAAGGATTGTTCTTTCATATGAACAAATCTGTAACGAACCTATTCACCCTTCGATCCCTATTCAACCATATCCTAGTCAGTGGGAACTCCTAAAATTTACTCATTTTCAGAGTAAAGAGGACCCACAACAACATCTATGAGCATTTAGACACACTTGCTACCTTATAGCACATGATGATGGGTTATTACTTCACACATTTCCCATGTCACTTTCTATTGCCGCCTTTGATTGGTATAGTTCTATTACCAGTCATTTTCTATTTACCTTCACTCAACTAGCTGAATTATTCCTCGACCACTTTTCAATCAACATCACCAAAAAGGTCTCCATCACAGACCTATATTCTATTAGACAATTTGATGATGAATCAATAGCTAACTTCATTGCCCATTGGAGAGGTTTGATTAACCAACTCTCCTTTTCTTTACCTCAACCTGAGCTCATTGAGCTCTTTTCAAGAGCATGTGCCAAACACATCTCATCCACTTTGTGGGTTCAAACTTTTCACACATTTGACAAAGCTTTCACCATGGCTTGAAAGCTTGAACTCCACGTAGTCGAAGAGGATAAGGTCAAATTGCATAGTAAAAATACCAATGCAAAATTCAATGACCCTTCTTCCAAATCTTCTTCCTCCCATTCCAAGTCTAAGGGATCGATAAACGTTGTGGTCCTTAGATCATCATCTTCTACCACCACCAACCAATCTGGACCTTCCACATCACAAAGCATTACAAGACAATTCCAATAATGGTATATACAATGTCAGTACACTTCAATAGGAGAATCATATGCTTCTGTGTTGGATAAACTAGTAAAGCAGGGGGTCCTCAATCTCCCTCAAATTTGACCACCCCAACTTGACCCCTTAAAAGCCATCCCTGCATGGTATAGGGAAAATGACTTTTGTAACTATCATCGCATCAAGAGCATGACATAAACAATTACAAAACCTTCAAAAATGTTATTCAGGACATGTTAGACAAAGGGGATCTTATTTTGGATAACCCAAATGCATCGGCTAACCAAAACATGGATGTCTTTAGACAACCATTTTCTAACCATCCCCCAAGTAAGAATAATGTTCAGACCATGGCCGATGACACTCAAGAGCACAATATATGCACTATCAACATGGTTTCTCCTTTTATTCCTGACCAACCTCTCCCACAGTCTGAAGTTAGTCAACCCATTCCTCCACAATGGGTTGATGAGCCTATTTCACCTATATCACCCCCACAACATCAAACACCTCCTCTACCCATTCTTTTACCTCGTGAGGAACCTGTATTACCTATTCCTCTTGCCCCTACCTTCCCTCTTCTTCTAGCATTGGAAGAAGTTACCATTCATACCGTAAACCCTCATGTAGAAGGGGTTATTATCCCTCTACTTTGACCTTTAGAGGAGCCTTCTTCTCCTATTTGTCCTCCACCAATAGGGGATAGTCCTCCATCCACCTCCCTTTCACATGAAGGAGAGTCTACTTTGACCTCTCCCATATTGGAAGATGCCTTGACGATACCAACGCCACTAGCCTCACCCTCATCCTTCTTATTACTAATGGAGGATCATAGTTTTCCCACTCTTCGACCACAAGTAGAAGGCATGATCATCCTTGCACTCTATCCTCTCGAAGAGCCACATTCTCCAATCCCTTCTCCATCAAGAGAACTTGTCACTTCACCCACTTCGGCTGAGGAAGATCTGGTAATGGTTTTCTCTCACCTTTGGCTCGAGATCACTGTGTCTAACATGTTTTTGCTCTCACAATCACCTAAATCCTCCAAAAGACCAATTACAAGACCTTGTGTGACATCACCTAAACCGTTCTCTCGATTGGCAAAAAACTTAAGATATCTCCATTCTAGGAATCTAAAACATGAGGCATTATGGGAGTGACTTAAGGCTCCTTATCTTACACATCCCATTTCAACTGCCAATCCTTTCACGACAAATCACCCCAAAATCTCTAAAAAGAATCAAGCTTTCACTTCTAAATCATTAAAAGCTCAATCATCCACATCTGAACCCAAACCCTCATAGGCATCCACCATGCCAAAACAGATTAAATCTCTTGGTGTTCACCCTTATCAAACCTCACTCACCCACAAGTGAAGGTAGACTTGAACCTCACCCCACACAATAGTGGTCCTCACACCAAACTAAAAAAGACTACTAAACCACATCAGAGAACTCCTCCCCCAACCAAAAATGTGGTATGAAAAACTCCCCCACCTTCACCATTGCCCTCTATTTTGGGTCCAAACCCATCCACTTTAATAGGAGTGCTCCCTACTCCAACACCTCACAAAAACAAATTACCTCCATTACTCCCTTTACCCATTAAAAACATATTTCCTCTATAAAATTTGACACCTCTTACCATGAAAGTTCCATCTACGCATGTGGCCACACTGCCAACCAAAAAGATGGCATGAAAAAATCCTCCTACAACTCCTAAATAGAAGTTGTCAACCCCTACTACAACAACAAGCACATACCCATTAGTGGGGTCCTATGCTTCACTGTTACACTAATTGTTGTAGTCTTCTAGCATCACTCTCCCACCCATTAAGCCATACCAACCTCTTAGACAAAAACCATCTTGGTTTGACGACACTCAAGTCTATGCATATCATCGCACACCTAGACATGACACTAAGCATTGCTGCACTCTAAAAATTGTCATTCATCAACACCTTAAAAAGGACACCCTTCTCATGAAGGACCCCTTTGACAAACTACTAACACCATCCCATGCCTCCCAAACCTCCTCACCTTCACACTCATCAACTCTCAGATCAAAACCATCTTGGTTTGATGACACTAAAATTTGTGTATCATCACACATCTGGACATGATACTGAGCATTATTGTGCTCTTAAAGCTGTCATCTACCAACACCTAAAAAAGGGCACCCTTCTCATTAAGGACCCCTTTGACAAACTACTGACACCATCCCCTACCTCCCAAACATCCTCAATTGAATCGGGATCCCAATGCAAAACTATGGTTCCTCTACCACCTTCGTCCCCTTTATTTGAAATCAACACCATCAATGTGGCCACTAGGTCACAAACCATAAAAGATAAAGGAAAAGAGAAGGTTTCTTTCCCTTTGATATATCCATTTTTCAAGCCTTCTCAACCACCAAAACCCAAGATTTCAATCTTGGGCACATCCCAACCAACATCTTCTGGGGCAATTTGCGACTCCATGGTGAAACAACTTCACCAAACCCCTGTGAAGAAGTCTTTGTATGCCCTAATACAAAATTCTCCACAACATCACCAAGCCTTAATCAAAGATTTACAAGTAGTGGAGGTCCAACTTGAAAACCGCCAACCATTGGCTGCTTTAGTCAAACCATTACCAACCATTACCTCCATCACCTTCAATGATTCTGAGATTCCAGCCTCCAAATTGGAAGATCAGGATCTCACCTTCTTAAATTAGCATATCAAGCAAAAGCTTCACAAGATACATCCTCACATTGCACTCCTTTTCAAAGAGGAGCTTTAACGTCTTCTCTCTATCTCATTTATCCAACCCATTGATTATCCATAATGGGTGTCAAACATTATCCCTGCCACAAAAACAACTAGGGGAATCCAACTTTGTATTGACTATCATGACCTCAACCAAGCATTAACCAAATTCACATCCAACATCAACCAAAATGTGCATACAACCATAATCTAAAAGAGCAATATTTCAAAATCAGAGATCTCATCCTTAAAGAAAACCAACATGTGACCAATATAGAAAGAAGCAAACGAGGCAAGTTTGCTCCTAATTGTCTCAGACCTTACATAATAACACACAAGTATGGATTAGGTACTTATCATCTATCTTCTCTCAAAGGCCAACCAGAACTTGAGCCCCTTAATGCCTTGCATCTGTGACCATTTTACTATTAATCAAGTAATCATTCACTTGATATTTAACTTGAGCTCATCCCTTAAGCAACCCCCGTCATCCTCATTCCTATTCCTTTCAAACTTTTTTCCTACAAACATTAGTTAACCCTTTTTGCATTAATGCTTTATCCTAATAAAAGGGAAACCCCTAAACCTCTATAATCTAGTCCATGACTAAAAGTTTAGTCAACAAAAAAACATAAAAACTAGGATGCCTAACCAAAGGTCATAAACTATAGATGTAGACTGCTCCCTCGAAGGATAGCTGCATAATTACTATAATTAATAGACTTCTCCCTTGAAGGGTAGCTATTCAAAGCTCTCAAAACATACAAAGCAAAATATAGACCATTGCCTCAAAAGATGGCTATGCCCAAATTTTGCTACCATAATAGCACCCTCTCAGAAGCTTCTCACATCGATCAGCTTCAACATGACCACAAAACAAAACAACATCCCCAAATAGACTCCCCACATTGATTAGTCTACAAGCTATTAAAGTCATGGACTTGCTTATAGTCATTCTTAGGGTCACCTATAAAAGGGGCAAAGTAATCCCTGCTAAAAAGGGTTACACTCTCCTGACATATCACCTAATCAAACCTATTACCCCAACATACCCAAGGGATTTTGAGCTCACTTAATGTCAAGTGATTAGAGTACTTTTCTAACACAAACCAATGGTCAATGACGTAATGTATAAATAGGGATTTTGTTTAGAAAAACCCTTATCTATGCTATCATTATGGTCTTTGTCAGTGAAAGAGCAATGCACCTTTCACTTCTTACTTGACTTTGTCACATGCCCATAACACAACAACCAAAATAGTTTTCAAACCTCTAACATAACATCATGATTTATTTAATGGAAATACCAATTTGTGTTATATAAAATATCATAGCCCATTCACATTAGTTTCTATGGAAAATAATACACATGGAAAAACTAACAACCAAACACAATTTATGTCAAGCACATACCATCAACAATATGGAAACCTGCTAAAGCATAAATAAACACATTTCATTTTTGGCATACACCATCACTAATATGGAAAATTGCTAGGGATGAAAAACCATATAACCAATGTTATAGAATACACCATCACACAATATGGAAAAGGCTATAACATCATTATTCATTTCATTCTTAGCATACACCATCACTAATATGGAAAATTGCTAGGGATGAAAAGCCACATCACCAATGTTACAAAATACACCATCACATAATATGGAAAAGGCTATAACATCATCATGTATTCACCATTTCAAGCATGTACCATCATACATATGGGAAATGCTAACAACACTAACATGACCAATACAACCTATCAACCTCTACCCTCTTCTTCCCTTTTGGGGAGAACTACATTGGCCTGAGGCCCTCGCATGGGCTATGTAGGTAGCACTCAGTTGACATGAGGTCTTCTGAGGTTAGCTCAACCATTCATTCATTCATCTACTTGATGGACCAACTATCAAAACTACCCAAAATCATGACCAAACAACTAGCCCTGACATTGTAGAAGTCACCTTAGACTTCTCATGGGGCACATTGGAGATCACATACATCTCCCTAGCCACAACACACAACACTTGAGATTACTTATATCTTAGCCCGACTCGACCAATGACCCTGGAGATCAGGACTATCTCCTCAGACCATGACCACTTTCGAGACAACTTTGCCTTGGTTGTTTTGATTGCATATGCTACCTCATGAATAGTTAGCAAATTGTATGCACCCCACATTATGCCACTCACATGTATTTTCAGATCATGACTAAGTTGATCCCTAATATTTGTGACATTTTCATGTTTTCCAGGAGCACTTCCTAGCCTAAATACTTGGAACACAATGACCATTGGAGATACCACTTTGATCAATCTAACCCAATCAATGATGACTAATAAGTTGGGGCCTAGTTAGTTTTATTTTAGTCCTCCTCGACCATTGGAGTTATAGCTTTGATCATTTAACTTGATTAGCTATGACTAAAAAGCTAGGGACTAGTTACTTTGATTTTAGTGCTCCTCGACCTTGCCTGTGACAATTTGACCTACCTATCACGTGAAGTGGTATACGTGCAATCTTAACTATTGTAGCGTTCACACTCCAACATCACCATACCCATCCACTGCCTATCAAATTGGAAACTGACTTCAGCTTACCTTCTCTCGATTCCCACTTTGAGGGGGAATACCTCATCCCATACCTAGGGTAACTAACACTTATTTTTGTCTTGCAGTTCATTAGAATAACCAACAAGACAAAAAGAGGCAAATGTAGACACCAAAATTGTGTTGACTCCCCTTGGTCCCTTACACACCTTATTAATTTAAAATAGACTACTTATTTTAAATTAATGACATCACCTAGACACCTCACTTTAGACACCTCACCTTGGACACCTCGCCCTAAGACCATTTCCTACCCTATGAGTCACCCTGAGACTAGGTCATCTAAATCTTAACCACCTAAAACCTATTCTCACTCCATTCCAAGCACCTAACCAACTCTCATGCCTAATAAACCCATCCTTTAACCATTTTCCAATGACAAATGCACTTGGCAGATGGAGAAATGGGCAAGGGGCTAAAAATATCCCTTTTACCCATTCTCTATCTATCGACGTCGATCAACTGTCGATCGACACCGATGGAATCGCTAATGTTGGTTAATTAAACCAAGCTCTAACCTTGAGCTAAGGCCCAAACCCTAATTCCACCCATCAGACTCTTTGACATCGATGCACACACTCTAAGACCAAGCATCAAAATTTGATTATCGCTCTTTAGGCTATAGAAACTCTGCATAAGTCAGCCCTGACATTGGACTAAGAACATTATATGAGGTCTTTGACATTAGCCACAATAGGAATAAGCATCTTGACAACCTTGGGTTTTCATCATAGCAGAGCTAAGTATTATTCTATCTTATTTCAGTCTTTTAGAATATGTTGGTAATTAGCTTCCATTTGTTATTTCTAAGAACTATTAAGACCCAACTTGACTTTCTTCCTAGAGAGGTTGAAAATCCTTTCTCTTATCCTTATCCTCTTTTCACACCTACCCTCTACCTTTGTCCCTTCTCAGACCTCATTCATTATCCTACAACCCTACACAGACATTCAAACTTCTAGACTCCTCTATCAACCATAGACATAACCTTGAAACCCATCCAAGGCCCACTGCCCCTACCGACATCTGTAACATAACTGATGTCGGCAACATTGACCAACCGACCTCGATAGAACTATCAACGTCAGTGACTGTGATAGACTAACTGCAGAGAATAGGTACACCTTATCTTTATTTATCTTTCTTAGTCTTTTATCATTTCTTTTTATACAACACTCTTTTTGTCGAATAGTGGACTGTCATCCCTTAAGGAAGTTTTTATGCTTTCGGGACCGAGCGTGTTGCTTAGCAGTCCACCATATCTTTATCTAAAATTCTCTTTGTTTAAGTCTTATTCTTATCTATAGGTGTTTCTTCCACATCCAAAGAGGAGCTCCTACAATGCTTGGATACAGTGCGTAACTTAATCCAAGTAACGTACAAACCCCTGACTCTTAACTTTAGTTTCTTCTTCTTCTAAAAATAATTAGCAAAAACATAGAGAAACACTAGCTACATGAAAATGGCCTGTCTCCCTACTTGGGCATGTATCAACAAACCAATCATGAGTAATTTTTCATTAGGTAAAGGTGAAAATGACTTGATCTTACCATTTCATCCACCATAGAGCATCACAAAGAAGATATTGTAATAATACAATGGACTAGAGTGACCTAGATCAATTAGAAAGGGTTTACGTGAACTTGATTCATAGCAGTAGTTGTAACAACATTTCATATGGATTTGAATTCATTTGATTCCCTTTTTGGGAGCTAAAAGTCCCCCTCTCTTTCTTCTATTCATCTATAAATATATACTTTGACTGATTATTTTATATCCCTTAGGTTGGTATGATTAGACTCTATCAAAATTGTATTTGACACCTCTTGGAGTAGTGAATAAAGGATTTTTACAATGAATTTACTAATCTATATTTAGTGTTCATGTTTATTTAATATGCAACTATGAATTTTATCTTCCTTTTTTATGTTCAAACTCAACTTAAGTTATATAAATCTTCTTTATAGGTCATATAGTGTGTCTCATCATTGATCTCTTGAAGGTATAATGGATGACCAAACTTAAGTGTCTTTAACTAGACCTTATTTTAATTACTCCCTAGTCTGAGTGCATCAAATAGACCTCAATACAAAATACTGTTGCATATAAGCATAATAAGCATTTCATTATTTTCTTTCATAGTTCATTAGTGTGTTAAAGATCCAAACTTAATAATTGATTTGATAAATTCTTGGTGTATCACCACAACTTAGAATATATTTTATTTTTTTGTAAACTTCTTGCCCCTTTTCACCCCAACCAATCTTAGATTTATAAGCAAATTTCTAAATCATAAAAGATGAGGAGATAGACTCATATAATAAAATCGTAGAGGTTTGGTCTAGATATAGGCAACCCATGGCCTTAGACCATTTCCATGTTAGTCTAGGTTTGAAAGTGGGACTTAAACTTTCCTCTTTTCAACTAGGGTGCAATCTAGAAAGCTAACATGTTGGTTAAGATACAATCTACCCCAAATCTTTGAAGGCATTTAACACCATTGAAGTGAAGTGTCCAAGTTTATTCATGTAAGTAGTAATTAATGGTAATTATTCAATTAATGCTTTATATTTAGTGGTAGAATTAGGAGGATCAAGTTCTTCATGTTTATTTGCTTCTAGATCAACAATGAAGTTATGAGATTAATATTTGAGTGATATTTATTAGTTAATACCTTCAATAAAAATAATTTATTCATCAAGAATGGTATCTTGAAGGTGTCTTGTATCTAGTATGGAAGTCATCACAAGTTGGTCTACAATGACTTGTTCTTTGACATAATATTTTGTGATGATTCAAAGGTCAAATTCCCTCAATAGGACCATCTATTTGCCAATTATATCACTAGATAAGAAGGGTTTGAATAAGAAATGATGAAGTGGATTATAATGGACAATGATATAAGTATTTTGATTAATCATATAATGACATATTTTTTAAACTACAAAAAATATAGCAAGATAATCACATTTTACTTTTGTATAATGTTTATGTAATAAACTAAGCCTTAGCTGATATAATATATGGCATATTATCTACTAGTATTGTCTTATTAGGAAAACATCACCCCAAATGATATGGGGATAGAGGTTTTATATATAATTAATGGATGATCATTTGAAGGTGGATGAAGAGTGGGAGGATAAAGTAGATATTATTTCATGTTGTTGAATGACTTTTGGCATGAATCCATCCAATCTAGAGGATTAGCTTTTTTAAGGGAATTAATGGAATAAATATGGTAAGACATTTTTGGAACAAAGTTCCAAATTACCCTAATTTTCCTAAGGTATGTTCATATGTATGGAATGGGGCAAATAATAGGCATGTTGATAATGGAATTTGTTTTAGCTGGATTGACATCAATTCCTTGGAGGGAGACTAGAAAACTTAGAAGTTTACTAGAAGTAACCCTAAATACATATTTAAATGGATTGAGTATAACTTTGTATTGAATGATTCAATCATAAATGATAGCCAAATCATTAAGGTGGTTTTTAAAACTCTTAAATTTGTCGATGGGATCATCTACATAGATTCTGGTGATTTTGTGAATAAAATCATGAAAAATATGGGTAATTGTAAGTTGGTCACTAGCTATAAATTTTTTGAGACCAAAAGGCATTTCAACATAATAATAGGCACCCCATTATGTGGTAAATGTTGTTTTATGTTGATCTTCTAGGGATATTTGTATTTGGTTTAATCCTTTGAAACCATCAATGAGTGATAATATTTCATATCTAGTAGTAGAATCAATAATAGCATCTATTGAAGGTAAAGGAAAATTATCTTTTGGACATGCTAAATTTTGGTTACAAAAGTCAATGCATATATGAATAAACATGGTGATTTTTTTAAAAATAGGGATAATGTTTGAAAACCACTTTGAGTAGACCATAGGTTTAATGAATTTAGTGTCCAAAAATTTGATTATTGATTTTTGACATAAGGTAGAAATCTCAGGAGGGAATTTTTATTACTTTATCAAATGAGTTTAGTAGATGGATAAGTGATGATGACATGAATAATGATTCTAGGATGAATTCCTAGAATATCTTCATATAACCAAGCAAAATTTTCATGATATTTGTCAAAAAAAAGGATAAAATTATAATGATCTTTATGAGCAAGGTTTTTAGAGATGGTAATAGGTCGAATACATGTAGGTGTACCATATTTAATTTTTGTAGTTTCTTCAATAAGCATATCATTTTTATCTTATAAGTAGTATGAAGAAGTATGTATGGAAGAAATAGGATGCATTTTAAGGTCCACACTAGCAATGTAATTGTTTAAACAAGGAAAATTTTTCTTATATTTTCCAAGCTTATGATGTTGACATGAAATTTGAGGTTCTCTAGTGTGGAGGAGCTCTAATATAACTTCATCACTAGGAAGCATAGGTAAAAATTCATAATATTTGACATCTACTTAAAGATTAATGATTTGATTAATTTTGATGTCATATTTATAAAGTATTTATCTCACATTAGTGGATTTAACATCTAAGGTAATTTTAGGTGTAGTATTGGATATAGATTCTATGTTGGTGAGATTAGGTTGAGTTAAGTCAATCATATATGCAATCACTGTATTAGTTTGTTTAATAGATAAAATTTCTTAATTGAGTTTAGTTGGATAGATTTAGATTGATCAGTGCAATTATAAGAAGGGAAAATAATATTTGTAGTTGGTAAAGTAGATTGTATTGAATTAGGTTATGTATAAGGCTAAAAACATGTAGGAGTTGGAATTTATTTATATACCCACAAGGTGTGTAATATTGGTGGATTTATAAGAGGTATATAATATTCATGTTATGATTCAGTATTAGATGAGATATGAATGACATGGACATCATGATTCAATGCATTTATTTTTAATAGCATATTTTGATAATGTTGTACATATAGATCTCATGATTGGGCTTGGGCCATGATATAATTATTGTCATAAGTGGGACAAATATTTCATGTATCAATTTTTATAGGAGAATCAATGGTTGAAATACCTATTTTTATAAATTTATGAGGATACATAGTTAAAGGATCTTGAATTTGTTTTGCCTTTCCATATTCATTACACATGAAACCATCTTCTATGTAGGAAGATTTATATAAATTTCATGGTGGGAGAGTATCTATAATATCATATATTAGAGGAGTGATATAATCATGTGGTACTAAATAAGTACGGATCCATTCCACTATATAGGGAGGTAGTCGAGTGGTATTTAAAGTGTTTTTAATTTCATTTGGTTCATCATCATCTAAATCAATAAGAGTGACATTTAAATCAAAATTCATGTTAAAAATTTTAGGAAGAGGTGGACTATTGATGTGAGTAATAGTAGGAATGTCATATTGAGATTTAGGATTTGATAGTTGGATTATCCCTAAATTAGGATTAATTTCATGTGTGTAACTTTTTCCATTATGTATGAATTTAATGCATTGACTACCTAAGAATTTAATAACATGCATACAATGTGTCCATGGGTGACATAGGAACATGTTGTAAGATAATGAGAGATCAAGAACCATAAGATTAGTGAAAATTGTCTTGGTATGATAGTAAGTAGGAGCCAAATGCAAACAAGTGGTTTTTGATTGGTTTTGTCAAATCCTTTACACATGAGTTTTGTCTATTTGATGTTTTATTTGGTGTATCTGATTTGTTGAATTAACCAAAGATAGGTGACATTGATTCCTGATCCTTCATATACTAGGACTTTTCAAATGAGGGGAATATTTATCACAATTTTAATAAAGAGGGGTACATCATCTGTTAAAAAATGAATGTCATCATTAATCATATGCTCTTTAAAAAATTATATGGATCGTTTTAAGGATGTGAAAATGGTTTTAATTTTATGTACTTTTATAAGTGGAGGATTAATATAAAGGGTTTTTGAATCATGAGATTGTGGTTCCTCAATGTTTTGTAATTATTGCATAAAGAATTTAAAATGATAGGGAGAAGTTGAAACTAATTCCATAATGAGATTTAGAGGTTGAACCAACATGAGATTTATGAGATATTAAAATTTTAAAGGGAATAGGAGAATTAAGTTTTGGAAGTGGTTCATCATCTAGTTCATTAGGTTTGAAACATGCAGGTACATTATTTATAGTGTTTTTAAGTAGTTGTTCATTAGTAAAGTGTTTCTTAAGTTTAGTGACAGGATCCTTATGAGTAAGTTTTCATTTATAATTAGTTTTTTTCACATTCACATATTGATAGTTGGTGTAATATTTAGCGTAGTCAACATCAATTGCATAAATATTTTCATTCAAATGTTTTGTGTTAAAAGTAGAAGAGAATTTTTGAGGTTTAGAAGATATGGGTTTAGTAGCTTGTTTATTTTGGGAAATTTTGAGATAATAATGATGACATAACTTGATTATAGTATCATGACTAAATGTGTCCCATAACATGAAGGAAATAACAAATTTATCATGATCATAACATGTTTCATGAGAATAACCCACATCAACATGCAACCAAACAAATTTATGAGAATCGTATGATGAAGTTGGGGTGATATTATAGGTGAAGGGTATAGATGGAGATAATAATTAATTCATTTTTGGTACTGTTAATTGTGGGTGGGAAGCAAGTTTATTATATATTTTGACAATTCCTACTTTAATTTGAATATTATCACTTATAATTGCATTAGTTGACGTTTGGAAAGATTCCTTGGTTAAGCTATGGGTTTTCTCAAATTGTTTCATAAGGAAATATTATCTTTTAGCTTGGTCAAAAGCTTCATTTAAGGTTTTTAGAGAAAAACTTCAAACCTTATACTAAAGGGAAGGAGTTAGAGAAGTGATAAATAGTTTAAAGAGATTTTTATTAGTCATCTTATAATATTATTTATGAGCTAATGATTTCCATGATTTGATGAAAGCATGAGATGATTTTGAGGGTGATTACCTGGCATTGTTAAAATGACTAAGACAATTTTTTGGAAGGTCATTTTGTTGAAATTAATTAACTAAAACATTGGCTAAATATTCTAATTGTGAGATAAAATTTTGAGGAAATTGATTATACCATTTAAAACATCTCTTGTGAACATTTTGACTAAAACTTTGGTACTAGCAAAGGTTTTTTTTGGACCCATAATTTGTAGAGATTAACAAATGTTTTAAGAAAATATGTAGGGCCTTTATTTCTATAATATTTAATGGTTGTAGATATTTTTCCAATATAAATGGATGTGATGAAAGGAGTTAGAGTTTTGTTTTGAATATTTTGAAGAATCTTGCTATGCATAAGAGGTTGAGGAATTATAATCCATTGGCATCTCTAAGAAGAGGAGGCATAAAATTTTGGTACATTGAGGCATGATAATATGAGGTTGATTAGTCATATTTAATATATGATGTTACATTTGAATCATTTGGTAAGTGTTTATTTTTTTCATTACATTCATTTGTTGGACTATTTGAGCAAGAATTTGAATGGTATCAATTAGTGTGTATTGGTTGTTAGTGTTAGGAGGTGGAATATTAGTGTTGGTAGGAGGAACATCCCCATTATTAGGAATGATAAAGTTTCTCGTAGGAGGATTCCTTGTGTGATTATTTTTTAATATGATATATATTTCCCTAATGGTGTAGTAAGGAATTTTAAATAGGGAAGTATCTTGAAAACTGTAAATTGGATTAGAACCATCTAGATCATCTCTTTGGGTGATTTGAACCATGTTTTAGTCAATAGATTTAGAGTAAAGATTAGAATAAGTGCACCATGGGAGATTATCCCCTTGGGTGGTTAGGTTGGGTAAGAGAGATCAACCCATGTATCTTATAAATGTGTTAAGGTTATCAAGAAAGAATTTAAAGGTGATTTAATGATGCTAAATAAGGTAAAACAAAACCTAACAATGTGCAAGTTGTATGTAGAAAATAGTTTATAGGTATAGGCATCTAATTTCTAACATGTTTTGTGTTGAAATTGTCAATCTTACTCAAATTACACTCAAATGCACATTTTAGGTTAAAATCCATAAAATGCCCTAAATGGTTCAAAATTGTCACGTACAAGTGTTAGTTTAGGTCAAAATATCCCTAAATAGGGCAATGTAGTTTATGGGCCAGCTAACTTTGATCAATTTATTTCAAGTCAAAATGATGATTTTTTTCTTTTATGATTTGGATCACTCTTTTCTTCTAATTTATTGGTACACATCACGTACCTTTGTTATTTGGTGTTGACAACATCCTAAATGGGAATATAGCTCCAATTCATCTAACATCATCTTCCAGCTCCTCCCTAGTCAAATTATGACCCAATAATATGACTTTCTGACTATTTTGATTAATTGAGGGCCAATTTTCAAATAATTACACAAATTTTAATTAACCTTATTGAAGGATAATTAATCCAAGTCAAGAGCTTAAGTGGATTTTCCATGAGAGTTGTTGACTATTTATTTTTGAAAATTGATTCCTATTAACTGCATCATCAGGTGACCTCATTTCTTGGGAAGACATCCCTAGGCCATAAATGCCACAAATATCAAGATTATGGGTCACCCATGCCTAGTTAATGCCTCCCATGCCTCTTTAATGATTATTTATCTTGAGGATATTTATGAGTTTAATTCCAAATATTAGGATTATCCATGGCCACACATCTCAATCTTGAGATGGATGGTCATGGTTGATCCTGACCAATCTCAAAAATCTATAAATAGAGAGGCCATGGACATGAATTTTAAGCTTGAATATTACAAAGTTATAATATTAAATTGTTTCCATAAGGTTTTGCATTTGATCATAGATTTTTATTCCAAGCTTCATTGATAGGCTAGTTTAGTGATTTGGAATCATGAGCCTAGGTTTTATAGAGTGTTCTTGAGGCATTGGAGGAGTTTACCACCTTTGTTGACAAAGACAAGGATGCTTGATCAAGGGATAACATGTTTTTGAGCCACATGGGTATGGTGAATCTATTTGGGAAGGTAATATGGTGTTGCTTTCTTTAATTTGTTTCTTGATATCCTTTGTAATTTCTAGAGTATTAGATAGGCTTATTTAGTTAGTTCTTTATGCATGTTTCATTATTTATGGACTAATACTTGACTAACTTGCTTTGTAATCCTCTCTATATCTTGGCATACCTAGTGGGATTATATGCATATGACACCTAAATAAGATCACTTTTCAACTCTAAAATATCCATTTGGACCCTTAAAACTCATGCAAATTGATTTTCTAACTTTATTTTGCCATTTTTGTTTGTCTAGATTTTACATAGTAATGACGTGGGCAAGTAATAATGACATCAACTACCTAGTTTAACCAAAATCAATTAGTAAAACTGACATCAATTAGAGCTCAGTTAGCCAAAGTAACCATCATCAATTGTAATAATTAACGTCAGTCACTTATTTTTCTTAAAACATAGACCTGAGAGCTATTTTTCCAAAGTTCATTATTTTAAGCTAAAAAGAGCTTCAAAGTTAAATGACATGCTAACATTTTTTTTGTAGAACCAAGCTTGACATTTAATAAAAACATGTTTAAATCACTTTTTCATGCTTAAAAATCAATTAGGAACTTTGTTTTAGTGTTTAAATGTTTTCAATGTTTGCAACTAAGACCAAGGGGTCAAATGAACACCACCAAATATTTTGTTAGGGCTTAAAGTTGAACACTCTTATCAATTCTTATTTACAATAGTTGTTTACTTAGGTTTTGTTTGGAAAAAAAGAGGAATGTTTCATGTATGCTCTTCCATTTTTCCCCTTTAGGGAACCCTTGGAGTCAAAAGTGCCATTCCTATTTTAAATAGCCTAGTCCAAGGCTTAGAAACAATGTCATCTAAAACACTCCCCAAAAACTTCGTAAAGTTTGGGTGATCTCGAAAAAGACCCTAAAGTCTTTCTATTTTATGCTTTGTTTATTTTCATGAAAACTTGGCTTATGAGGGGAATGACATTAGCTCTCATGAGTTCTTTAGGGAAGTTTTGACCCAGGGTTTCACCTCCTAGCATTGATTTCATTTGACTCTTTTGGAGTTTCACATGGGATGTATCTACATTTGGACATTGCACTACATTAAGAAAACAATAGGATGTAGTGGTTGTAGAAAGGACTAAACCTTTTTACAAATAGCCAATGCCATGGTCACCCAATTTCCCTACTTGTCTTTTGCATCATTTGATGTGAGAGTCATTGTGCAATTGATTCCCTTAGAATGATCGAAACCTTTCTAGTTTAGTAGACCCCACTTTATCATACCTTGTTAGTTTATACTTAAGAAATTTATTTTTTGTCATTAGCTTACTTGGTCTTGATTTGTGTCTAAAATTTCTTGTTAACTTAATAAACTTAACCAAAACACATTGTCCTCAATATTATTAAGCAAGGGAGGCATTATGCTATCCAAATGGAAAATTCATCTTTTCCTTATTCAAATTGTTATCAAAATCTTTGTGTCATATCATCCACTTTGGCACAGTCATACTACCCAATTGAGTCTAGATCTTTTACCCAATTTATTTAAATCCTTCATTTATAATACACATTTGAAATTGAACGTTTCTGAGTTTTAGGGTTGGTGTGTCGAAGTGGGTTTGCCATTTACACACTAAGCTTATTTTAACTTAGGTTCAATTTTCCATTTGGAATGAAGGTCATTTATTAAGACTCAAAATCACATTATCATCTTGGTGGACTCAATTCATCTTATATATCACTTATGATTTGAGTCCTAGAATATGTTTTATCCTACTAGAATCATGTGGTGACATTGTGATACCTATTTGGTCCTAGCTTTATACTTAGTGATTCACGTATGTTTTTACATCTTGAGTTGCTTAGTTCATTTTGTCTTCTTCATAATCTAGATAGCTTTCCTCTAAAATTCTAGGGTCATCTTGTCAAATTTGAAGCTAGCTTTTATGGTGTGGGTGTATCACAAAGATCTAGGATTTGGAGTACTAGCTAGCTTTCACCTTGGGTCTTTGAGTTAACTTCCTCTCTTTCGATCTATATGATTTCAACTTTACCAAAGGTTGAGTAAAATTATGAACCAAATCTTTTAAATTGTGTGTGGTTTAAAACCACCCTCCCTTATAGTCTCATTGGTACCTTAGTTATTTTTTTAAGAAACAACCAAAGTATACTCTGACTGGTTTCTGAACATTGGTCCAAAGTTAGTCAAACACACAGAGTGGCTCTTTTTAGACATGACTCAAAGGTTCACTTGTACTGGGGCCTCTTATGGTCTTAGTTATGAAGGTGATTAATTTTATGATGGTCAAGATAACCCCATTATTTTTGATGATATAACCATAATAGTAAGATCTGAAGATGATTACAATGTATATCAACCCTAAGAAGATCAAGATGAAGCCCTTCTTAGATTGATAGAATTAGGTGCTAGACTACCTTCTAATTTTCTTATAGAATAATTTCATAGCTTAGTTATAGAAGGAGAAAAAAAATGACAAGAGTAAGATTTTGAACAAATGAACATACCTTCTTCTTGTAACAAAGGAAAGGAAATACAAATAGAGCTAAAACCCACAAATCTAGATATTCTAGCTAAGATCAATATAATAAGTCAATGATATGCAGATCAAATTATTGTAGACTTGATTGAATCCCTAGTTTCCACTTCAACTCACAATATTGATTTGAAAGAACAAGGATATGTGGTTGAAAATATGCAATAAATATTGGATGAGGACATTACCATAGTAGATTAAGTCAATCTAAATGAACAGTTAAAGTCAGAAGAGACCTTAAAAAGTGCTCTATTTGATATGAAACATACATTATTCAATCATAAATAACCTCTTATTAATTTACAAACTTAGAAATCCAAACATTTAATTCAAATTGAGGAAATCCCTCAAGATAATTTGGCTAGTTCTTTTCAACCAACCCAAAGCTTGGTAAATAAACATAGTAATTTCCAAAATCAACAAAGTGAGAAATAGCTAGATTCAGGGAATGTTTTAAAATCCAAGAAACAATGGCCTATGTTCTCAACTCAAGCAAAAAATCAAAACTAAATCATGGATTGAAAGGTATACTCTCCTTATATATCCACACAAAACTAGGGGTACATTTCACCCCAATAGCAACAAAACTAGGGGCACATTCCACCTCAATAGCAACAAAACTAGGGGCACATTCCACCCCAACAACAACAAAGCTAGGGGTAAATTCCACCTTAATAGAAAAAAACCAAGGGAACGTTCCACCCCCAATAACAACAAAACTAGGGGCATATTCTACCCTAACAATAATAAAACTAGGGGCACATTCCACCCCAATAACACCCCAATAACAACAAAACTATGGGCATATTCCACTCCAATTGCAATAAAACCAGGGGCACATTCTACCCCAATAACATCTTATCCAATCCATTAATGCACCAAACATGTAAGAATGGAATTCTATGAAGGAAATTGTCCAAAGATTGGTGATGAATAATAGAGTCAAAAATTACAAATTCAATGAGATATGCCCATATCCATTTGACTTATCTATTCTCCAAAACCCCTTTCCACCTCATTTTGAGGCACCTAAATTTGAAAAATATAAATTGAAAGGAGATCCACATGAAAACATACAAGCATTCTTCATCTTGTGTTAAGAGGTTACCTATAGTATCGAGTACTTACTATGACTATTTTCATGAAGTTTAGTAGGACAAGCTCTTGATTGGCTACTTAAACTACCCAAAGGATCAGTTATGGATTGCAATGACTTATAAAAAAAGTTAATTAACCATTTCTCATATAACATAGAACATGAATTAACCATTTTTAACTCATGCAAAGCCAAATAGCATGATGGTGAAAGTTTTGATGCATATCTACAAAGGTGAAGATCATTGGTAGGCCACTTTTAACATAATTTGCTAGATAAATAGTTGGATGATATCTTTGCATAGAATTTGCATCCTAAAGTTACACATAATGTATGGTTAGCTTATGTTAACTCATTTGACTAAATTATTGAAAAAGGAGTGCAAATTGAGAAGGGTCTTATTGTTAGGGGCCTTGCTAAGATTTTTACACAAGGTCAAGTGTCTAATCAAGCTAAATCACTAGCTCAAATAGTTATGTAGGATAAGCCTAAGGGATTTCACAAAAATAAGAACATGGTTAGAAATGGGGTGATAGAAATAAGGCATGTAAAAATGGTATAGGCTATGTCTCTAAATGTATAATTAACTCCCTCACATCCACCACCTACTTTGCAGAGACAACCTCCACAAAGAGCATTTCATAACAATTTTAGAGTCTTTAGCAAGTTAGGAGAATCAGTTGAAACATTGTTACCAAAGCTCATTATAGATAATTAAATTATATGGCTAGTATCAATTCCATTTCCTCAAGATTAGCCAAAACTAGACTGGTACAAATAGAATGAATGGTGTAACTTTCATCGTGTTTCTAGTCATAGTGCATATCATTGCATTCAATTATGACATATTATTGAGGACTTTATTGAAAGTGGTGAACTATAAATTAAGTTGGCCCCTAATCAAAACACAAATTAATAAATGGGAATCTACAAATATCCCTTTTTTGACATGATCCACCACCACCAAGAAATAATCAAAATGGTCACAATCAAGGATAGAGGTAGAATCAGAACCAAAAACAAGGTCATAATCATAATGATCAAAATCAAGATCATAATGGCCATACTAATAATGTGGCTTATAAAAATGTACCTTATGACTATAATAACACTATGGGATTCATTTATATAGCCTACATTACCACTATTACTATGAATCCACATGGCCAATCTCATGTTCCTCATAACATGAGACCCATCATTATAGGGTCATCACCCTCTCCCCCTAGTAATACCATATTGAGTTTCCATCATCATGTTTCTACTTCATTTGCATAGGTTACTAATTTGAAACAATATTACCTTTCTTATAAAGGCTCCTCATTGACTCAAAATTATAATAATATGGTTAGTCACTTGTGAATCACCATCCAAGGCCCTTTGCCTCCCTCTTTTAATTATAATAACTCCTTGCCACCTCTAGGTTGTGCATTCACAACTAGATGCCCATGAGTTACCATTCAGAGCCCTTCATCCATTTCTTTCCATAAACCTAATGAGAACATTGTGCCAATGGTTCCAAAGCTAAATACTATCCCAACAAATACTAAACTAGTTCAATCCATAGTTTAAAGGCCTTATAGTCTAACAGAGTAATTAGATAAAACCCCTACACAAATTTCCATATTAGAACTCTTGCAAGCATCTAATTTCCATAGAACCATCATCAACAAACTTTTAAAAGAGTCTATTATGTCTAATGATATAAACCTTGATCAGTTTTAGAACCTAGTTGGACATTTGTCTTCATTTTGACATATCACATTTGATCAAAAAGACATGTCCACCCTCAACTCAAACCATAATAACCCACTATATATTGAGATAATCATTACAAATCACAAGATCAAGTGGGTTATTATAGATAATGGTTTAGGGTTGAATATCATATCTCTTCAATTGGTACAATGATTGGGTTACCTGGATAAAGAAATTCAACCATAAACTATTACAATCAAGGCTTATGACAACACCAAGAGGGAGTCATCTAGTACAATTTGGTTGTTAGTCATGGTTGGGTCTATTTTTCATCACACATTATTCTATATTATGGATATTGAGCTTCCTTATAACATCTTTTTCATCCTTGGATCTATGAAGTACAGGTAGTTCCATTTACTCTTCACCAATGCCTTAGGTTTCCCCATGATGGGATTGAGGTTACTATTCCCACTGATTAGCAACCATACCAATACTAAAAACATCTTGAAGTAGAGTTTTATAATTATAACTATTACCCAGGTTATAAATTCATTTCAAAGAATAACAAAGCCATCATTTCTCATCCATCTCCATCTAATTATATAGACCCTGGTGATCTAGCCTCCACTTCAACTGATCTATTTCCTACAGCTCTAGCCAAACAAGTGATTATAAAATTATCAAAATCCCCTAAAACATTTAGTAATCCTAAAACTTCCTAAACTCCTAATATACCTGATCAAATTTGGCAACCAAAGAAGAAGTAACTAAAACCTCTTGTGGTTTTTATACCTATAATTACATTGAAGAAAGATTGAGAGGCTTTTATTGAGGGAGATTGGTTATATTCTAAATGCCTCACCAATTATTTTTAAAATATAAAGTATCCTATCCCTAATAAGATAATGGATCATCTTGAATATATAGGGAAAGTCCTTAGCCCATAGGTGTAAGGAATTTTAGAACCCTTATCAGCTGGAGTCATCAATTAGAATCACGGTCTTAGGTTTAAACCACTAGAAGATGACCTCATAACATTTGGTAGTGACTCTTCCAAAATGACTATTAATGAGACTCCCAGTAGTGACACAACATCCCATTATAGCCTTTTTGATGAGCTTGCTGATTCATATTTATTTTATTTAAATGCCATATTGACCATAACACCTATTGGAGCTTCCCTTCCTAAAGCAAAAATCCATCCTAATGGTGTTTCCCTTCTTGAAGTAGGAAATTATATATTTAACATTGGTGCTTTCCATCCTAAATCAAACCCTCACTGTAACCTATGCCTTTGCCATCCTGAACTCATATATTAAGATCAACAAAATTTAGTCATATGCCTCAATGAGTTTCAAAATGAATAATTAATTATAGAATGCATGGGTGTATGAGATGTATTTGCCATTGGGATCATAAGTAGGGTTTTGATTTTTCATTAAATTCTTCTACCTAATTTGAAGAGAAGAAAAACCTTCTTGGTCGTAATAAAGAACAAATATCAAGATCTTCAGGTGAAAACCTCTTTGAGGAGCTTGTTTATCATGGAAAAAGTAAATAAAAAGACAAGCCTTTGAGTGAAAACCTATTTTAGGCACTCCTAAGTGGGAAAATTTTCTCATCCCCTTAGGACATAGACATTCCATCTAGCCAAAGTTTCATAGCTAGCACAAGAATCTCTTCAGAACAATAAATATTTGAGCATCTTACTCTTGAATTTCCAGAGGTTTCTTCTGATTAGCCTTTACCTAAGAAGGCAGATTCTAATTCTTCATATTATCTAGATCTTTGGGAAGAATAATAAGAATATGAAGTAGAGGATATGGCCATACATTACCTATAATTCTAGAGGATGGATCCACACTCCTTATGGAGAGCACAATAAAAGTGAATTTGGGAACCCATGAGGATCCAAAAATTATTTATCTTAGAGCTTCCCTTACTGAAGCAAAATGTGAACATATTATATCCATTCTTAAGGATTATATAGACATATTTGCATGGGCATACTCTGACATGCCAAGCTTAAACCTAGATTTAGTTGTGCATCATCTTATTGGTCACCTTGATGCTAAACTAGTTAAGCAAAAGTTGAGAAAGATAAATCTATGCATCACCCTTTTTGTTAAGGCCAAGTTAGAAAAGTTGTTAGGAGCCAATTTTTTCAGACCACTAGACTACTCTAAATGGATTTATAACATAGTTCCAGTAAGTAAAAAGACCCCAAACATATGTGTTTATACTAATTTTCATGATATCAACAAAGCATGCCCGAAAGATGATTTTCTTCTACTTAACATCAACATGATTATCGACTCAAATGCTGGGTATGAGATGCTATCATTAATGGATGGATTTTTTGGTTATAATAAGATCAAGATATCCCCTAAGGATCAGCATAAGACCACAATCATCAATCCATGGGGGACATTCTATTACCAAGTCATGCCATCTGGTTTAGAGAATGTTAGAGCCACATATCAGCATGTAATGACTGCCATATTCCATGACATAATGCATGACATTATTGAGGAATATGTTGATGACATACTATTAAAATCAAGAATAAGAGCTAGACACCCTGACATTCTATAAAGAATATTTGAGAGGCTTCATACATATAAAGTCTGCTTAAATCCTAAAAATATGTCTTTGGAGTCACATCATAAAAATTGCTAGGGTTCATTATATCAAAATGAGGGATTGAAGTCAACATTTCAAAGGTCATCTCTATTATGGAAATGCCTCCACCAAACAATCTTAAATAGTTGTGAGGCCTACAAGGAAAGTTTCAGTCTATACACAGGTTCATTTCTCAATTAATAGATAAGTGCTACCCATTTATCCATCTCTTAAAGAAAGGTGTAACATTATAGTGGGATGAAGATTGTTAGATAGCATTTGCAAATCTTAAAATATACTTAGCCAATCCACTAGTCTTATGACGTCCAACACAAGGGAAGCCACTGCTTCTTTATATATCAGCCTTAAAACATGCACTGGGGGCACTTTTATCTCAGCATGATGATCATGATAAGGAACATGTGGTTTATTATTTAAGCCACACATTGGTAGCCTATTAACATAATTATATGCCTATTGAGAAGGCATGTTTAGCTATGGTGTTCACCACTCATAAATTGTGACATTATATGCTAAATAATAAAAATATTGTTATCACCAAGGTAGATCCTCTGAAGTTCCTCTTATCTAAAGTAGCTCTTCAAGGATGCATGGATAAATGGATTATACTCCTTAGTGAGTTTGATATTGAATACTAGAGTCAAAAGGCAATCAAAGGATAGGTTCTTGCAGACCAACTTGCAGAAGCTCCTATTACGACCACTCAACCTCTCAACTTTGACCTTCCAGATGATTCTATCATGATGATAGAGTAAGCATCACAAAAACTTGAATAGTGTATACTCTATTTTGATCGATCCTTCACATCCCAAGGATCTTGAGATGCCATATTATTGATCATGCCCTAGGGAGATTTTATCCCCAAAGAATTTCATATACAATTTTAATGTATGAATCGTATGAATGAATATGAGGCATTGGTTGCAAGGTTCCATCTTGTTACACAGTGGGACATTCAAAGCTCAAAGTTCTATGAATATTTCTAGTTAATCATAAATTAGATAACTGACTAGTATCAAACAAAAGATGATAAGCTTGTTCCTTACAAGGAAATTATTAATAACCTCAAAACACATTTTAAAAATATCTATAGTTTGATCAAGTTGCATGAGTCAACAATAGATATATTGATGCCATGATAACAATTAGTTCCATGATTCAAATGTATGAAAGTGCTAAAGAGTATCAATTCTTGATTGAAAATCTTCTTTAGCTAACACATATTCTATCAGATTTAGAGAGGATATGCACCATTATTGATCCTAATCTCTCACCTGAGCTACCATGGTACCAAGATTTTTATAAATATTTCCATAGTTATGTATTTCCTTCCAACCTTTCCAATAACCAATAAAAACTTTTCCTTCATCACTTAATATGTTATATCATCATTATAAACATGCTTTATCAAAAAGGCTATGATGAAATGCATCTTTATTTTTTTATCTTTGGGAGAATCCAAGCTGGCACTAAAGGAGGTTCATGAAGGAATGTGTGGGGCCCATACCAATGGTGTATTCCAAGTAAAGAAACTTCTTAGAATAAGCTATTATTAGCCCAAAATGGAGATAGATGCATTTAATTATATCAATAAGTGTGTTCCTTATCAGTAGCATGGAAACTTGATACATGCACCTTTCTTACCATTGTAGCAGATTATAATACCATGGCCATTCTCAACATGGGGTCTCGATCTCATTGGGAAAATTAACCTGACATCTTTAGATGGCCATAAACACATTTTGACTGCAACTAAGTTCTTTACCAAATGGATTGAGGCCATTCCTCTCAATTATATTATTATGAAACAAATAGCCAAATTCATTCATTACCATATCATTTGTCAATATGGCATCTTAACACATATTATATCTGATAATGGTGGATATATTGTGAACTAAGATATGAAATCTCTTTATGCAAAATTCAAGATCAAGAATAAGAAATCCACTCCATATAACCCACAAGGTAATAGACAAGTTGAGGTGTAAAATAAAATCATTCTAGCCATCTTAAAAAAGATTGGCAGTGATGTTGGCCATAATTAGCACTTGCAACATTTTCTTGCCCTTTGGGCTTATAAAACTAATCATCACACCCCAACTAGAGCTACTCCATACTCCCTTATTTTTAGCACTAAATCTATCATCCCAATCAAGATTGAGATTACATCATCAAAAATATAACTAGAATACATTGAAGATGATGAAGACTATAGAGCCTCACAACTGTAAGAACTAGAACTTCTTGATAGTAAGGGTTTGGCTACCCTAGAGAACTTGTAGGCCTATCAGAATAGATTGTGGAGAAGCTACAACAAATGCATTCTCTATTAATAATTTGAGATTGGTGACTTAGTTTTGAAAGAGAACCAAAAGAACATGAATTTTAAACTCAAAAAGAAAGGAAAGTTTTAGCCTAATTGGTTAGGAACATTTATTGTCACAACAAACTATGGATTAGGAGCATATCAATTGGCTAAACCTAATGGTGAAGAAATTTCATATCCCATGAACATCATATACCTTAAGAGATTATATGCATGAATATATTTAAACCATTGTCTATAAGACCCCTAACTTAGGGGAAACTTGTGTCATAATTTTATCCCACCCTTTTATCTTACCTTGAACACATTTAAAACTACCCTGGTCCATTTTTCATGAATCCTGATAGTAAAGGCTTTTGAACCCTTGGCACTCTGAACACATTATTCATCCCATTATGGATTTATCTTTTTTAGAGGAACATATTTTTTATGTCTATGGCATGTTCTAAGCTTGAACACTTTTTATCCCTTGACCAATTATGATCTTGATTATGTCTCATGAACATTATGGACATCTTCAACAACATTTCTACAAAGTAGTTCAACTAGGACAATCTTGTGCATTTTTAGACAAGTGAATAGCTGCATCTTCTCAATTCAAGTATTTACTACTCTTTCTTTTTTTATCAAGAACCTCAGTCTCACCGATTTATGAGCATGGGCCATTGCATCTAACTTAGCTATCTTATTGGAACCTCTACTCTCAAGATGTGCATCTCCTTGACTAACTAGTCCCCAATTGTGCATATTTTATCCTAAAAAACATTATAAATACTTTAAAAATACCAAAATCATTAGAACATGATCTAAAAAAGAATAAAAAAATTGTCTTGTGGTTTTTTACATCATTCCACCATGTTACGCTCTTGCCATTTTGAAAGCACAGAAACACTAGTTCATCTCATCTTGCTCCATGCACTTGCCATTTTGAAAGATAATTATTTTTTGTCTCATCAGCTTCTTGTTTTCCAAGCCATTCTCATTTGTTTTTCATATCTTCCATTTCTTCTATAATTATAATCATGCTAGTTTAATCATCTTTTTTCTTCTATCACATTTCTTGAGAGAACTAAATTTGGCCTGAAGTTTATGTTGGAACATGCATCCATGGAATTATGTAGGTAGTATCCACTTGTTTTATACATCTAAAGTTAGCTCCACCAACCCATTTCTTTTCTTCTCTTCCCCTATTTCTTTTATTAATTAGGGAATAATTGTCATGTCATTGTTCTTTGTTGTGATGTGGTAGAAAGTAACGCCTCTACCACACATGCATGAATATTTATCTTTAAACCACTTTATCTTAGTTTTTTTTTGTGTATTTTTTTGTGATTTTATACCTCTCCCTTTTTTTCTCCTTTTATCTTTTTATTATTTATTCTTCTATTCTTGGTCTTGTGTTTCTTTGTCTTGTTTTTCTATTTGATTTTGCTTTTCCTTTTATGTTCAATAATGCCTTGATGGTCCACATGGATCTTTATTATTTATATCTTGGTTTCATGTCACTAAGATGTTCTTTCCTTTTATTTTTTAAACATTTTTGTTCCTACTTTAGATCATATCTTGATTTCAAGCAAGGTTCATTTATGTTTATCTTTATCTTTGTTTTTAATTTTTACTTAAATGTAAATCACTATAACTTTGGTTTTGGTCATTTTTTTACCATTATCCTTAGTTATAGATATTCAAATTTGAACTAGCTCAACACAATTAGAATCTTATGTCATTATAAGTTATTCATACTTATGATGCCTGATTTCTTTTGCTATATCAAGCACTTTGTGTCTCAAAGTCTTAACATCAACATTAGCTTTGATGAATGATTCTCAAGAACACTTTGCAAAACCTAGGCTCATGATATGGAATTAGACTTCTAGGTAGAATGATTTTCAAGTATCTTTGTCTATGCTTAGACATGCATCTCTTTGCATACTTTGTGAGTATAATCAATTCTTGGTCATTTTTCATCATTATTCATTCCATTCTCTCCCAAACTTGGGTGAACTACATTGGCCTAAAGTTCATATTGGAACATGATTCCATGAAACTATGTAGGCAGCGCTCAATTTCTATTGAGGTCAGCTCAACTATCTTTATTCTTCTTTTCATCTCTCTCATCACTTTGTGCATTATCATATGCTTATTTTTATATGGATTTCTAATCATTACACCATCACATGTACATTTACGCCCACTCATTTTAATGTCTCTTTTTGGTTATATCTTTGATCTATTTTTCTTTCTAATTGCCCATGCTAAGGCACAACATCTAAACCACATCCAATCAAATCAGCTCTATAAGGGCAAAATCATTGTTTATTTTTTTTATCAATGATCAAGATTTACCCTACTGGGGTAAAACTATTTTATCACGATCAAATCTACTCTACTAGAGTAATTATATTCTCTTTTGAGACCCCATTCTAGTGGTGCTTCCCTTCCTAACACATATCATTCTCTCTTTTCATCTAATTCCAAGCTCTCCACATTAAATCCCATGATGACAATATTTTAGTGCATAACTTGTCTCAAGATTTATGAATGCCATAAGTGCACAACTTGTACTCTCAAATTAGGTACATTTACAGTGTGTCCCTTACATTTATGGATTGTATCTTTACCATTCCTCCTATCTCTAAGGCCTATTATACCTCTCATTATATTTTTATCATTGATGGTAATCATGTGTGCAAGCATTAGCTCATCTAGATGTGATCTATTCTATGGGTTAATCTCTCACCTTCTCTCTCTTTTTGAGAGTCCATCTTTCTCTTTCATCCTAGTATGTCCTCTTGAGGGGGAATCATGGGTTTGTTCAATTTTATTTTTGACAACTCTTTATTTGGAAAGATGTTGCTTCACCTAAATTTCTTGCTACACATTCTCAAATAGGGGTAAAATGTAGACATCTAATTTCTAACACCATTTGTGTTGAAATTGTCAATCTTACCTGAATTGCATTCAAATGCACATTCTAGGTCAAAATCCATAAAATTCCCTAAAGGTTCAAATTTGTCACTTATAAGTGTCAATTTAGGTCAAATTATCCCTAAATAGGTCAATACAATTTATGGGATAGCTAACTTTGATCAATTCATTTTGAGTCAAAATGATGATTTTGCCTTTTGTGCTCTAGATCACTCTTTTCTTCTAATTCATTCATACACATCACATACCTTTATTATTTGGTGTTAGCAACATCCTAAATGGGAATACAACTCCAACACATCTAACATCATCTTTCAGTTCCTCTCTAGTCAAATTAAGACCTAGTAATATGACTTTCTAACCATTTTGATTAATTGAGGGCCAATTTTCAAATAATTACACAAATGTTGATTAACATTTTTTAAGGCTAATTAATCCAAGTCAAGATCTTAAGTGGATTTTTCAAGAGAATTTTTGAATATTTCTTTTTGAAAATTGATTCCTATTAATTGCATCATCAGCTGACCTCATTTCTTGGGAAGAGATCCCTATGCCATAAATGCCAGAAATATTAGGATTATGGGTCACCCATGCCTAGTTGATGTCTCCCATGCTTCTTTAATGATTATTATCTTGAGGATATTTATGAGTTTAATTCCAAATATTAAGATTATCCATGGCTAGACATCTCAATCTTGAGATGGATGGTCATGGTTGATCTTGACCAATCTCAAAAATCTATAAATAGAGAGGTTATGGACATGAATTTTAGCCTTGAATATTGAAAAGTTATAATGTTAAATTATTTCCACCAGGTTTTGCATTTGATCATAAATTTTTCTTTCAATCTTCATTGATAGGCTAGTTTAGTGATTTGGAATCACGAGCCTAGGTGTTATGGAGTGTTCTTGAGGCACTGGAGGAGCTTATGACCATTTTTGATAAAGACAAGGATGCTTGATCAAGGGAGAACATGTTTTTGAGCCACATGGGTATGGTGAATCCATTTGGAAAGGTTATATGGTGTTTCTTTCTTTCATTTGTTTATTGCTATCTTTTTTAATTCCCATAGGAATAGATAGGCTTTGTTAGTTAGGTATTTATGCATGTTTCATTATTTATGGACTAATGCTTGACTAACTTGCTTTTTAATCCTCTCTAAAATATGAATAAAACTAAATAAGTGAGCAACTAAACTATATCAGCCAAAGAGTTTTCAAGTTTGAAATAGAACTATGTCAACCAATTAATATGCAATTGAGCAAGTTATTGCAATTTGAATAGGAAAAAGTCTAGGCATAAGATAAACTATGTCAACTAACAAGTACATAATTGAGTAGGTCAAATGAATTTGATCAATATACTAGTAAAGATCACATAATCTAAAAAAGAACTATGTTTTCTAGTAGGTACAAATTTAAATAGGTCAATGTAGTTAGGAAGATAGGATAAAAAAATTGGAATTATACTAGGTCAAGATGGTTTACTAAATTGAATAAATAGGAAAATAGAATAGTCTATGATATATTGGGTTGAGTTTGTTGATGAATTTATTTAATATATGATTTTTTTATATGATTTTTTTAAATCTCAAGTCACCTTTTTTTTGGGATCTCCATTTTTAGCTCGTGTGCCCAAGGCATGTTTCAGATGTAATCTTGAGTTGTAGTTAAAGTGTATAAAGCTTCATATTAGCTAAGTCAAAGTTAGGCAAGAGGAAAATTCCAAGAGGAATAAATCAAAGACTTCATGATTATAATAAAGTTTGGTATTCACACTTTTTTAACAAAGATTTATCATGAGTTTGGTGTGAAAGCATGAAGTGAAAAGGCAAGAGTAGTCATGCCAAGAAACATGAAAATAAAAGGTGTAATACCAAAAAGACATAGAGACTTAAGTCTTTATAATAAAAATCATGCCATGATAGACAATGAAAAAATATGTCAAGAGGGAGGACTCATGATTTTACATTAGTACTTATCATGATTTTGGAATGATCACTCATTAGAAAAAGATGTGAAGGTAAAATGCATGAAGAGCGAGTCATAAATTTTGTACTTGTGGAGATAACAAAATTTGTAAAGACCTAAAGCTGAATAAAAGTGCACAAGAATGAAAAAATTGATAAATTACCATGTTTCCTTAGGGGACATTATCAATGTAACTAATTGAAATTGATAGGCATTTATTCGTCATGAAGACATCATACCTAGCCCATTCAGAAATGCAATGATGAATAATGTATTATCACATAAAACATTGGTGATGGGAGTCTATGGAGTGACAAATGGCATCCAAGTCAACATTTATAGAGTGAGTGTCACCTATCTAGTAATAATACCTGAGTGTAACTCAAATTCAACAAAAGGCAACCTGTCAAGCTACATAGTGAAGAGGTGGTAAAGACTAAACTTCTATAGTGCACATTAATGAATATATTTGGGCTGATAATGAAGAGAAGTGATATAAGTTGCATAATCAAGACAAAATCTTCCAAGGAATTGAATTTAAGAGATCCACTACAATATTCTTATACATGGAATCATTTCAACTCGACCTAGGCTAATAAATGATTTAATGTTGATTATTTCACATCCAATGAGAAAGGATGTTAAGATGATAAGTTTGAGCTCAAGGAAATAATCACCATGCCTCAAATACAATCATGATCCTAATTAACTTTGGCCCATTCCTATATGATCTATAGAGATGTTTATGTTCATAGAGCTCTAATGTTCATTTAGTTTTCTTAGATTTATTTATCTACTATAATTAATGGCCTGTGGGATTCCTATTGCCCATAAAATCTTCGGTCCTTCATTGTAAAAAGGGTTGACATTTTTAGGCACACAAATGTTTCCAAAATTTTCCCTCCATAAGCCCTTTCCACTTGAGCCTTGAAACTAATGAAAATTGAATTTACCCTTATTCATGATTCTTGCATTCTGAGTGCATTTTATGGTTGATCTATGTCTATGGATTTATCTTCCCTTTCACTACCATCTATCCATTAACACCTCTACATAGAATTAGATTATCTTTTAGGTCATATGGTGTGTTCAATTAATATTTTATATGCATTATATGTGGACTTTTATCATCCATCATAATTTTGTATCGAGCTCCTCACCTCCATGAAAAATAATTATGCTAGAGGGTTGTCTATTTTGGAGATTGTGTATAAGTATTTAGTTCTCTATAGTTGTCTTGTGTTCTTTAAAGTTTTAGGGGTGATCTCTCTAATCTTAGTGCATCACATTTTTACATTTTAATGATCCCCTCTCTCCTTTTTTCATGAAAAAGGCTTTATATTTAATAATAATAATAATAATATGTTCATTTTATTCTTTTAGGCTTTCATGCTCATCATATAAATGCACTTATTTTATAAGTAATCTTACCTTCTTCATAGGTTCATCCCAAGGAGTGAAAGGGTCGCATACATTGGGTATGATCCCATTATTATAATAAAACATCGTATTAGTAATAGGTAAACTTTCAAACAATAATATCTTCTAGCATGACCATATAGATCCAAATTTAACAAGTTTTGTTGAGAGTTTGGTGTTGATCTTAGTTTATTTATGGTGTTGAAAACCCCATAAAATCACCTAGAAACTCCAAGTATCCCTAGTTTGTAAAATATCAATTCTTCATCTTATGCCAAGATAAAAAATATCATCGTTAAGAGTTACTAATTTTCATTTTATTGAATTGTCTATACTCCCTAGAGTAAAAAGTGTTAAAACATCCTTATCTCCTATTAGGAGAGATAGTGATTTAAGATAATCATCCCATAGGACTCAGTCTAATCCTCCTCTTAGAATATTTCACCAAAATAGAAAAAGACTCCTTATTATTCCCTTCATGGCTTCTCAAATAAACTAGTTGTTTAGTACCTTTAATGGAGGCAATCCTTTGGCTCTAGAAAAATATGATGACATTTCATTTGAATCTCTTAATATATTGTCATATTTTACTAATAAGAATGCAACTACCCCCATAGAACACATACACGATATTTCCGACATCTAATCAATCCACCATATCATTGAAGATAATGTGGTAGTTAGGTTACTTAAAACTTACTTGAAAGATAAATCTCTCCAATGGTATATAAGTCTGAGTCCTAATTCTAGTCACAATTAGGATAAGCTAATATAATAATTATCAATCAATTTGAGGACAAGAGTGATCAATTATCCTTGATAGAGAAATGCACTCCCATTAATAAGTACCTAGATGAGTTAATGGTTGACTTTAATTTTAGATTCTAATGATTCTGGGACATAATACCACTTTTGTTTAAATAATATCCAAATACTACATTCTTATATTATTTAAGGGCTCTAAATAGTGCTATAATTGTGACAATCCAATCCATGGGAGGAGTTACATTTATTGATGAATATGACATTATTTTTAGGGATGAAAAATATAAAATTTAAGCTATAAATATTTCTCCCATACCTCCCATGCCTCTCTTTCTATAACCCCACCACCCAATTAGCCTACTACTCAACCTTCATTGGTACCTATCCTTATTTCATCATCCCACCAACTACATTTGTTGCTCATCCTAATGAGCTAGATGAAGCTAAATCACTATTGTATATTTTTGGGAATGAGATAGTAGCTATAAAGAGGTATAAATCTCAAAATTATAGACCATACGAACCATTTAATTAGTCTTATCAACATTATAGGTAGCCTCATCAAAGTAATGCACAATCCCAAGGCTAGCTCACTTATCCTAAATAATGTAACAAATAAAATGCTAATATTTTTAGCAACTCTAAATCCCTTGTGTGCATTCAAAATAATATATACTAGGCCCAAACATAAGCAAACAAAGACACTTTAGTAAATTGGTAGGAGAATGACTTCATAGTATAAATTAAACCCAAGTACCAAATGTAGCTAATAATCTAATGGATTATAATATAAGGTTAAAAATAAGGGTAGGGGAATGTGAAAAATCTTTCTTATTAGGTCAAGAATTTACTTCAAAATATCCACATGATGTTTTCAAAGAAAAGGTGATAATTTTCACTACCCAAGCACAAATAAACCAACCTACTCAAAAGGAGAATTAACCTCAAGTCTTTCAACATGATAAGGAGGATGTTATTATCTCAAAAGTTTAGACAAAAGAAGCTCAAATTACTTTTAACATTGTGGAACAAATGAATAATAAAATTTTGAATGTGGTCATGTGGGAGGCCCTATACAATATTTATTAAAGGAATTTGTTATAAGAAGCATTGAAGGCATTCCATTTTATGAGTCATCAAAGGCCACTTCAACTACTTCCACTTTGTGTCAATGTAAAGGAGTGTTTATAAAGAGAAACAAGCCACCACTATTTAATATCTCCTTGATCTTATTTAAGTACATTGCCAATAAATGCATGATTGATTTAGGTGTAAATAGCTCGATCATGCCTAAGAAGATAATTGATATGATAGGTATAGAGTATATACCAATTGTAAAATGAGTTATCTAGATAGATCTAAAGTATATTTAATTCCTAAAACCTCCTTTGATACTCTCTTGGATTTTATTTCTTCATTTGATCCTTATTTTTCTCTCTGATTCTTGCTTCAATAGGTACCTTGCTTCTTTCTTAACACACTTGAACACTCTTACTTTCACTATGCTCGTAAGCCTTATTCTACACTTACTCCTCTTTATCTCTTCAATAAATCTCACCCTTCATTAAAACCTACACTCTCATCCTTCTTATCACCATCATCATCATCTCATAGGCCATTTCCACTACTTCATTCTTTGTTCTCAATGCAATCTTGCTCATCCTTTAGTATATGTACATAGGTCTAAAAGTCTAAAACATGGTTCCATGATTATTTTCTTATTTATAGGGAATATATGTCTATACACATAATTATTTTAACTCTCTTATGCATTCAATCAATCATCACAATTATCAAGTAATAAATTTCAACCGAACTACACTTTCTCTCTTGAAGATATCTTCCCTTATACCCCTATTTTAGGAAAAATATAGTATTTAGGAGAAATATAAAAAAATTAAAATAAAAATAAATACATTTTAAGATACCCTTTATCCCATTTAATCTTTTTACAAAGTTTCAATACTTAACTCTCAATGTAAGTACTAATTCTATCACATCCCTCTTACTAATTAGATCTCTATAAGCTTAATCAATCCCACAGTTATGTTGACCATATTGTATGGTCAGGTATTATTCTAAAAACTATTTAATCTCTATATCACCTTAAAACACATATTAATCTAACATTTTTATCAATTTTAGCCAAATGAGTTATAAGTTACTCAAGTTTCCATTTTTTAACGCTAATCTTGTTATGCATAGGCTTGTAGGTGGCATAGAGATAATAAAATGGGATAAAATGAGTTTTAGATCACTTAAAACCTTTATAATACATGTTTAAGATCTAAATTATCTCCCTTAACCTTATCCAATTGTTATATGTCTAAGAACAATCTTCAAAAGTCTCCAACATGCACTATTTCAAAATTCTAAGTGTTCTTTAGGACTATGTGGAAGTTTTCTTGGTCTCTTGATTTTCTAAATGGAATTTAAACCTATAAATTAGTTTCATTAAAAAAATACAAATATATACCCTGTTTATGATCCAAAAAATTAATAATCACCTAAACAATTATCAATAATGTAAAGCTTTCATACCAATCTTGGTTGTACATGAGCAGAGTTACTTCTTTTCTCAAGTGTATTATGTATAACAAATTTTAAAATAAAAATGGATCATAAAAATGAAATATATCAACAAATAATGATATTAATATCCATATTACATGTGATTAATACTTAGATATTTCATAATAATACAATACAAATTCCTTCTTTATTCATTTTTTGATCAAAACCACATAATACCTTCACACTTACAGTGAAAACAAAGTTTTGATTATTTTATTGATCTTTTCCTATCTATAAATTTATATTATTCAATTATCCTATCCTACCTACCTATAATACAATTAAATTAACTCCTTACATGCATTCTATCTCCTTCTTATTATGCTAAACGTGTGATATGACTCTCATTTCTTGCCAACCCCATGTACGGTGGCAATTACAAATCAAGACTCTTTCTTGCATTTATTTTTCAAACTATTTCACATTGGAAACACATTTATCATACTCATAACACCTAATTGAAACCATTACAAACATTTACCAATATTGGCATTCCTTACAATATCCAAAATACCACTCTAGCCTAGTTAGAAAATTCAAAGTTTAAATCTTGCATTTTGGTGAGAAACTTTAAAAGGTGTAGAAACACACCATTCTAGGACTTATAATGACTCAAATACCACCTCAAGGTTCCTATAATACCCATAACACCTATATCAAACTATAAATGGCTAAAATAAACCTCTTTAAGATATTAACATGAGTTATGCAACTAAATGGTATAATTGTTAAAAATATAGGGATCATTAGGGGTTTGAATCTTAATCTAAATATATGTCCTAGCCTCTCCATCACCCAATAAATATATGGTATATATCTACCACCATTTTTTCCATTTATCTTTCAAGATACTTCACTTTAAAATTAGGTGGGTTTTTTTCATCTGATTGGTCACACATGTTATTGAGGACTAGATATAGAGCCAAAATTACTATCAAAACTGAGTCCATTTCTAGAGATCATATTGAGCCATATTAGCTTGACCCAATTGACTTGAATTTCAAAATGAATGAATAAGAGGATTTTTTTTCTTCATGATACTACCAAACATTTAGAGGAGGTTCTAGATATTGTAGTAGATGGGTGGGATAATGGGCATTATGGGTTTAATTCATATGATTATACATAAGAATTGGGATTAGGATCTTGTTGCATTATTGAAGAAGATTATATTGTGCCAAACCTAATGAAGACTCAAGAATACCTTGAATACATATGGAAACTCTATTTTTATGTCTCAAGGAGTTAAAATGGGGTTGGTTTAGGCATTTTATTGGTCTCTCCTTAAAGGTATAAGTAGTTTTTTTCATATATACTGTAATTCATATACACTGAAAACATGGATGAATATGAGGAATTTATTTAAGGCCTTTAATTGGCATAAAAAAGAGGAGTGAATAATTTCAATTATTTATAGATAGAGAGATGATTAAAAATAAGATTAAAATCTAAAATACATCTAAGAACTACCTACTAAAGGCTTATAAAAAGAGTATGGGACCTCATTGAAGGATTTAATGTATTCAACATTAAATTTATACCAAGGGTTAATTTTTTTTTATTTTAATAGGATTTCAACCACAAACTCTCAAAATAATTTACCTCAAGAGGTTATAAAAGATTCATAGTAGCCTATTAAGCTCATAGTTTGACAAGCAGTCCCAGACAACATAAATAATTGGTAGGTGTTTGAAAGTGATGAGTAAATCATAAATTTAATACAAGAGGAGGAAAATTTTTCTACCAAAAACTATTCAAGGTTGTGAGCATACTATGATGATCAAATCATTCATCTTAAAGGCAATAAGCTCCCCATAAGATTAGTCAAATTAGAAAACATCTTCAAGTTAGATGACTAGTTCAAAGATGAGAAGAGGAACATGATGGTCAAAAAGAAGAATTAAGAGAAAGTGGTCATCTCTAATGAAAAAATATTGAAATATGGAAAGGTATGCACTCAACCTAAAAAGGTATAGTTCATTAGTCTTTTCATAAATTATGATGATGTATTTGTTTGGAACTACCAATATCTTAAAGGATTTGACCTAGCCCTAGCTCAATTCATAATTGAGCTAGATACACATAAAAAATTGGTTAGGTGGAAATAAATACCCATAAACCATAAGTTATAACCATTAATGAGGAAATAATTGACCAAACTCATTGAGCCTAATATCATCTTTTCAATTAAACACTCCTATTATGTAGGCAATCTAATCCTTGTTAGGAATAATATTGGGTGAGATTAGGTTGTGTGTGGATTTTAGGGACTTGAACAGAGTATCCATGGATTTTATGGACTTGAATAGAGTATCCATAAAATATTAATATCCCATTCCACATATGGATTAGATCCTTAAAAAAATAGTAGGTTCTGAGAGGTTTTCACTTCTGGATGGCTACTCAGGGTATAATCAAATATTGGTGCAAGAATCAAAATTAGTCTAAGACATCCTTTACCACAAAATGGGGTAGCTATGCATATAAGAAAATGCTTTTATATTGATCAATGATAGTACAACATTTGAAAGTGTTATGGATAGAGCCTTTAAGGGCATCATTAAAAATATGATCCTAGTTTACCTCTACAATGTCATTATTTTCTCCAAGTGTGCATCCAATCACTTGGGACATTTAAAACAAGTCATTGATATGTGTAGAGAGTTTGTGGTATCCGTAAACCCAAAAAAATGTGTATTTATAATACATGAGGGTAGATTTTTAGGGCACATAGTTTCCAAGGATGGATTGGCCATTGACCCAAAGAGAGTGGATTCTATCCAATCCATTTCACTTCCTAGCCACAAAAAGAGTTTGCAAAGTTTTTTAGGAAGGATAATTTTTTTGAGAAGGTTCATACAAGACTTTGCTTCTTTGGTCAAGCCACTCACATCAATTCTTAAGAATAATTCCACATTCAACTAGATAATAAAGAGAGAAATAATAGCCTTGAAGTGATCAAAAGAGCAATATCTTAAGCCCCCATAATTTTGAATCCATCTCATGGTAAATGTTTCATCCTCTATGTTTTTAGAGGAGATGAAAGCATCTCAATAATATTAGTGTATAAAAATGATGAAAAAATGGATCATCTTATTTATTTCTTCAAAAAGTGATTAAATACTATGAGTTGAGATATAGCTTCATGAAAAAATAAGTTTTAATTATCATTAGGCCTTTAAACAAATTTAGACACATTTTATTTAATAATAAAATTTAGCTCATGGTCTCATGTCTAGGTATGAAGGAATTTCTATTAATTAGGGACATAAGCACAAAAAATATGGCTAGATCACCAAGGTGATGAAGTATGATATTGAAATCAAAATCACAAATATTATAAGGGGAAGAGGATTGTATGAGTAGATGGTAGCATATTTAGGGGTTAATAATAGGTCACTTCTCGTGCTATAAGAAGACCTATTAGATGATCATGGTGACCCTAAAAATAGGGTTAAAATCATGGATTACTTTATCCAAACATGTGAGTATCCAAAAGGTATTGATAAATTAGAGAGAATACATTTCATATTGAAAGCTATGACAAGATCCTTCAATACTTCTATAATGGGTTGTCAGGAGGTCACTACTCATAAGAGACTATTGATATCAAAATTATGAGGGATAGTGATTATTGGCCAAGTCTGTTTAAATATGCTCATAAATGTGTAAATATTTGCAATAAGTGTGCCTTCTTTAATTGTAAGTAGAGGTTAATAGTTCTTCCACTTCACCCAATATAAGTTGATCAACCCTTCACTTAATTTTGTTAATATTTCATTGGAATAATCATTCCTATTTCAAGAAAAAGACACAAGGGGAGTAAAATATCCACATAATACTTAAAAAAATAGATAGAGGTATTGAAACTCAAGGTGGAAAATTAAACATATATACTAGACTTATATGAAGGTATTGTCACTAAGTTTGGTGTTTTAGCCACCACTAACTCAGATAAGATTATGGTTTTTGTTGGAACCAAAATTAGTGCATGGGATGTCAAGTATGGCATATATTTGAGCACCTCATCAAATTATTACCCTCAAGTTAATGGTTTGGTCCAATTGACAAACAAGAATATAATCTATATCATCAAGTGAACCATGGAGGAGAATCAAAGGAATTAACACACAAAACATAAATTATCCCTATGGGAAGACATGATAATGTTGAAAAGAGAAATAGGCAACTCTCCTTTCATGATAGTTTATGGGAGAGAAGCAATTATGCCTATGTCACTTAATTTGACATCACTAGAGCTCACCCATAAGCTAGAACTGATTGAAATTGAATCTATGACAATAAGATTATCAAAACTAATGGAATTTGAAGAGACTAGAGGTTAAGAAATACACACTTTGGATATTTAGAAATCTCAAATGAAGAAAGCCTTTTATAAGAGGTATAATAATAGAATTTTTAAATAAATATAGATAGTGTTCAAGTTAGATGAGGATAGAGTGAAGGCTAGGAAGCACACATTTTATGTCATATTGAGCAACCCCTATGTCATAACTAATTACAAGAAGATCAATGCTTTTTATATCACAAAAATGGATGGAGAGGAGCTTCCTATCCCAATCAGCGGGATCCATCTCAAGCATTTTCTTAAAGTTCTTTTCAAATTTGTATATAGTAGTTATTTGGTTCTCTTTCCTCTAAGTGCTTTCACACATTTTCTATTGTTCCTTATTTTATTTATTTTATTTTGAGCTAGACATCAATTATTTAGTTTATACAATGTTGAACTAAACATTCATAAGATCAAGATGTGAAATCATGCAAATGGAGATAAGGTGGGGATCTTGTGTACACAAGGGTTACACTTTTAGAGTATGAAAATTTCCAAGACTCCCATGAATCTATGCTTAATGGATTTATTCAAAGGCAACTAGGTTATTTCTTAGTAGGAAAATAACCCCCAATATCACTAAGATGTTGAATCTTAGGTCATCTTACTTCTAGGATCTCTATTTTTAGTTTAAGGGCCCAAGTCATAAATTGGATGAAATTTTGAGTGGTATTTAAATTGTATAAAACTTCATATTGTCCAATTCAAAGTTTGACAAGAGGCTAATTCCATGAGGAAGAAATAAAAAGCTTTTAACCTATAGTAATGTTTGGTCTTTAAACTTTTTGCATGAAGATTTATCTAAAGTTTGACATGAAATCATGAAGTGAGAAGGTAAGATTAGTCATGCCAAGAAACATGAAATAAAAATTTGTGACACCAAAAGACATAAATACTTAAGTCTTCAAAAGAAAGGTCATGCCAAAATTTGTGACACCAAAATATGTGATGAGGGAGGACTCACACTTTCACACAAGTATTTTTCACACTTTTTCCATGATCACTCATCATCAAAATATGTGAAGGAGATATTCACAAAGAGTAATTTGGGAATTTTGTGTGTATGGAGATAAAAAAAAAGTCATGAAGACCTAAATCTAAGTAAAATTACACAATGATGGAAAAATTGAGTAATTACCACATGTACTTAGGGGACATCAACAATGCAATAAATTAAAATTGATGGGCATCTTCCTATCATGAAGATGTCATACCTAGCCCATTTAATAGTGAAATGATGAATGATGTGTTAACACATGAAACATCAGTGGAAGGAATTTATAGGGTGATAAATGGAATCTGATTTAACACTTCAAATTCAAAAATGAGTGGCACCTATCTTAGAACATTCCCCAAGTTTACCTTAGATTTAATAAAAGGTGACATATCAAGATACAAAGTAAAGAGGTGGCAAAGTCTAAACTTATAGAGCATGCATTAATGAACATAATTGGGCTGATAATAAAGAGAATTTACATAAGTGGTGGATTCAATACCAAGTATTCGAAAGAAGTTACTCTAAGATATCCACTACCACATTCCTATACATGAAATCATTTCAACTCAACCTAGGTTGATAAATGATTTAGTGATGATTATTATACAAATAATGAGAAAATATGTTAGGATGAGAATTTTGATTTTAAGGAAATCATCATCATGCATCAAAAATTTAATCAATATACTAACTAACTTTGGCCCATCCCTATCTATCTATAGAGATATTTATGCCCTCGAGCTCTGATGTTCAATTATTTGTATCCACTATAATTAAAGCCCTGTGGGATTCCCATCACCTATAAAATCTTAGGTCCTTTATTTTAAAAAGGGTCAAAATATTTTAGGTACATAAATGCTACCAAAATTTTCCCTCCATAAATCCTTTACCACTTGATCCTTACAACTAATGAAAACTAAATTTAACTTTCTTCATGATTCTTATATTTTGTGTGTATTTTATGGTTGTTGATCTTTGTTTATGTATTTATCTTCCGTTTCACTATCATCTATATCTTAACAACTATATACAAAATCATATTCTCTTTTAGGTCATATGTTATGTGTAACTAGGATTATGTAGATATTATCTATTGAATTTTACCATCCCTCCTAATGTTGCATCAAGCTCTTCATCTCAATGCAGCTTAATTATGCTAGAGGCCATCTATTTTAGAGATTGTGTATAAGTATTTAGTTTTAGATTATGGTAAAAGTAAGTTTTGAAGGGACCCCAAAACCCTGTACAATAAAGAAAGATAAACCTTAAAGCCCAACAAAGTTTTAAAAAAACCCCAAAATAGGTACGAACCAAACCAGGTTAAATAGGAACCTGTAAACAGTAGAACAAACCATATGTAACCACCGACACTACACAGAATGGACCGTCACCAGACTGGATCAGTATCCTACAACCTCCAAACAAAGAGGTTAAATCAAATTTAATTTTTAATTTTTATTTAACCTTTTACACGAACAAAGATTCATATCTAGAGGGGGGACCACAGGTTTAGATTTCTTCCTCTTAACAGTAGTCCATCCATCCTCTACCTTTGCTGCCTCAGTCATCCATTCCTCAGAATACGATGGTCCATTAAGCCTAAGGGATATAGATGACTCATCAAAATCCTTATGAATACCAGCCACTTTTTGGCTCCTAGGTAGTTCCTCCAAAATAGGGGGAGAAACCAAAGCCTCCACGACAACTGGCTTTGAAAGATCATTATTCCCATTCACCATAGGACCAACTAAGGAATCTTTCACCGGTAACTCTTCCTCAATGATCGGCTCAGAATGGATGCTATCTTCATTCTCAGAATCTGCCAAATCTTCCATAGGTTGTATAGCTATGTAATGTTTTGAGGAAGCCTTAGACCACCAAGAAGGTGGTCGTTTGGACTTTGAATTCCCAGCCAAACAACAAGCAGCCATATGACCCGTCAGGTGACATTTTCTGCACCAAAAAGGTATGCCCTCAAAATCCAACATTTGTGTCCAATTTCCCCTTAGGGAGTCCAGACAAATCACCTCTGGTAGGCCCTTTGAAACATCCACTTCAACCATAAAACGTGCACAGGTCGAATGGTGACCAACCGAAGTATTTTTATCCACAGACAAAAAATCTCCTATAGCATTCCCGATGGTTTCAAAAACTGATTCATGCCATAGATGTATTGGAAGATTTGGGAGCCGAACCCAGATCGGAAACTTGTTAAAGGTTTTCGTAAGTGGATTAAAATCCTTATGCCACCGTTTGGCCATGAGAGGAAATTTACCCTGCCATAAGAAATCACTGTTGCTTAAGATTATCCTTTTATCCTCAGGGCATTGAAAGACAACAATAAAGAAACCTTTTACACACAGGAAGATTTCAACATGGTCTTCAATAAGTGGCAGCCAATTCTTGGATATCCAGTCGTGTAGATCAGCCAGAGAGGGCCAAAATCCTCAAAAACAAAAAATAGCAGCTTGGGAGGAAAAAATTTCTACCCTTTCAAAGATTTCGTCTACTATTTCAAGATCTAAATTTACCCTTGTGGATTTTAGAGCACTTACAGGCGGTGCATAAGATGGCCCAGATGATGCACGAGGCATAACTTTATGTAGATTTGCTTCAAATGCCGCCACATTTGCATATGTTCTTCCCCTACATCTAACCCTGATCCAGGAGCGTGGGCAAAATGCCCGGCCACAATCTTTCCTCCACCTATCAGAGAAGTCTCTTTAGGGGCATTCAGCTCCCTCCCCTTGCAAGTTGACAACACCCCATCCGATTTAGCAGCCGTAGCCGCTTCGACCACCTGTCTGTCATTACCCGTTTTCAAAATTTTTGAGCGCGCGTGCATGGGAGATGGCATTGGTGTGTGTATAAGTATTTATTTATTAATGGTTGTATTGTGTTATTTAAAGTTATAGGGGTGATATCTCTAATCTTGGTGCATCACCCTTTTACATTTTAGTGATTCCCTCTCTCCATTTTCCCTAAAAAATAATTTAGATTTAGCAGTAGCAATAGCTTCTTTCATCTCTTTTTAGTCATGCACATTAATCATAAATTAGATTAACTTATTTTATAATGATTCCAAACTTCTCATGAGGTTTATCCCAAGGAGTGAAAGGGTTGCACAACATGGATATGATCCCATTAGTATAACAAAAGATCATATTATCAATGGATGCATATTTTGAATGATAACATGTCTAAATTTGGATGATTTAGTTTTAAATATAGAAAATAAAGATAAGCACACATAAAACTAAGTCAATCTAGTCAATTTAGTTGATCACACAACACAAAGTAGACATCCAATATTAGCCACAACTATATTTTGACTAGACTTCAAATTGATTCCTACCAAATATTGCAAAGTAAGCCTAAGAATCACTAAACATCCTAAATTTGTTTTCACATCATTCATAAAAACTCATAATCATGTTGAGGAATCCCTATTTTGGGTATTATACTATATGCAATAATAAAATCTCATAGATTCATCATTAATCACCTTGTGGCATAAAAATTGTCAATTTTGCCTATGAACCTGTAGAGTAAATTTTACTCTACGATGCATTCAAACTCTCGATTGAGCACCACAATTTTGGTTCCTACGCACCTCGAGCAAGGCAGCAAAATTTTGAAGTAAAGGGATAGTTCATTTTGCCTAAGTATTAAAGTGCAGCAGAAGGTGCCAAGAGTCACCCTCCAAGTGTGGGTCCTCTTCCCCTTTTGTTTCCTTTCATTTCATTCTTGTCCTAAGTTGTGATTCGAGCAGAGGTCACCAAGTGTCAATCTCTACGAAATGAAGCTGGGTAGCCAGAGTTCCCCAAACAACTTTTGTAACTTTTGGGAGAACTATGGAATGTGCCATGTACCTAGTAGCAATTAAGCAGAATGCACCACATGTCAGCATTTGAGTCCCATATCAGCATCTGCTTTTCATTCAAAGAATTTTAACAAGCTAAGTAGGAGAGAGAGCAGAAAGTGCTGGGTGGTAGTTACGAAGGCCCTGAACTTCCTTTTTGAAGAAGTAGCAGAAGCCACCACGTGTCATCATCAATGGGACTTTGGTCTAATGCTTTCATCCAAAGGGCATCATTTCATTTTGCTAAGTATTAAAGTGCAGTGGAGACTGCCATGTGTCACCATTCAAGATCCCTCTCTACTCCATCCCTAGAGAAAGTGGAGGATGATGTATCTTCTTAGAAGCCATAGAAGCCTCCACGCGTCATCGCTTGAGAGATCATATTCGAGTGTCATCACTAAATAAAGATTTTGGTGGGCCTTAGGAGTTACTTCAAAGTCCATGGAAGCTACCAAGTGTCACCATCTGTAAGAGTCTGTTATGAGTCCCAAATAAAACTAAAGCATAACCAAGGAAAGGGAGAGGGCCATATGTCTTCGATAAACCTGGTGGAGAGTGCCAAGTGTCATTTTTTTATGCCTGGAGGATTTTCAAAAAATTTACAAAGTGTCCTCTCCCATTTCAAACATAATAGAGTGTTTCATGTATCTGTTGCTACAAAGTGAAATGGAGGGAAAATCAGTTGGAATTAATTCAAGTAGATGGAATAGTTCATCTGGTAGATTTTTGGAGCCCCCCACAGCATTGAAAGCACTATTTATTTGTCCCTTGTGAGCAAGGGATGGAGAAGATCACGTGGGAAAGGGGAGTAATCAAAGGAGACACCTAAGGCTATATAAGAAGGATTGTAAAATCTAAAAAAGGGGGGAAGATTTCTGATAGTTTAGACTTGTAATTTCGACCAGTAATATCATTTGCTCTTGTCTTGATTTCTTGAAGTTGTAAAAGTTGATGTAATCATGTATGTTTCTATGCCCTTTATGTGGCTGAATGAATTAAGGAAATTTAAGCTCCATGCCTTGGTTGGTGTTACCCGTGTCATTTACACAGTAGTCTATGCTATAGATTTGCTAGTGTGGTGATTGGAGATGTTATTTGCTTTTGTCTTGTTTTTTGGAATCTGAAGTTATACATAACTATGCATGACTTCTATGCCTCTTATGTGATTGAAGGGTTCTATTAAGAAGATTGAACACTATGCCTTTGTTGACAATTCCTATATCTCAGCAAAAGACTCCCCTATTGTGAGCCTTTATTTCTGTTATTCCAATCATTTACATTCATCATGCACCTATCTACTCTTAAATGTAATTAAATCATATAATAGTTTCTCTATGCTTAGGTTAGGATTAGGATTACACTCAGGCACATCACCATAGTTAGGTTTCAATTCCTGCATTTGCATTTTTGTTTAATCTCTTATCCCTTTTCTCTAATACCTGATATAAAAGAAGAGACCAGCTTCTCTAAAATTTGGAGGTTGTTTTAAGTTGCATCATTCCACAGCTTAAAACTTCCCATTGTTGTTGATTAAAATCAAGTGCAATTTTAAGGCATCAATAGTTTTTGACATGCCCGGTGGGACCAGTCTTGAAGTTTCTATCAAGATCGCATGAACCAGAGAGCTACGAGGAGTCAAAGCTATGGACCAGTCACTAGATCACAATCTATTGCAAGTCCAAGTATTCTTTTTCCACCTCTGGTAGTTATTCCAAGAAGAAGAGCTAACTAGTTTCTACTAGTACCAAACATGGGAGCCAACGTCCCTCCAAGAAATTATGTGAGTTGGAACACTGGTAGCCCCTTAATCCTCCCAACACCACCAGCTATTTGGGATCCTATTCCAAGAAATGTTCTAAAAGCTCTACCCAAATTCAGTGGGTAAGACTCAAAGACACTTGTGGAGCATCTTCAAGATGTATCAGATGTCTGTGCCATACATGGTGTCATAGAGCAAAATGTGGCCTTAAGATTGTTAGCAACCTCATTCAAAGGAAAGGCGGTAGAATGGTATCAGTCTTTGACCCCAAACACCATTTCTACATGGGACCAGGTTGGAGATCTATTTTTTGAAAGATTTACAGAAAAGGGTGATAAGTCTTCCTTGTTACAGTAATTGATCACTATTTAGAGGGGACCATAAGAGGACATGACTGACTTCAATACCAGATTCCAAAAAACTTGGGATAGAATCCTTGTTGTGGCTAAACCACCACCTGGTGTGGCCATAGTATTCTATCTCAAGGCTTAAATTTTAGATATATCTATCATGATTCAGTCATTGGGAGGACACACTTTGCCGACAGCCTATGACCTTACGGTCAGAGCTAAAAATCATTTAATTGATGCTAGAAAGCTACCTCCAAGGCCTCCCATGCCTATGTTCCCAAAAATCTCCTTTCCTTTACCTCAAGAGGTTCCAAAAGCTGTCAGCCCCCCTGTGTCTATGTATACTTACCCCTCATCATCTATGAAGTAGTTGGTCCTTGCTCAATCATCCGAGATGGATGATATCAAAAGTATGCTAAGGACATTCTCCAATGAGCTGATTAATATGAAGAGGGAGCAAAACACTTTCTATAAGCCTCCTTATCAAGGCTATCAAGGGAATAGGTTTTCATCCCAACAAAAATAGTATCAAGGCCCACTAAGGCAAACCAACAATCAAACAACAAATCAATTAGTTGTTGTTCCCACACCCTCATAGACCATTCCCCCCAACTCAAATAGGGAAATGGTTCTGGGTCAGAATAATTATGTGGATGATAATAATGCTTGGTGTTTTCCTTGCAATGATTCTCACACACCTAGATATTGTCCTAGGGGTAACTTGCAGTAAAGGGTAGCTAAGTAGAGGAGAATGGATGGCCAGTTTGCTAGTACCAGTAGCTGCCAAGCATACCAGTCTCTTGACATGCAGAATTTAGTTCTAGTGGCTCAGATGCAAGGAATGTCCTTGCAACAAGAGGAAGAGATAGCCCCAAAACACACTTTGTTCTCATGGGTTGAGGATGAAGAAATAATCTTTTTAAATGAATCATCCACCTCCCAAAGGCTAGTAGTGCAATTTGACTACTATACCAGGTCAAAGAGGAGAATGGTGGAGCAGCCCGAGATTGCAAGTGGTCAAGTCAAGAATAATCCTTCATTTTAGGGGCAAAAGAATGCCACTGTTAGATAAGAAGTACCTCAACTGATACAAGATCAAGGGATCCTTGTCTAAATTCAAGAAAAGACAAGGTATCTATATTTCCAAAAAACTCAGTCTTTGGTGCCGGTCAATGTAGTGGACCAATTAAAGAGGACTCCAGCACAAGTATCTATATGGGATATCTTGGATATCCCTGAGTAAAAGACATTACTGCAAGAAGCTTTACAAGGGCAAACAGTGCCTGAAGGTACTGTTACCAAGGGATTACCTACTAGAAAGGAAAATCTCAAAGACTCGGTTCCTCCAATGATAATAGCCTTTGTGAACAATGTGGCACAAGTAAGTAAATCCAAGCTAGAGCTTTTCTATTTGACTTTGATAGTTGGAAAGAAACTTTTGCATAATGCATTGATAGATTCAGGAGCTAGCACAACTATGATGCCTAAACAAATAGCTAATGCCTTGAAAATAAATTATGAACCCCTCGCAAAAGGAGTTATGCAGCTAGATGGAAAAATAGTGCAAACCATAGGGAGAATAAAACAACTCCCCTTATAGTTATACACATGTCCCAACATAATTGTCAACTAGGATATAGTTGTCATAGATATCCCTCCTATCTTTGGTTTATGTCTATCCAGAGACTTTACAGCAAAAATAGGAGGATACATGTCTCTTGACTGGTCTCACCTCATCCTGTAAACCAGATATGGTTCAAAAATGAAGATTCTGTCTAAACCACTGTCTAAAGACCACATCACCAATGAGCTAACAAAAATATTATAAGTAGATCATGCAATGATAAATAAATAAGAAAGAAATTTTTTTGAAGAACTGGGCGACTGGACTAAGCATGATCAAGAAGAAGAAAATAGTCAATTGTTGGCTATGATGCATAGCGACCCATATGGGAACTATGATTCTATTGGCTTGGGCACGTATGTAATTTTTTATGAGGATCAGGTGATCCCAAATGTTATAAGTGAAGAGGCACCTATTGCTCAAGATTCAGAGGTCTAGACTTAGAATTTTGATGGGGCCAGAAGTAAACATGGTGCTGGAGCAGGAATCTATCTTATTGCTCCAAATGGTGATAAAATTTTAAGGGCTATCCGATTTCAATTTGCTTGCACTAATAATGATGCAAAATATGAATCTCTAGTACATGGGCTCCTATTAGCCAAGAAAAAGGGGATAAAAAACCTAAGAGTAAGAGGAGATTCAGAATTAGTGGTGAAGTAAATACAAGAAAAGGCAGTGGCCAAGAATGTGAGAATGAGGTCCTACAGGCATAGGATTTGGGATTTGATAGAGGATTTCAATGCCTTCAATATTGAAATCATTCCTAGAAGTCAAAACACTAAGGCTAATAGGATGGCTCAAATTGGCTCACAGTTTGACCCAGCAATTGGCCTATTGGTTAACAATGAGTTAGTGAAAGTTATAGTGAGGCCAACTATCCCAGACAATGATGAAAATTGGCAAGTGTTTGAAAATGATGCTTAAGTATTCTATTTCTTACATCAATTAGATGAGTTTATAAATTAGTTGCAAACTAAAATTGAAGAGGCATATGACGATCAAGTTATTCAATTAAGGACTAATAAGCTCCCCAAAGGATTGATCACCTTAGAAAATTTGTTTGACCCAAAAGATGTAAGCCTGGGAAAGAAAAAGTTCCAGGTAGATGAGGTAGACTAGTCTTAGGTAGAGGTGAGTGCCAGGAATAAACTAAAGGTTGGGAATTCTAAAACTCAAAAAGAAAAGGAAAAACTAATTGAATTGTGTCAGAGATACGATAGAGTCATAGCTTGGAGCTATGACGACCTTCATGGATACAATAGAGACATTATCCAACATACAATAGAGTTGACTAAAGGATTCAAATCCATCAGGTAGAAACAAAGGCCAGTAAATCTAAGGATTGAGCCTCTAATGGTAGATGAGTTACAAAAGCTTTTAGATTCAAAGATAATATTCCCAATCAAACACTCAACCTAGGCATCAAATCTGGTCCCAGTTAGGAAAAAGAATAGAGATGTGAGACTGTGTGTAGATTTCAAGGATTTAAATAGAGCATCTCTAAAAGGCCACTATCCCTTGCCCTCCATGGAACAAATTTTGCAAACTGGGGCTGGATCAGAGATGTTTTCTTTACTTGATGGTTTCTCTATGTATAATCAGATCTAGCTCACTAAGGAAGACCAATATAAGACTGCTTTCACTACCAAATGGGGAACATTTGCCTACATGAAGATGCCATTCAACTTATCAAATGCAGGAGCCACCTTTCAACAAGATATGGATATAGCCTTTGGTGAGCTAATAAACAAGGTCATCCTAGTTTATCTAGATGATCTCACTATTTTCTAAAAAAATGTTGATGATCATTTGGAATCAGTCTTCAAGAAATGTCAGGATTTTGGGATATCATTGAATCCCAAGAAATGTATTTTTTTTGTACCTCAAGGTAAACTATTGGGGCACATAGTATTTAAGGAAGGAGTTTCTATATATCCCAAGAGGGTCACAGCTATAATGGACTTACCCCTTCTAACAAATAAAAAAGCAGTCCAATCCTTTCTAAGGAAAATCAATTTTGTCAGTAAATTCATATTTGATTTTGTAGGCTTGGTTAGACTAATGACACTCTTGCTTAAAAAGGACTTGGCTTTCAAGTGGTCTACAGAAGGAAGGCAAGCTTTTGAGGGGGTTGAGAAGGCCATCTCAGCAGCTCCAATACTCAAGAATCCAAAATTTTCCAAGCCCTTTGTGATGTATGTCTATGGAGGGGAATCAAGTATTGCTGCTGTCCTGACTCAAAAGAATGATAGGCTGGAGGGAGAGCACCCAATAGCCTTTTTCTCAAGAACTCTCAAAGATTATGAGACCAGGTACAATTTTTTGGAAAGACAAGCCTATGCCATGGTGAAAGCCCTCAAGAAATTTAGGCATCTGATATCAGGGAACAAAATTTTGATACTTGTAGCTCACCCAAGTATCAGGGAATACATCATGGAAGGGGAGATTACTAAGAAAAGAGCTAATTAAATCACTAAGATCCTTGAATATGATGTAGAGGTTAGACCCACCAATCTGGTTAGAGGCAGGGGACTGTGCCAATATATAACTCAAGAGCTGGAAAAGATGTTACCTGAAGGAACAGATTCAGAAGGAGAGCCAGGGATGGTGCTAAAGTTACAAGAGATTGATCAAGAATCCTGTGTCACGAACAAGATTCAATTTATGAAAAATGGGGTTTATTTGGAGAACTCCCTCGAAACAAGAGGAGGTATTATAGGATATAGGGATTTCATTTTGTCTTAATTGAACAAGTCCTTTTTAGAAGAAATTCTGATGGGAAATTGTTAAGATGTGTAGAACAAGCTGAAGCCAAAAGGATACTACACGAAATGAATTATGGAACATCAGGAGGACATTTTTTGTAAAGACCACAGCCATAAAGATAAGTGAGGTAGGATATTTTTGGCCTAATTTATTTGCAAATTGTTATCAGCTAGTTAGAAAATGTCAATCCTACCAGTATTATGTGGGGATGCAGAGGAACATAGCCATGCCACTGAGTCCTATAGTTGTGGATGAGCCTTTTTGTCAATGGAGTCTTGACTTCATTGGGATGATAAATCTAGTGTCTAGCATGGGTAATAAATGGATATTGACTGCCACAGACTATTTCACCAAATGGACCGAAGCAGTTCCACTTAAAGAAGCAATAGAGAATGTGATCCTAGATTTTGTAGGGGATATCACTACTCACTTTGGGGCACCTCGTACCATCATTTTAGATAATACTAAAGCATTCTTGGGGTCTAAAATATCTAAATTTGCCTTAAGACATGGAATATATCTGAAAACTTCATCTAACTATTATCCTCAAGGTAATGGTCTGGCAGAATCAACCAACAAGAACCTGATAAGACTCCTCAAAAGGATAGGGGCTGATCATCACAAAGAGTGACACAAAGTGCTTAATTTGGCATTATGGGCTGATAGAATCACACCCAAGCAGGTGATCAAAATGTCTCCATATGAATTGGTGTATCTAAAGTCTACCATGATTCCCCTAAGCTTGGAAATCCTTGCTCTCTAGCTGATCAAACAAATTGAGATTGAAGAAAATGGCCCCATGTAGGTTAGACTCACAAAACTTCTAGAAGTTCAGGAAAAGAGGGACATAGCCCATGATTCATTAATCAAGCACTAGGGAATGGTTAAAAATTATTTTGATAAAAGGACTTCAAATCCTAATTTTTAAGTGGGCTTAATTGTCTTGAAATGGGATGTAAGGGCCGCTAAGCTAGGTCAGCATACCAAATTTGAAGCACTATGGACTGGTCCATATAGAATTTATGTGTGCAAGCAAGAGAATTCTTTTGAGCTAGAGTTAATGGAAGGAGAACCTGAAGAAATTCCTGTAAACAGAATCTATTTTAAATATTTCAATTGACTTGAGTCTCTCATGTATTGTAGTTAAATAGTTTCCCTTCTTTGCATTGTTTTTCTGTTGTTTTCCTACTTTGCTTTTGAATAAGTGTTTTAAACATTGGTCAACGACCCTTTTTGAAGCTTTAATTTTCACAATTTTGATATAGCGGGAGGTGGATTTTTATTTTTGAGTTGGCTCAAAAGTCCTGATGGTCGTTAATAACTGTAGACTAAATATTACTCTATGATGCATTCAAACTCTTAGTTGAGCACACAATTTTGGTTCCTGCACACCTCGGGCAAGGCAGTAGAATTTTGAAGCAGAGGGCTAGTTCATTTTGCCTAAGTATCAAGGTGCATCAGAATCTACCAAGTGTCACCCTCTGAGTGTGGGTCCTTTTCCCCTTTTATTTCCTTTCATTTCATTCTTGGCCTAAGTTGTGATTTGAGCAGAGGTCACCAAGTGTCAATCTTCAAGAAACAAAGCTAGGCAACCAGATTTCCCCGAACACCTTTTGTAACTTTTGGGAGAACTATAGAATGTACCATGTACCTAGTAGTAGTTAAGTGGAATGCACCACATGTCAGCATCTGAGTCCCATATCAGCATCCACTTTTCATTCAAAGACTTTCAACAAGCTACGCAATAGAGAGAGTGGAAAGTGCTAGGTGGTAGTTGCGAAGGCCTTGAACTTCCTTTTAGAAGAAGTAGAGGAAGCCACCATGTGTCCTCATCCATGGGACTTTGATCTAACACTTTTGTCTAAAGGGCATCATTTCATTTTGCTAAGTATTGAAGTGCAGTAGAGACTACCACGTGTCATCGTCTGAGGTCCCTCTCTACTCTATCCCTAGAGAAAGTGGAGGATGACACATAAACCTAGAAGAAGTGGAAGATGCCATGTATCTTCCTAGAAGCCACAAAAGCCTCCATGCGTCATCACCTGAGAGATCATCTTTGAGTGTCATCACTAAATAAAGATTATGGTGGGCCTCAGGAGTTACTTCAAAGTCTGTGGAAGCTGCCAGGTGTCACCATCTGTAAGAGTTTGTTATGAGTCTTGAATAAAACTACAACATAGCCAAGGAAAGGGAGAGGGCCACATGTCTTTGATAAACCTGGTGGAGAGTGCCAAGTGTCATTTTCTAATGCCTGAAGGATTTTTATAAAATTGACTAAGTGTCCTCTCCCATTTCAAACATAATGGAGTGTTCTGTGTATCTGTTTCCACAAAGTGAAATAGAGGGAAAATCGACTGGAATTAATTCAAGTAGATGGAACAGTTCATCTGGTAGATTTTTGGAGCCCCCCACAGCATTGAAGGCACCATCTGTTTGTCCCCTATGAGTAAGGGATGGAGAAGATCATGTGGGAAAGGGGAGTAATCAAAGGAGACACCTAAGGCTATATAAGAGGGATTGTAAAATCTAAAAAAGGGGGGGAAGATTTTTGATAGTTTAGACTTCTTGTAATTTTGACCAGTAATATCATTTTATCTTGTCTTGATTTCTTGAAGTTGTAAAAGTTGATATAATCATGCATGTTTCTGTGCCCTTTATGTGGCTGAATGAATTAAGGAAATTTAAGCTCCATGCCTTGGTTGGTGTTACCTATGTCATTTACACAGTAGTCTATGCTGTAGATTTGCTAGTGTTGTGATTGGAAATGTTATTTGCTTTTGTCTCATTTTCTAAAATTTGAAGTTCTACACAACTGTGCGTGACTTCTACACCTCTTATGTGATTGAAGGGTTCTGTTAAGAAGATTGAACACTATGCCTTTGTTGATAATTCTTGTATCTCAGCAAAAGACTCCCCTGTTGTGAGCCTCTGTTTCTATTATTCCAATATTTTACATTTATCATGCACCTATTTGCTTTTAAATGTAATTAAATCATATAATATTTTCTCTATGCTCAGGTTAGGATTACGATTACACTCAAGTGTATTGCCATAGTTAGGTTTCAATTCCTGCATTTGTGTTTTTGTTTAATCTCCTATCCCTTTTCTCCAATACCTGATACAAAAGAAGAGACCAGCTTCTCTAAAATCTAGAGGTTGTTTCAAGCCACATCATCCCATAGTTTGAAACTTCCCATTGTTGTTGATTAAAATAAAGCACAATTTTAAGGCATCAATAGAACCCATTAATCAAGGCACTTGATCAAATCTTAAAAGAGAAAAAATGATAATCAAAATCAACCATATAATTAAACAATATTATATGCTTAATTTAATTATCCATTTACAATTTAGGAATATCTAAAAATGTAATTTCCAAAAATCAAAATATCAAGCCTTTCATCATTGCCTATATGAGTTATCAAGCTCTTTGAAAATATCTTAAAATATCTAATTTAAGAGACATGCCTAATAATTGAAAATATTAATTACATGAAAAATATTAAATCAATTGGAGTTACTCTCAATTCACTTGGGGTTAGTTTTAACCCATTCCATGTTTAAAATCAACCTTAACTCACCTTGGGTGAGAGTTAATTTTTAAGTCTATAAATACAAGGCCATACCCCTACATTTATAAGCTAGGATATTATAGAGTTAATACATAGGATTTCATCCATAAGCCTTATGTAAGTAATGTTACCATTCATAAAATCTTAAGCTAAGTAATCAAATATAAGGTTCCAAGGAGAGAAGGAGCCAAGCAAGATTCATTATTAAAGACTTCTTGATGTACAAGTTGAGTAAGACATTTAACAAGTTATTTGGTGATCCAAGGAAGGCAAAAGACTATATTATTTTATGTTTTTATTGTGGTTTCATATATTTTATTGTTACATAATATCTCCCTAGTTTCTATACTAAAATTATTAGGCAAATATTGTGTTTGTTTGAGTTTTATTTCTTGGACTAACACAAAACTAACCTCCTTAATCCTTATTCCCATGTTGGCACATCCAGTGGGATAAAGCATCCCATATAACCAAGTAGATTAATGATGAAAGATAATATTCATATAATTAGAGTGTTTTCATTATCTTTGGTATAGTTTAGGTTTTATAAACATGTTTAGTTTGTTTTTCCCTCCAAAACTAGGTTGTTTAAATTTTTAAATTAGCAAATATGCTCATTTGGCTTGTAATAAGGACTAAGACTTATATAAAGTCCAAGTTTGTATGGTTTGGCATCAAAATTAGTTTTATAATTCATATAATATGTTATCTTAGGTTGTTTGAATGTGATATAGGATGGTAGAATCTCTTTTAGTTAGAAAAAGTTGTTAACTCCAATTTTAGAGTTTGTTTGTATGAGGCTATAATAGGAGATTTGGTGTCTAAGTATGATTTTTTTTTTTTAGGGTGATTACATCAACCCAATAGGTTGATATGATGTATTTTTATGTGATATAAATTTATGGAATAGAGAAGGATATTTTAGTGTGTTTTATTAAGACTTTTCTATGGACTGTATACACAAGATAGACAAGGTAACAAACTCTAGGTATGATAGTCAAGTTTAGAGAGATATTTCAACCATTGTGACTACTCAAATATCTATAATAGGTAAAAAAATGTAAATTAATTTTATTTGGGGTCTTAAAGGTTTGTAGATTGTCCTATAAATCATTTTGTTTGTAGATTGTGCCCAAACTAGGGCTTCCTAGTATAGAGAATATGTATAGTGGAAATTTGTAATTATTTGAAATATATGATTTATCCATATATGCATTCACTATATAAAGTTTTAAAATATATTTCATTGGTTAAGGCTATGTTCTAGTTCATGACCCTATGTTAGCCCTTTTATGCCTATTTAGACTGAGATAGTAGCTTTTTGTCATGGTTTAAATTGTAACTTGCTAAGATTTTGCATTAAATAGTCTTAACATGTCATATTATATCTATCATAGCAATTTTGATCCTCAAATCCACCTATTTATTTATATAGTCATCTAACTAGTGCTCTTACAGGTCTTATTAAGCTTGGCATAGTGCTTAGTAGGGGTATTCCATACAAAGAAACCCCAAGAGATTTTTAGGTATGTTTTTTAGACCCATACTAGGTACTCAAACAACATTTAATTATGATGTTATGATTAGTTCAAGAAAAGTTATGCCCCAAAAATAGGGAAAATATGGCTACAAGCCCATGAACCCATGTATAAAGCAATAGAGGCCTCATGGTTTACTATGGTTCTTTTGATCATTTATAGTGGGTTATGTGGATGTAAATAGTGTATATATAATGTTTTTAGGGTGTTTAAGTTATTATTTAATGGTTTTTATTCTTTCACAATATTCTTATTTATTCTTAAGTCTTAATGTTTACGTAAAATCAAGATTTTTAGTAAGTCTAAAGCATGAGTATGATGGAGAGTGTTTATGTTAATCTAAGAGTAAACTAAAGAGTATTTAGGTTAATTTAGGGTCACACTAATTTTGGTATTAGAGATAAAGGGACTATGCATAATCTACGATCCAAGTAAAAGAAATAAAGTGATGTGTGAGAGAGAAGCAAGATGGCCATGAGAGTGAGGAATAGTGGTAGAGTTGGAGAGATGAGACAAATAGGGAAGATGATAATAGTATAAGAATTTAGGAACCTACAAGCTAGGTTACAATACCTAGATAAGGCTCAAAGGAGAGGTGCTAACATGGGTGAAGTCAGTGAAGTTGAAAAATAGCCACCAGAGGATGAATTGGTGGTAGAAGATGAGACAACTGAAGAGAGGCTAATCAGAACCATTATGAAGGTAAATGTAAAGCTAAATATGGATGTTATAATGTATGAAAGAAAATTTAATGTGGAAGAATTGATTTATTGGATAGTGTATTAGATAAGTACCTTGAATATGAAGGAATAGATGAAGATGATAAGAAAGTCAAGTATGTCATGGCAAGATTGAATAGCCATGCATCCCTATGGTGGGATGGAGTGCAAGAAGAAAGGAGGAGAAAATGCAAGGAAAAAATTAGGAACTAGGATAGAATTGTTGAGTTGTGGAGCTAAAAGCTTCAACTCTTTACAAACAAAAGGAACAGAAGGTTGCTGAGATCCAAGAGCACCGGCGTCGGTAGCAGGACCGACGTCGGTCGTGACCAGTACAGAAGGCCACCGACGACGGCAGGGAGTCAGCCAACATCGACAGAACCAGGCAAGTAGGGACTAGCATCGGTCACCTGTGTGTTCCAAAACTGCTCGTTGCACAGACAGTTAGTTAAGTGAACGAAGTGTTTGCATGTAAAGGCCAGTTAGAGTCTTGAGCTGCGAGGATAATTGTCTAAATTAAGAGTCTAAGTTATTGTTTAGGTCTGGGATCTATTTATAGACCCATTGGCATGTATTGTAATTAGAACAAGATAAGGAAGGCAAGGAAGTTCCTTCTAAGTGTAAGATCATTGAGTTGCAGGTTGTTGCAAGCTCATAAGAGATCTACATGTGTGAGTATGGTTTGTTGAATTGTAGGTTGCAGGTTCATGGGAGATCAACTTGAAGTACTATAGAGTGCTTGGTGAACTGGCAGGGTTATTACTAACTAGTTGGAGAGGTGAACACCAATTCTGTTTGTGAGTTGGTTGTTGGGACCATTTTTTGGTAGGAGATTGTTGTAGAAGAATTACTGTACACTTGAGGTGTGGGAAGCCTCTGTAAGGTGGAAGAGTGTGGCAGCTCTTTATTGTATTCTTTTCTATAAAGTGTTAATACAAGATAGTGTATTATCTCTCATATTCTGTGCTATTAGTGAATTCTAGTTACTTGTATTTTTGGTTATTTTTGCATTTATAATTGCTTATATTTGGTAATCATACTATGCTCTTTTGGAGAAGCAAGATCCTAACAAAGTGGGATCAGAAAAGAAATAAAGTGATGTGTGAGAGAGAAGCAAGATGGCCATGAGAGTGAGGAATAGTGGTAGAGTTTGAGAGATGAGACAAATAGGGAAGATGATAATAGTATAAGAATTTAGGAACCTACAAGCTAGGTTACAATACCTAGATAAGGCTCAAAGGAGAGGTGCTAACATGGGCAAAGTCAGTGAAGTTGAAAAATAGCCACCAGAGGATGAATTGGTGGTAGAAGATGAGACAACTGAAGAGAGGCTAATCAGAACCATTATGAAGGTAAATGTAAAGCTAAATATGGATGTTATAATGTATGAAAGAAAATTTAATGTGGAATAATTGATTTATTGGACAATGCATTAGATAAGTACCTTGAATATGAAGGAATAGATGAAGATGATAAGAAAGTCAAGTGTGTCATGACAAGATTGAATAGCCATGCATCCCTATGGTGGGATGGAGTGCAAGAAGAAAGGAGGAGAAAATGCAAGGAAAAAATTAGGAACTGGGATAGAATGATAACAAAAATGAAAGGTAAATTCATGCCCTTAAATTATTAAGCAAATATTTTTAAGCAATTATAAAATTTGAAACAAAAGGACATGACTATAAAAGAATACATTAAATATTTATATAAGCTAACTATAAAATTAGGACACATTGAGTATGATAAGGAAAATTTTGAAAGATACCCTAATGGTTTGAAGTATTTCATCCAAGATGATATTAGCCTTCTCATACCTAGGATAATTGATGAAGCATACCAATTTGTTTTGAAAGTTGAGGAGAAGATTGCAAGGAAATAAACTTCCTTTACAAGGGGAAGAGGTAGATCCATTAGATGAAGAGGATAGAAAGGAGGTATAAGGTAGATAAAAACATCACAAGATGAGGCTATCATCTCACAAAGTTTAAGAGGAAACTATACACCAAGAGGAAGGATGCCATATCAAGGCTACCAAATAAGAAGAGGAAGATTCATGGGAAAAGGCTTCAAGTGCAACAAGTATACAGGACATAGAGCATATGTGTTTCTATAGAACACTTATAATATCCATGAGAGAGGAGTACATGTATACCAAGGTGAATAATAATATGAAGGACCAACAACAATTCATGAAGATGTACCAGAAGAAGGTGAGTCTCTTTTAATGAAAAAAATCTTGTTGAAGCCTAACAAGGAAATTGTGGAACCACCATAAAGGAAAATTTTATTTAGGACATGTAAAAGCAAATGAAAGTACTATAAGGTCATCATAGATGGTGTAAGTATAGATAATCTTGTATCAACTGAGATGGTGGAGAAATTAGGCTTGAAGAATGAGGTGTATCCTACACCTTATCAAGTCTCTTAGCTGCAAAAAGGACAGAAACTCTTGGCAAGTGAATTATTTAAAGTGGATTTTCAAATACGAACATATAGAGATCATATTTTATGTAATTTTATGCCCATGGATGTATGCCATATATTTCTTGAAAGGCCTTGGTAGTTTGATAGGAAGGCCATGCATGATGGAAGGTAGAATACATACACATTTGAGAAGGATGGGATCAAAATCACACTCGCATCATTGAAAGAAGAGGTTGTTGCTACTATAGGATATAATTATAAAATTCTGATAATGAATGGTAAATAGTTTCTGCATCAAATGAAGAAGGAAGAGGTAAACTTTATTGTGATTGGTAAGCCAAGAAGTGTAGTCACTAGTACTAAGTTGATTGATTTGCCTCTAGAAATCCAAGATATGTTGAATGAGTAAACTAATATTGTGTTAGATGATTTTCCTAATGAGTTACCACCATTGAGAAGCATCATCCATCACATAGACTTGATTCTAGGAGAAAATCTTCCAAACAAGGCTACATATAGGTTGACACCAAGGGAAAATGAAGAGATCAAGCACCAAGTCCAAGAATTGTTGAACAAAGGATTGATAAGAGAGAGAGAGAGTATAAGTACTTATGTTATTCCCATATTTTTGATTCCTAAGAAGGATAGGATTTAGAGAATGTGTACAGACTCCAGACCAATCAATAAGATAATTATTAGGTATAGATTCCCATTGCCTAAAATTGATGATTTACTTCATTGTTTGAGTGGATTTGCATATTTTTACAAGAAAGACTCAAAAATTGGATACCATAAGATTAGGATAATAGAAGGGGATAAATGGAAAACAGCCTTCAAGAATAATGATGGACTCTATGAGTGGTTAGTCATGCCATTTGTGCTAACCAATGCACCATAGACCTTCATGAGGATGATGAATGAAGTGCTTAAGAAGTTCATTGGTAAGTTTTTGATATTATAGTTTGATGATATTTTTGTGTTTATTCAGAATAAGTAATATCATTTGAAACATTTAAAGATGGTATTGAGTAAACTATATGAAGAGAAATTGTTAATCAATGGGAAAAAGTGCAGTTTCATGAGGGCAAAATTGATCTAATTAGGATTTGTGATTTTAAAGGAAGGTTTGAAGATGGATAAGGAGAATATAAAATCCATAATTGAGTGGCATACACCTAGGAACACCTTTGAGGTAAGAATATTTCATGATTTGGCTAGCTTCTATAGGAAATTCATAAGGCATTTTAGTGGAATTGTTGCTTCAATGATAGACATAATCAAGGGTGATAAGAGAAGTTTTTTTTGGACTGAGGCTGATCATAAGAGTTTTAGATTATTGAAAAATAAGTTATCTGAAGAACCAATCTTAACCTTACATTATTTCAATAAACTATTTCAAGTGGAAAGTGATGCTAGTGGGACTACCATAGGTGTTGTTTTAAGTCAAGATGGGAAACCCATAACATATTTTAGTGTGAAACTAAGTGATGCTAAGAAGAGATATTTAGCATATGATCAATAGTTATATGCTCTTATGTAAGCCTTGAAGAAATGGAGACACTATCTTTTACCTAAAGAGTTTGTTTTGTTCACTGATAACTATGTTTTACAATTTATTAGCAATCAAAATAAGTTGAGTCAAAAGCATGTTAAAAGGATTGAATTATTGAAAAGTTTCACATTCACTATTAATAAAAGAAAGGGTAATCTAAAAAGGTTTCAAATTTATTAATTAGGAGGAATCTAATCATGCAGGAGTCTCAAGTAAGCATCTTGGCGTTTGAAGAGTTGAAGGAGATGTATAAGGAAGATCTTGACTTCAAAGAGCCATATGAAGCTTGCATGAATCTAGTAGGGGATGATATGAGTCTTTGGGTATAATTCATGATACAAGAAATAATATTGTTAAAAGGTATCCAACTTTTCATACCCAAGAGTTCCATGAGGGAGCATGTGTTGAAGGAGAAACATAGTAGCCACTTAGCAGGACATTTTGGGCAAAATAAGACACTAGCACAATTGAGTACTTATTACTATTGGGAAAATATGAATGATGATGTAAATAATTTTATTGAGTGGTGAAATACATGCCAACATGCTAAAGGAAGTAGTCAAAATGTAGGTTTGTACTAGCTACTACCTATTCCCAATAGGCCTTGGGATTCAGTAAGTATGGACTTTGTACTTGGTTTTTCAAGAACTCAAAAAGGTCATGATTATATATTTGTAATGGTTTATAGGTTATCAAAGATGTCTCAATTCATTCCATGTTAAAAAATAAGTGATGCTACTAACATAGCCAATCTATTCTTTCAAGAGATTGTGAGATTGCATGGGCTCCCTAGGAGCATTGTTTCTAATAGGGACACTAAATTTGTTGGGAACTTTTGGAGGACCTTGTGAAAGAATTTGGGTACATATTTGAGCTTTATCTCAGCTTACCATCAACAAACTAATGGTTAGACTAAAGTTGTCAATAGGAACCTTGGCAACATCTTGAGGAGTTTGGTAAGTATGCAACCAAAATAGTGGGATCTTTTTCTTACACAAGATGAATTTTCATATAATGATTCTATTAATAGAAGTATAAGAATGAGTCCATTCCAAATATTTTATGGAATAAATCTTAGAGGTATATATGGTCTAAGAGATATAGGCAAATGGATGCAAGGAGGGTTGATGCAGAAGAGTTTGCTAATGCAATGCAAAACTTGCATGAATAAGTGAAGAGGAAACTTGAAGAAAACACCATCAAGTACAAGATAAGGGCTGATAAAAAGAGGAGAGAGGTTAGTTTTAGTGTGGGATACCTTGTTATTACCCACCTTAGAAAGGAAATATTTCCTAAGAGGGAGTACAATAATCTGAAAGTAAATAAAATTTGTCCATGTAAGGTAGTAAGAAAGTTCTCAAACAATGCCTATGAGGTTGAACTACCAAAGGGGATTGGAATCTATCAAATAATCAATGTTTCAGACCTATATCCCTATAAAGGTGAATAAAAACTAACTGAAGGGTCTGAAATAGAGGTTGATGAATCTTTCCAATGGGAAATAAAACTACCTAGAAAAGTGCCAAAGGAGGTTGAGAGAATTTTGGACAAGAAAGTGGTTAAGAAAATAAGAGACAAATAATATTTTCAAGACCTGACCAAGTGGAAGAACCTACCAACTAAAGATGCAACATGGTTGACTACAAATGACATCCACAAGTTAGGCATAAACATGGATGAGTTGATGAAGAACAGCAACAAATGAAGATTGCTTATTTTTGATCCTTGGAAGAATGATGCAGGAGCATATTCATATAATGAGAGTGTTTTCACTATCTTTGGTAGAGTTTAGGTTTTATGAACATGTTTAGTTTGTTTTTCTCTCCAAAACTAGGTTATTCAAATTTTTAAATTTGCAAATATGCTCATTTGGCTTGTAATAAGGCCTAAGACTTGTATAAAGGCCAAGTTTGTATAGTTTGGCATAAAAATTAATTTTATAACTGATATAATATTTTATCTTAGGTTGTTTGAACGTGATATAGGTTGGTATAATCTCTTTTAGTTAGAAAAAGTTGTTAACTCTAATTTTGGAGTTTGTTTGTATGAGGCTAGAATAGGATATTTCGTGTCTAAGTATGGTTTAGTTATTTTTAGGGTGATTCCTTTGATACAATAGGTTGATATGATGTATTTGGATGTAATATAAAGTTATGTAATATATTAAGGACATTTTAGTGTGTTTTATTCAAACGTTTCTATAGACTATATACATAAGATGGATAGGACAACAATATTCAGGTATGACAATCAAGTTTAGAGAGCTATTTCAACCACTATGACTGCTTATTTATCTATAATAGGCAAACATAAGGTAAATGCATTTTATTTGGGGTCTTGAAGTTTTGTAGATTGTCCTATGGATCATTTTGTTTATATATTGTGCCCAAACTAGGGATTCCTAATACAAAGAATCCATATGGTGGAAATTTGTAATTCTTTGAAATCTATGAGTTATTATTATATGCCTTCAGTATTTAAAGTTTAAAAATATAATTCATTGGCTGAGGATATGTTCTAGTTCACAACCCTATTTTAGCCCTTCTAGGCCTATCTAGACTGAGACAATAGATTTTGGTCATGGTTTAAGATGTAACATGATAATATTTTTCATTTAATTGTCTTAAAATGTCATATTAAATCTCTCATAAAAATTTTGAGCCTCAAATCCACCTGGTTCTTCATCTAGTTATCTAAATAGGGCTCTTGGAGGTCTAATTAGGCCTAACACAGTGCTCAGTAGGGGTAATCTGTACAAAAGAACCCCAAGAGATTTTTAGGTATATTTTATAGACCCATATTGGGTACTCAAATAAAATTTAATTCTGATGTTATGATGAGTTCAAGAAAAGTTATGCCCTAAAAATAGGGAAAATAGGTCTGCAAGCCTATGAACCCATGTACAAAATAAGAGAGGCCTCATGGTCTAGTGTGGTTATTTTGATCATTTATAGTGGGTTTTGTGGATGTAAATATTGTATATATAATGTTTTTAGGGTTTTCAAGTAAGTATTTAATGGTTTTGAGTCTTTCACAATATTCTTGTTGATTCCCAAGTCTTAATTCTTTTGTAAAGTCAAGTTTCTTACTAAGTCTGGAGCATGAGTTTGATGGAGAGTGTTTAGGTTAGTGTAAGAGTACACTAAAGAGTCTTTAGGTGAATTTATGGTCACACAAATTAATATTATACTTTTATTTTTTCTAATTTATTCTTAAAAATATTCAAGTTTCAAATTCTTATTATAGAGAGGATTACAAAGAGAGTTAGTCAAGCATTAGTCAAGAAATCATGAAAAATACATTAAAGACGTAATAAAACTTAGCCTATCTATTCATGCATGAATTAAAAAAGATATAAATAAAAAATTGAGAGAAATAAATCATATATTACCTTGCCAAGTGGATTCATCATACAAGTGTAGCTCAAAAGCATGTTCTCTCTTGATCAAGAGTTCTTGTCTTCATCAACAATGGTGGTAACTCCTCCGATGCCTTGAGAATTATTTGCATAACCTAGGCTCCAAGTAGATGAAATATATAATATAACCTATCAAATGAAACTTACTAATGAAAAAAAATGATCAACACAAAGGATTATGGAGATAATTTAACATTATAACTTTGCACAATTCAAGCTTAAAAATGATGTTCATGTCCTCTCTATTTATAGATTTTTGAGTATAATCAGGATCAACCATGACCATTCATCTCAAGATTGATATGTGTTGCCATGAATTAACCCAATTATATAATTAAATCCATAAATATCCCTCATAAATATTTTAGATAGAGGGGCATTTAAGAGGCATGAAAGGTCTTAATGAGGTATGGGAGACCCATAATCCTAATATTTTATTCATTTATGGTTTATGGCTACCACCCCATATGATGATATCATTAGGTGATGTAGTTAATAAAAATAAATTTTCAAAAATAAATATTCAATAACTCTCATGGAAAATCCACTAAATCTCTTGATTTGGATCAATTAGCCTTAAACAAGGTTAATCAATATTTGTACAATTATTTGGAAATTGGCCCTCAATTAATCAAAATGGTCAAAAAGTCATATTATTGGGTTGCCATTTGAATTAATAAGAATTTAAAGGCGATGTTAGATTAATTGTAACCATATTCCCATTTAGGATTCTAACAACACAAAATAAAAAAAGTGTATGACATGTACCAATGAATTAGAAGAAAAGAGTGATCTAGAACACAAAAAAGCCAAGTCATCATTTTGACTTGAAATGAATTGATCAATGTTAGGTATCACATAAAATGCATTACCCTATTTAGGGTTACATTAGCCTAAATAGGCACTTGTAAATGATAATATCGAACCATTTAGCACATTTTATGGATTTTGACCTAAAATGTGCATTTGATTGTAATTTGAGTAAGATTGACAATTTCAATACTAATGGTGTTAGGAATAGGATGTATTACAAAGAGAGTCAAGAATTAGTCAAGAAATCATGAAAAATACATTAAATACATAACAAAACTTAGCCTATCTATTCATGTGGGAATCACAAAAGATAACAATAAACAATTGAAAGAAAGTAACATCGATTACCTTCCCAAGTGGATTCACCATACAAGTGTGGCTCAAAAGCATGTTCTACCTTGATAAAGAGTTCTTGTCTTCATAAAAAATGGTGGTAAATCCTCCAATTAATCTATAATTATTTTCATAATGTAGGCTCTAAGTAGATGAAATGTCTAATCTAACCTATCAAATGAAGCTTGTTAATGAAAAACAATGATCAACACAAAGGACTGTGGGGACAATTCACCATTATAACTTTGCATAAAACAAGATTAAAAATGATGTTCATGGCATCTCTCTATATATATTTTTAATAGTGATCAAGATCAACCATGACCATCCATCTTAAGATTGATATGTGTGGCCATGAAATAATCTAATTATATAATTAAATCCACAAATATCCCTCATAAATAATTGGGATAGAGAGGCATTTAAGAGGAATGGAGGGTATTAATGAGGCATGGGAGACCCACAATCTTGATATTTTATGCATTTATGGCTTATAGATGCCACCTCATATGATGATGTCATTAGGTGATGTAGTTAATATAAATCAATTTCCAAAAAGAAATATTTAACAACTCTCGTGGAAAATCTATTTAAGTTTTTGATTTGGATCAATTATCCTTAAAAAAGGTTAATCAATATTTGTGAAATTATTTGGAAATTGGTCTTAAATTAATCAAAATGGTCAGAAAAATCATACTATTGGTTGTCATTTGACTTGGGAAGAATTGGAAGGTGATGTTAGATGTGTTAGAACCATATTCCAATTTAGGATACTGCCAACACAAAATAACAAAGGTATGTGATGTGTACCAATGAATTAGAAGAAAAGAGTGATGCAAAGCATAAAACAAAAAAATCATCATTCAGACCTAAAATAAATTGACCAAAGTTAAGTATCACATTAAATGCATTTCCCTATTTAAGGATACATTAGCCTAAATTGGCACTTGTAAATGATAAGCTCGAAACATTTAGCATGTTTTATGGATTTGACCTAAAATGTGAATTTGAGTGTAAATTAAGTGAGATAAATAATTTTAACACAAATTGTGTTAGGAATTAGATGTCTATATTTTTACCCTACTTGAGAAGGTGTAACAAGGCATTCAGGCAAAGTAACATATTTTCAAAGAAAAGATTTATTCAAAAAGAAATTGGAATAGACCCATGATGCCCCTTGAGAGGACATAATAGGATGGACTCTAGAAAAGAGAGAGAAATTGAGAAATTAACCCATAGAATAGATCATATCCATATGAGCTAATGCTTACATGTGTGATTACCATTAATGATCAAAATATAATTATAGGTATAATAGGCCCAAGTAGAAAGGGGGAATGGGAAATATATAATCAATAAATGTAAGGGACATACTTTAAACATACCCAAATTAAGATTACAAGTTGTGTGATTATGTTAATGATCAATATTGAGACAGGTTACACACTAAAATATTACTATCATGGTCATTAGTGTGGAGAGCCTAGAATTAGAGGAAAAGAGAATGTGGTCTCCAAGGAGAAGATAATAAGAAGTAATCCATTAGAGTAAATATGATCATGATAAAATTGTTTTGCCATAGTAGGGAAAATTTTGAGCATTGATAAAGAATAAATAATGGTTTTCCCTTGTACAACCGATTTGATTTTGACATTATTTAGATGGTGTGCCCCAAAATGGGCAATTTGTAATAAAAAATAGCTCAAGGATATAATCCAACAAATAGGTTAAAGTGAGTGGGCACAAACATACATGTGATGGTGTAATGGCTTAGAAAGCTACATAAACCTAGCATATGAGAATGCACAAAGTGATGAGAGAGATGAAAAGAAGAATGGAGATGGTCAAGCTAAATCCATATGTATAAGACAACTAGACATTTCCTACATAGTTCTATGGACTCATGTTCTAACATAAACTTCATGCCAATGTAGTTCACCCAAGTTTGGGAGAGAATGGAATGAGGAATGATGAAAATTGACCAAGAATTGATTAGAGTCATAATTTATGTGAAGTGATGCACATATAAACATAGAGTCAAATTCTAAAACGCATGATACCTAGATGCCTATTTTCATATTATGAGCCTATATTATGTAAAGTGTTCTTAAGAAATGTTAATTGGAGTGATGTTGATGTTAAGACTTTGAAACTTGACCAAAAATTTATTGATATGAAAAAATAAATTAGGCATCATAAGTATGAATAAATTATAATGACATAATATTCCAATTTCATTGAGCTAGTTTACATGTGAATACCTATAACTAAAGATAATGGTAAAATAATGACCAAAACTAGAATTACAACTATTTACATTTAAAGAAAGCAAAGACAAAGAAAAATATAAACATAAATGAACCTAACTTGAAATCAAGATATGATGAATCAAGACTTAAGTAGGAATAAAAATGTTTAAAATAAAAAATCAAGAACATCTTAATGACATGAGACCAAGATATAAATAATCAAGATCCATGTGGACCATCAAGACATTCTTGAAGATAAAAGAGAAAAGCAAAATAAAATAGAAAAACAAGACACCACAATAATAAAATAAACAAAATGGTTTCAAGAACAACTTAATAACATAAGATCAAGATATAAATAATCAATATCCATGTGAATCATCAAGATGTTATAAAATATAAAAGAGATAAGCAAAAACATAAAGGGAAATACAAGACCAAGATGAGACAAGAAGCCATGAAAAGATAAAAGGAGAAGAAATAAAATGGGATGTGTGAAAGCACAACAAAACAACAAGAAAACACAAATAAATACAAACAAACAAAAAACTATGTTAGTGCAGTTTAAAGATAGATGTTCATGCACGTGCGGTAGAGGCATTACTTTCCACCACATCATAACAAAAAATAATGACACAAAAATTGCCCCCTAATGAAAGAGGAACAATGACAAAATAAATGGGGGATGAGAAGAAAAGGAAGGGGTTACCCAAGTTGACTCCATATGTACAAGACTAGTGGATGCTTCATATATAGTTCTATGAATGCATGTTCCAAAATGAACTTCAAGCCAAATGTAGTTTTCCCAAGAAATAGGATAGAAGAAAAATGATGATTTGATCAACATGATTGATGTTATAGAATAAATTGAAGATATGAAAAACAAATGAGATGGTGTTGTAAAAAATAAGCTAATGGGATGACAAAGAATGATCTTTCAAAATGGTGAGTGTGTGGGATAAGATGAACTAGTGTTTCTTTGCTTACAAAACAATAAGAGTGTAGCATGATGGGATGGGAATGTACAAATGTACAAAGGAGTGAGATAATGTTTTTATTATTTTATAGATCATGTTCTAATCTTTTTGGTATTTCTAATGTTTATTGAATAAAAATGCACAAGGTGGGACCATTTAGTCAAGGAGATGCACGTTTGAGAGTAGAGGTTCCAATAAAATAGCTAAGCTAGATGTAATGGCCCATGCTCACAAATCGATGAGAGTAAGGATATTGATAAGGGAAAAAATGCCTACAAAGAGTAGAAAATGTAATATAGAATAGTGTGTAGCATGAAATAACTTTGAAGAATTACCTATGTTCATTTATCTATAATACTGTGACAAAGGTATTGAACTGAGAATATGTTCTTGTTCACTTGTTTGTAAAAAAAGATATAAAATGTTGTCCTAGCTAAACTGCTTTATAGAACTAGTGTTAAAGCTGTTCATAATGTTCATGAGACATAATCAAGATCATAACTGGTTGAGGGATAAAAATTGTTCAAGCTTACAACATGCCCAAGACATAACAAATAAAATGGTTCTCAAGGAGAATGATCCGGGATAGGATGAAATGTGTTCAAAGTGTCAATGATTTTAAAGCCTTCACTATTTGAAGCCATGAGGATTAGACTAGGGTAGTATAAAATGTGTTTATGTTAGGTTAAAATGGTGGGTTAAAATTACTTTAGCACAATTTTCCCCCAAGTTAAGGGTCTTATAGATAATGGTTCAAATCTATTCATACATATAACCTCTTAAGGTGTATGATGTTCATGGGCTCTATAAGTTCTTCACTATTAGGTTTAGCCAATTTATATGCCCATGATCCATAGTTTAGCATGACAACATATGGTCCCAACCAATTAGGGTGAAACTTACCTTTCTTTTTACATTCAAAAATCATGTTCTTTTGGTTATCTTTCAAAACCAAGTCACCAATCTCAAACTCTTAAGGGAGAATGCACTTGTTTTATCTTCTCCACAATATTTTACGATAGGCCTACAAGCTTTTTAGGGTAGCCAAATACTTACCATCAAGAAGTTTGAGTTCTTACATCCATGAGGCTCTATAGTCTTCATTATCGTTAATGTGCTCTAGTGATATTTTTAATGATGATATCTCAATCTCAACTAGGATAATAGCTTTAGTTCCAAAAAAAAGGAGAATGGAGTGGCTCCAATTGGGGTTTGATGATTGGTTCTATAAGCCCAAAGGATAAGAAAGAGTAGTAAGTGCCAATTATGGTGAGCATCATTGACAGTCTTCTTTAAGATGGCTATAATGGTTTTGTTTGATGCCTCAGCTTGTCTATTTCCTTATAGGTTATATGGAGTTTATTTATTTTACTTGATCTTAAATTTTTCACAAAGAGATTTCACATCTTGGTTCATAAAGGATCCACCATTATAAAATATAATATAGGCTGGGATGCCATATCGATAATTTATATGGTAATGAATAAATTTGGCTATCTATTTCTCAATAACATAAGTAAGAGGAATGGCCTCAATTCACTTGGTAAAGTACTTGGTTGTAGTCAAAATCTGTTTATGGCCATCTAAAGATGTTGGGTTAATTTTCTTGATGATATCAAGACGCCACATTGAGAACAACCATGGTGTTGTGATTGACTATAGTGGTAAAGAAGGTGCATGTATCAATTTGCCATGCAACTAACAAGGAACACACTTCTTCACATAGTTGTAACCATTGATCTCCATTTTGGATCAATAATATCATATTCTAAGGATCATCTTTTCTAGTACTACACTATTGGTGTGGGCCCCACACATTTCTTCATGAACTTCCTTTAGTACCATCTTGGATTCTCCCAAAGATAAGCAATGAAGAAGCATGCCGTCATATCCTTTATGATAAATCATGTGTCCAAGGAGATTATAACATGTTAAGTGATGAAGGAATAGTTTATATTGGTTATTGGAAAGGTTGGTGAGGAACACATGACTATGGAAATAGTTATAAAAATATTGGTACCATGGTAGCTTAGGTGGGGGATTAGAAACAACAATGGTACATACCCTCTCTAAATATGTTATAATATGTTTAGGTTGAAGAATATTTTTAATTAGGAAATGACACTCTTTAGTTATACCATCTCCATATACCTTTAAGCTTTGAATATCCCACTATATAATAAGGTGGAGCCCTGCAATCAATGCCTCATACTCAGCCATATTATTTGTATAGTGAAATTATATATGGAATACTTTGAGAATCAAATCCCCCTATAGTGTGATCAATAATATGTTGGTTCTAGATCCATGGGATGTGAAAGATCCATAAAAATATAGAATCTAGTGTTCATGTTCCTATGATGTTTGTTCTATCATCATGATAGGATAATCTGGAAAGTTAAACTTGAGAGGTTGAGTATCCTCAATAGGAGCTTCTACAAGTTGGTCAACAATTACTTGCCCTTTAATTGCCTTTTGATTTTGTTACTCAATGTCAAAATAACTTAGTAACATAACCCATTTATCCATGCATCCTTGAAGATCCAATTTAGAAAAGAGGAAATTGAGAGGGTCCACCTTGGTGATGATAATAGTTTTGTTATTTAGTATATAATGTCATAATTTTTTAGTAGTAATCACCACAGCTAAACATGCCTTCTCAATAGACATATAATTATGTTCATAAGCCACCAATGTAAAACTAAAATAATAAACAATGTGTTCCTTACCATGATCATCATGTTGGGCCAAAAGTGCCCCCAGTGCATGTTCTTTGGTTGATATATAAAGAAGTAGTGGATTTCCCTATGTTGGTGGTCTTAAGACTAGTGGATTGGCCAAGTATGTCTTAAGCTTTACAAATGCTATCTGGCAATCTTCATCCCATTGAAATGAATCCTCTCGAAGAGTCTTTTTATAATATCAGGATGTCCAGCTCTAGTTTATGATTTTACTAGTATATTATCAACATAGTCCTCTACAATGACATGCATCATGTCATGGAAGATGATAGTAATTTCACATTGATATAATAATATAGTGTTCTTCAAGCCAAATGGCATGACTTGGTAATAGAATGACCCCCATAAAGTGGTGAACATAATCTTGTGTTGGTCTTTAGGGGTTATCTTGATCTGATTGTAACTAGAAAATTCATCCATTAAGGATGGAATCTCATACCTAGTAGGCGATTCAATTATCATGTCAATGTTGGGTAGAAGAAAATCATCTTTGGGGCATGTTTTTTTGATATCTCAAAAATTAGTACAAATACAACCTAGGGTCTTTTTACTCACTGGGACTATGTTGGAGATCTATTCAAAGTAATCTAGTGGTCTAATAAAATTATCTCCTAACAAATTTTTCTAGTTTTGCCTTCACCAAAGGGTGATGCGTGGATGCATATTTTTGAATTTTTGCTTGATTGGTTAGGCATCAAGATGGAAAACAAGGTGATGCACAACCAAATTAGGGTCTAAGACTAGCATGTCAAAGTATGCCCATGCAAAGATGTCTATATAATCCTTAAGAATGGATATAATTTGTTCACATTCTATTTCAGTAGGGGAAGCTCTAAGATAAATAATTTTGGGATCCTCATAGGTTCCCAAGTTCACTTCTATCATGTTTTCCACAAGAAGTGTGGATCCATATTCTAGAAGTTTAGGTAAGGTATGATCATTATTCTCTTTTTCTACCACATCGTCTTGTTTCTCCTCTTAAATATATGGATAATATGAAGAATCAAAATCTACCATCTCAGGTAAAGGCCAAATAGTAAAACCTCTAAAAACTCAAGATCAAGATGGCCAAACATTTGCTTCTATTCTAAAGAGATGCTTATATTGGCTATGGAACTTGGACTAGATAGACCTTTTATGTCCTGAGGGGATGAGCAAAATTTCTTACCTAGGATTGCCTGAAATAGGTTTTCACCTGAAGGATTGTCTTTTTTTTTACTTTTTCTCTGATCGATGAGCACCTCAAAGAGATTTTCACCTGAAGATCTCAATGTTTAATATTTATTATGACCAATAAAATTTTCCTACTCTCTAAAGTAGGTAGAAGGATCTAATGAAAAATCAAAGCCCTATCAATGATCACCAATGGGTAATCCATCTCATATCCCATGTATTCTATAATTGATGATTCATTTTGAAACTCATCAAGGTATATGAATAAATTTTGTTGGTCCCAATCTATGATTTTAGGATGGTAAAGGAATAGGGAACAATAAGGGTTTACTTTAGGATGGGAAGCTCTAATGGTAAAGATATATTATCCTAATTCCTAAAGGGAAGCACCAATAGGATGGGTTCTTGCTTCAGGATGAGAAGCTCTAATAGGCATTATCATTAATATGGCATTATCATTAATATGGCATTTAAATCAAATAAATTTGAGTCAACAAGCTCATAAAAAAGGATATAATGGGATGTTGTGTCACTACTAGGAGTCTCATCACTCATAACTTTAGAAGAGTCACTATCAAAATTCATGAGGTCACCTTTTGGTTGTATAAATCCTAGACCATGATTCCAATTGATAACTCTAGTTGATAAGGGCTTCAAGATTCTTTGTGCTCATGGACCATGGCCTTTCCCTGTATAGTCAAGATGATCCATTATTTGGTTAAGGATAGGATACTTTAGATTTTAAAATCAATAAACAAGGCCTTCAAAATATAACCAATTTCCCTCGATAAAAGCCTCTCGATCTTTTTTTGGCATGATTGTAGGTACTAAAATCACATTTGGTTTTTGTTGTTTCTTCTTTGGATGCCAAATATGGTTGGGTTTGTTAGGAGTCTAGGAAGGTTTAGGCTTACCAAATGATTTAGGGGATTTAGGAAACTTTGCAACATGGAGGACATCCTTTAGATGGTACATGGAAATACCTACATCTTTAATAACAAGTTACTTTTCAAGAGCTACATGAAATGGATCGGTTGAAGTGGAAGCTAGATCACCAAGGTTGATATAATTATATGGATATAAATGGAAAATGATGGATTTTTTTTCTTTGTAATGAATTTAAAAGCTTAGCAATAGTTATAATTATGAAACTTAGCTTCAAGATGTTTTCAATATTGATATGGCTATTAATCAGTGGGAATAGTAACCTCGATGCCATCGTGGGGAAACTTAAGGCATTGGTGAAGAGTGGGTGGCACTTCTTATACTTTATGGATCTAATGATGACAAAGAAGGATTTTGTAAGGAAGTTTAATATCCATAATATGGAATAATATGTGATTATAAATAGACCCAACCATGATTGGCAACCAAATTATACCTGAAGACTCCCTCTCAGTGTTGTCATAAGCCTTGATTGTAATAGTTTTTGGATAAATGTATTTATCCATGTAGCCTATTCATCATACCAATTTGAGAGATATTATATTCAAACCTTAACCATTATCTATAAACACCTACTTGATCTTATGATCTATAATGATTATCTCAATGTACAGTCAGTTCTTGTGGTTTGGGCCAAGAGTGGACATGTCTTTTTGGTCAAATATGATTATTTAAATAAAGACAAATATCTAACTAAGTTCTGGAATTTATCAACATTAATATCATTATGTGCAATAGATTCTTTCAAAAGGTTTTTCATAATATTTCTATGGACATCAGATGTCTACAAGAGTTCTAATATGGAAATCTATGTAGGGGTTTTGTTTATTTGTTCTACTAAATTATAAGGTTTTTCTATTGTGGATTGAGCTATTTTAGTCTTTGTTGTCACAATATTTAGCTTTGGAACCATCATCATAATGTTCTCATTAGGTTTCATGGAAGAAGTGGGTAAAGGGCCCTAGATGGTGACTCATGGGTGTCTAGTTGTGACTACACAACCTAGAGGTTACAAGGAGTCATTATAATTAGAATAGGAATGGAAAGGACCTTGGATGGTGATTTGTGGGCAACTAGTTGCATTGTTATAGTTTTCAGTTGACAAGGAGCTTTTATAATTAGAAGAAGGGTAATATTAATAAAGAATAATAACCCATGAAAATGGAGTCACAACATGATTATGTGGACTTGATTTGGTATTACTAGGGGAAGAGGGTATTGACCCTATAACGATGGGTCCCATTATATGAGGAACACAAGATTGTCCACATGATTTCACAATAACAGTGGTAATATGGGTAGAAAAAATGTGCACCATAATATTTTTATAGTTATATGGCATGCTAATAGCCATATTTTTAGTATGGGCATTATGATACTAATTATGCTCATTACGATTCTAATCTTGGTGTTGGTTTTGATTCTACCTCTGTCCTTGATTTTCACCTTGGTTTTGATTATTTCTTGGTGGTGGTGGATTATGTCAAGGAAAGGGGTCCTTATAGATCCCCATATCCTAATTTGTGTCTTGATTAGGAGCCAATTTAATCTCCAATTCACCACTTTCAACAAAGTCTTCAATAATGTGTTGTAATTGGATGCAACGATACACATCTTGACCAACAACATGATGGAAGTTGTACCATTCATTTTTTGGTACCAATCTAGTTTTGGTTGATCTTGAGGAAATGGCCTTGGTACTAGCCATACAATCAAATTAATAGTGGAAATATTTTGTAACACTATTTCAATTGGTTCTCCTAACTTGATAAAGACTCTCAAATTATTATGAAATGTCCTTTGTGGATGTTGTCTTTGCAAATCAGGTGGTGGATTTAGGGGAGTTAATTATACATCTAGGGGAGGAATAGCCTACACCATTTATACATGCCTTGTTTTAGTCACCCCACTTCCAACCATGTTCTTATTTTTGTTAAATCCATTGGACTTATCCTACACAACTATTTGAACTTGTGATTGAGTCTGATTAGATGTTTGACCCTATGTAAAAATCTTGACAAGGCCTTTAGCAATAAGAGCCTTCTCAGTCTGCACTCCTTTGTCAATAGTTTATTCAAATGAGTTATCACAAGCTAGCAATAGATTATACATGAATTTAAGATGCAATTTATGTGAAAATATATCTGCCAACTATTTGTTTAGTAAGTTATATTAAAAGTGGCCTGCCAATGCTCTCCACCTTTGCAGATATGTGGCAAAAATTTCACCATCATACTGTTTGGATTTGCATAAGTCAACATGGTTAATTCATGTCTTATGTTATATGAAAAATGGTTAATGAAATTTTTTGATAATTCATTCCAATATGCAACCAATCCCTTAGGTAGTTTAAGTAGCCAATCTAAATCATGACTTGTTAAACTTCATGGAAATAATCAAAATAAGTACTTGCTAATATAAGCAACCTCTTGACATAAGACAAATAATACCTATATGTGCTCACATGGATCTCCCTTTCCTCTGTACTTGTCAAATTTACGTGCCTCAAAATGAGTTAGAAAGGGGTTTTTGAGAATAGATAAATCAAATAGATATGGACATATAATTTGTACTTTTTAACTCTATTATTCATCTCCAATATTTTAACAATTTCTTTCATAGAATTCCACTCTTGCATGTTTGGTGAATTTTTGGATTGGATAAGATGTTATTGGGGTGGAATGTACCCCTGGTTTTGTTTCTATTGGGGTGGTATGTGCCCCTCATTTTATTGTTTTTGGGGTGGAATGTGCCCCTAGTTTTGATGCTATTGGGGTGGAATGTGCCCTTGGTTTTGTTTCTATTAGGGTGGAATGTGCCCCTAATTTTATGTGAATCTATGGGGAATGTATACCTTTCAATCCACACCTTGGTTCTAATTCATTCCTTGATTTGAGAAAATAGGCCGTTGATTCTTGGATTGTAAAACATTCCCTAAATTTGATTATTTAGTACTTTATTAATTTTGGGAAGTTATATGTTTGTTTACCAATTTCTGCATTAGTTGGAATGAATTAGCCAAATTATCTTGAGGTATTTCCTCAATTTTAACTAAATTCTTGGGTCTTTGATATTGAAAAGTAACAATAGGTTTTTAATGATTGAATAACATATGCTCCGTGTCAAATGAAACATTTCGTAAGATCTCTTGTGACTTTTACTATTCATTTAGGTTACCTTGATCCACTATGGATATGTTATCATTAAATGTTTGTTGCATACTTTAGACCACATTTCCCTATTATTTTGAAGCATCATTATGAATTAAAGTGGAAACTAATAAGTTAGTTAAGTTTGTGATAAGTTGATCTGCATATCATTGACTTATTATCTTGATCTTAGCTAGAAGATCCATATTTGTGGGTTTTAACTCTATTTGTTTTTCTTTTCCTTTGCTAGAAGAAGAAGGTATGTTTATTTGTGCAAAATCTTTTTATTTATATCATTTTTATCCTTCTCTAACTAAGGTATGTAGTTATTCTATAGGAAAGTTTGAAGGTAGTCTAGCACCTAATTCTATCAGCCTAAGAAGTGCTTCATCTAGATCTTCTTGGGCTTGATACTCATTGTAATCATCTTCAAATCCTACTATTGTGGGGATGTCATCAAGAACAATTGGTTATATTGACCATAATAAAATTACTCATCCTCATAGCTAAGGCCATAAGAAGCCCCACTATGAGTGAACCTTTGAGTCATGTCTAAAAGGAGTTGGTATCTACATTTGACTAGATTTAGATCAACATTTTGTAAATATTCAAATAAGGTACACTTGGTTCTCTTCAAATAAATGACTAAGGTACCAAAGAGACTATAAAGTAGGGTGGATTATAACCACACACAATTAGAAGATTTGGTTCATGAATTTACTAAACTTTTGGTAAAGTTGAAATCATATAGATTGGAAGAGGGTATGGTAACTCAAATATCTAAGGTGAAAACTAGTACACCAGAACCTAGATTTTTATGATACACCTATACCATAAAATATAGTTTCAACTTCAATGAGTTAACCCTAGAAAATTATAAGAAAGCTCTCTAGATTATGAATAAGACAATACAAACTAAGGAACTCAAGATGTAAAAAAATATATGAATCACTAAGTACAAAGTTAGGACCAAATGGGTATCACAACATTGCCACATGGTTCTAGTAGGATATAATATGTTCTAGGACTCAAAGCATGATTGATACACAAGATGACTTGATTCCACCAAGATGGTAATGCGATTTTGAGTCTAATAAATGGCCCTCAATCCAAATAGAAAATTGAACCCAAGTTAGAACAAGTTTAGTGTGAAAATGGTGAAACCAATTTAACACACCAACCCTTAAAACTTAGAAAGATTAAATTTTGAATGTGAATTATAAATGAGGGACTTAAACAAATTGGGTAAATGATCTAGACTCAAATGAACATCATAATTGTGCTAAAGTGGGTGATATGACATAAAGTTTTTGATAATAATTTTGAACAAGGAAAAGATTAATTTTCTAATTAGACAACATAATGCCTCCTGTGCTCAATAATTTGGAGGACAATGTGTTTTGGTTAAGTTCATTGATTTAACAATTAGTTTTAGACATAAAACAATACCAAGTAAGCTAATGATAAAAAGTAATTTTCTTAAGTCTAAACTAACAAGGTTGCATGATATTGTTAGATTCCATATATACACACCATTTTAAGAGGATTTATAAGTGTTAATCCAAAAGTAATTGTGCATTATATAGTAGTGTTTTTACACCCCCTATCTCAAATGACAATACGGTGACATGGACCCTGAGGTGTACCTTGCACCAACAATACTTCCATGGCAAGTGGGGATTTATCTAAAAACTATAAGTTTTCAAACATTTCTAGATGGATCAATTACACAATAGATTTCATGCCAAATTATGCAAAATATATTTCATGCCAAATGATGTAAAATAATCATACTTTAATTGAGAATCCATGGCACTTGGCTTATTGCAAAAAATTCTTACCCTTTTTGTAACCACTACATCTGTCATTTACTTAGTGTAGTGTGATGTCCAAATTGTAGATACATCCTGGTGCTTTAACCCTATAGAACTCATGGGAGATGATGAAATCACCCTCACAAGCTAAGTTTGCATAAAATAAAAGACATAATAGAAAGACTTTATGGTCACCTCAATATCACCCAATACTATTGTGATTTTTTGGCGGGCACTTTAAATGAATTTTTTTTATACCTTGGACTAGACATGCTTGAAATAAGGAAGGTGATTTTGATTCCAAAAGTTCCCTAAAGGGGATGGATGGAAGATCATACATGTAATATCCCTCTTTTCTTCCAATAAATTAATTAATCACCTATTACATATAAACTTGACAAAAGAGTTCAATTTTAAGAAATAAAACAAAGATTTGGTGATAGTTTTTTTGGCCCTTGGCCTTAAATTATGAACTTTAAATGAAAGTCACAAAAATTTATCAAGAAAAACACCCTAAATTTTTTTCATAAGTAACAAAAGAAAGTTTTTTAGTTCATTTTAAACATATAAAAGAAGTTTAAAATCTTGTTTTAGTAAACCTTTAACATGGTCCTACAAAGAAAAAGTTAGTATGTCCTTTAGCCTTGAAGAATTTATCAAATAAAATAAGCACTTTCTAAAAAAGAAATCTCAAATTTACACAATGCAATCCTACTACTCCACAGAACAATCCCATGACTCATAGTGCAATATCACTACTTTAGAAGTTGTGGTATTGTCACTTAACTTTTAATAGTTTATTGATAATTCCATGAATCTATCAAAAAATACTACAACTCTTAATTAAATATAACTACTTTAGAAGTTGTGGTATTATAACCTAACCACTAATGATTTATTGATAATCCCATGACTTTGTCAGGCAATATCATGAGTCAGGTTGATAATCTCATAACTGTCTAGTTATGGTATTGCAATATCACTACTATGAAAGTAGCAAGATTTTAATATCACTACTTATGAGTAGTGATATTGTCAAAATCTATAAACAGAATCAAGGTTAGCACAAAAATGCAATTGAAATGCAATACCATGACTTACAATGAAAATCCCATGACTGTGTCAGGACAAATCTATAACTTCAATAAAAACATGTTTTTAATATTTTTTTCACACTTTTGGGCATCCCACTCCAATATTATACATAAAAAAGGTTAGTAGGTTTATTTTAGGAGCCTTATGACCAAATTTTTGAGGCTAGGGTTCCATCGAGCCTGCCAAAATGTGTAACTAGGCTTATGTAGGCATTATCTATTGAATTTTACCATCCCTCCTAATGTTGCATCAAGTTTTTCATCTTCATGAAAATTATTTATGTTAGATGGCCATCTATTTTAGAGATTATGTATAAGTATTTAGTTCTTAATGGTTTTCTTGTGTTATTTAAAGTCATAGGGGTGATACCTATAATTCTGGTGCATCACCTTTTTACATTTTAGTGATCCCCTTTCTCCCTTTTCCCTAAAAAGTAATTTAGATTTAGTAGTAGCAATAGCTTATTTCATCTCTTTTTAGTCCTACATATTAATCATAAATTACATTAACTTAGTTTATAAGGAATCCAACCTTATATAGAGGTTCATCCCAAGGAGTGCAAGGATTTGACACCTTGGATATGATCCCATTATTGTAATAAAACATCATATTATTAATAGATGCACATTTTGAATGATAACATGTCTAAATTTAGATTATTTAGTTCTAAACATAGAGAATAAAGCTAGGCACACATGCAACTAGGTTAAGCTGGTCAACCTAGTTGCATGACACAACACAAAGTAGACATCTTGTTTTATCCACAACTAAATTTTGACTGGACTTTAGATTGATTCCTACCAACCATTGTAAATTAAGCCTATAAATCATTAAACATCCTAAATTTGTTTTCAAATAATTCATCAAAACTCATAATCATGTTGAGGTATCCCTATTGGGGTATTCTACTATATGGAATAATAAAATCTCACAGATTCATCATTGATCACCTTATGACATAACAAATATCAATTGGCCTATGAACCCATTAATCAGGGCACTTGATCAAATATTTAAGGAGAGAAAATTATAATCAAAATAAACCATATAATTAAATAATATTAAATTATTAATTGAATTATCCATTTAAAATTAATGACTATCTAAAAATATAATTTCTAAAAATCAAAATATCAATCCTTTCATCATTGCCTTTATGATTTATCAAGCTCTTTGAAAATGTCTTAAAATATATAATTTGAGACCGATGCCTAATAATTAATAATATTAATCGCATAAAAAATATTAACTCAAATGGAATTAATTTCAATTCACCTAGGGTTAGTTTGAACCCATTCCATGTTTAAAATCAACCTTAACTCACCTTGGGTGAAAGTTAATTTTTGAGTCTATAAATATAAGGCCATACCCTTCATTTATAAGCTTGGATATTGTAGAGTTATTATGCAGGATTTCATCCATAAGCCTCATGTAAGTAATGTTACCATGCCCAAAATCTTAAGATAAACAATAAAATCCAAGGTTCTAAGGAGAGAAGGAGCCAAACAAGCTTCATTGTTAAAGACTTCTTGATGTACAAGCTAAATTATCCATTCAACAAGTCATTTGGTGTTCCAAGGAAGGTAAAATATTATATTATTTTATGTTTTGGTTATGTTTTCATATGTTTTCTTATTACCTAATCTCTCTGTAGTATCTAGACTAAAAGTGTTAAGAAATTAGTGTATTTGTTTGAGTTTTATTTCTTAGACTAACACAAAATTAACCTCCTTAATCCTTGTTCCCATGTTGGCACGTGTGGTGGGATAAAACATCCATATAACCAAATGGATTAATATGATACTTTTATTTTTTCTAATGGATTCTTAAAAATCTTCAAGTTATAAGTTCTTCCTATAGAGAGGCTTACAAAGAGAGTTAGTCAAGAATTAGTTAATAAATCATGAAAAATACATTAAAGACATAAAAAAACTTAGCCTATCTATTCATGTAGGAATTAAAAGTGATAACAATAAACAATTGAAAGAAAGCAACATTGATTACTTTCCCAACTGGATTCACCATACAAGTGCATCTCAAAAGCATGTTCTCCCTTGATCAAGAGTTCTTGTCTTCATCAACAATGGTGGTAACTACTCCAATGTCTCAAGAATTATTTGCATAACCTAGGTTCCAAGTAGATGAAATCTCTAATCTAACCTATCAAATAAATATTTCTAATAAAAAATAATTATCAACATAAAGTATTGTGGAGATAATTTAGCATTATAACTTTGCACAAATCAAGCTTAAAAATGATGTTCATGGCCTCTCTATTTATAGATTTTTGAGATTGATCAGGATCAATTATGGTTGTTCATCTCAAGATTAAGATGTGTGGCCATGAATTAATATAAATATATAATTAAATATGTAAATATTCCTCATAAATATTTGGGATAGAGGGGCATTTAAGAGGCATAAAGGGCCTTAATGAGGCATGGGAGACCCATAATCTTTATATTTTATGCATTTATGGCTTATGGATGCCACCCCATATGATGATGTCATTAGGTGATGTAGTTAATAGAAATTAATTTCCAAAAATAAATATACAACAACTCTTATGGAAAATCCACTTAAACTCTTGATTTGGATCAATTAGCCTTAAATAAGGTTAATCAATATTTGTGCAATTATTTGGAAATTGGCCCTCAATTAGTCAAAATGGTCATAAAATCATATTACTAGGTCATCATTTGACTTGGGAAGAATTAGAAGGTGAGGATAGATATGTTGGAACCATATTCCCATTCAGGATGCTACCAACACAAAATAAAAAATGTATGTGACGTGTACCAATGAATTATAAGAAAAGAGTGATCGAGAGCATAAAAAGTCAAAATCACCATTTTGACTCAAAATGAAATGATAAAAATTATGTACTACATAAAATGCATTTCCTTATTTAGGGATACATTAGCCTAAATCAGCTGTTGTAAATCACAAGATTGAACTAATTAGTACATTTTATGGATGTTGACCTAAAATTTGCATTTGAGTGCAATTTGAGTAAGATTGATAATTTCAACATAAATCATGTTAGGAATTGGATGTCTACACTTACATCATATTTTACATATTTATATTTAAAGTAACTCATAGTTTTGATTAGTCAATGTCAATTTTTACAAAATTGATAGGGATTGATGTTGATTTTTTAGATCAATATTGATTGCTCAGATCAACCACAATCCCTGTGTGAAAAATAGAGCATGGTGGAGATGTAACTAACACATGTTTTTATTGATCATTTTATTTTCATTCTATGTTTAAGAACTTGCATATTATTTGTTTAAGTATTTTCTTGTAAGATCTAGTGAGATATTTTATTTTGAGCTCATTTTATTAACCATTTTCTATCAAAACAACCCATGTTTTTTTTGTGTTTTATAGGGAAACATCAATGATTTTCTCAATCGACATTGATCTCTATAGATCAACATCGATCCCTTTGTGGATCAGTAATGATTGGTCTCTAAGATAAAAAATATAAAACCTAAGAACAAATTTTGAAATGTTGTCTTCTCACTTAAGTTTAAGCTTCTAAGCATGCAAACCCTCTAAAAAATCATAGGTCATGAGGTGGAAAAAGAAAATTTTAAGTATGGTAAAATCTTACACATCTTGTATTTTATGCTTAAAAACATACTTAGTTCTTTTAATCTCTTAAGTTATTTTTGAATTTTTTGTAAAGTTTATCAACAAATAATGTCAAGGGGCTCAAACTTCACTACCACACTTCATTTTGGTGTTTAAAATGAACACTCACATTAGGTAAATACTCTTAAGAGTTTCATTTTCATGTTTTTTTATTGAAGTATTTTTTTAATCAAGATGAGTGATGTGTGTATGCTCTCCTCCCATCCCATTTAGGGAACTGATTGATGAAAATGCTCATTATTCACCTTTATCACTTTGGTCCAAAAGAATGGAAGGAAAGTTGATAAGGCTCTCCCCAAAATATATATGATTTGGGTGATCCAAAATTGATCCTAAAATCCTTCCACTTGTCTTTATTTTCATGCATTTTGTCTTATGAGCAGGAGTTCATCACCTCCTCATAGGTTCTCTAAGGGAGTGTTAACTAGGGAATTCATCTACTGACATAATTTCAACCCCACTCCATGGTGGGGTATATAAATTAAGGGTGACCTATTGGGATGATTGCTCTAAGAGGTTAAAATAAGCTCTATTAGTGGTAATCAGCCTCATAACATAGGGGAAACTTTAACATCACACTACACTGAGCAATTGATAGATGTAGTGGTTGTGAAAAAGATAAGACCTTTTCATAACAAGCCAATTGACATGGATCCAAGTAATGTGATTGCATCTCTAGTGTTAGCCACACTTGGGACCATCTATAACCCTAATTTCTATGGATATATTATTTATGTAGGATGAGTAGCCTAAAGTTTCATGTCACTATACAAACTCTTGAGGGAGGAGGGGGCCTAAAAACCTAATTTTCATGAACTTTTAATTTTTAGATTAACAATTTAAAATCCTCTCAAGATCAATTATATAGATAAAATTCAATAGTAATATCCAAACTTTTTAGTTTTAGGATTTAGGATGTTACACTTAGGTGTTTGTGTCATGTTAACCTTTCTTTCATGGTCTTGAGTTGAAACTATATATTTTGTTTATCTTACCAAATTGAAAATGAGTTTTGTTTACACATCACTCCTTTGTTTGTAAATACATTATGTTGGCCATTTGATATCACACTTTGCCTTAAATTTTTTATCAAAACCTTTGTGTGTGTCACTTGATTAAAAAGGGTGTTGTTAAGCTATCCAAATTCATTTCAAAGTATTTATGCCTTCAAGTCTTGACATAAAAAATTGATCACACCTTTAGAGCATGATAACATCAGTACAATAATCAAAGTATTTCAAATACTTGTTGCATTGTATCCCAAATTATAATTTTGAAACCAAATCCACATGTGCCTTTTGGATCTATACCTAGTACTATCATGTCATTAATTCTTGTCTAGCTTGTTGTTTATTTTAAGATTCTTATTTTTATAAGTTGAGTTTGTAATTAACCTTGACAAGTTCAGATCCAAACATTTACTAGATTATATCTAGCCCTTACGTAATTTTTCATTAGAACATTTACCTTTCACTTTTGGGTTGTGTAACTTAGGTTAATTCTTTATTCAATTTGAAAACTATTTTTGTGCCTCGATTTGAGAAAGTGGTCTATCTTATATATGCCTATGGTTTCATGTATTTTACCAAATAAACAAGTTCATGTTTAAATATAAATGCCTAGTTTATACCAAAGTGTTTCAAAAAATTTAGATTAAAACTCTTACCTTTTAGACCTCATTTTTCTAAAAGTCTAGCATTTGTGCCTTTTCTAAGAGACCTAAAAAAACCTATTTTGAGCCTAGATTTTTGCCTTGTTTTCTAAAAGAATTAGAATTTTTTTGTTTAATTAGACCTATATTAGACTTGTTTGAAGCACTTTGTACCTAAGTTTGGCATTTTAATTTTATTTCATCCACATGACAATTTGTGTAAGACATTTGATGTTAGAATGTTTTAGACCATGTTTTAGCACAAACCATTTTGGAGATATAGATCCACTTTTACACCAAGTTTGGATCATTAGTCCTTTGGAAATTATTATTTAGATTTTTTATAACTCTAAGAATTTTTGTGAAATGTTTATTATTGAGTTGGATATGTATTTTAAACTCATAGTAGATCCATGTACAATCTAGGTCATGATAATGTGGTCATAAAAGATGACTTTGTTTAAAACCATTATAGTGATGATGTGGTATTTGAGATAGATCCTTATCCTCCTTTAAATTCTCAATTTGAGGAATTAAGATAATATCCTTTAGCCCACTATTTGGTTAATATTCCTCCATAATCAGAGTAGGACCAAGAGTAAATTACATAGTACCTTGCCAACGTACCATCATTTGTAGAATAATTTCAATAAGAGATGTATTATTATGATGTCATCAACATATGATCCTTATTTATTTATTTATCATCACTTTCTTGAAAATAAGTATGAATTTTTAGTTAGAGTCATGGACATAAGGGCCAAGTTTTTAATAGACTTACCTACAAAAATTTACCTAGTCTAACTAGATGCCTTACAAAACCTTATAATCAAGCCATTAAATATGCCTTTTCTAGTAATCCTCAAGTGTTTATACCAATGTCATATCAAAACCCCAATATGCTTGTCATAGAAAAGGGCCTCATGGAAGACCACTTTCTATAAATGCAAATAACAAATCAAAACTATTTGAACTTAGTACATAATTTTAATAACATGGCCATGTCAAACACTCCACTCATTGAGTTAGCTCCTTCAACAGGTGTTATAATTGATTTGATAGATTAAGACAATCTAGGTATAAATCCATTTGGACAAATCACTTTAGTTGGAGACATGTTCAATGCCTCATCTATTGAAGAAGTGTCTACTACTTTTACACTAACAAATGTGCCAAACATAGCAAATAATATGAAAGTGTCATCTAATCTAGGATAAAGTGATTTAAATACACCAAAAACTAGTCCACAACAAGTGCCTTTAGTTAAAAAATCAATTATTTCACAATAATAGGGGGTAAGAACTCCTACACCCCAACAAGTTACCTCTAATCTTCAACCAACTACTTCTTCAAGCATACAGCCACAAGGATTAAGTAATCAAGAAACAAATAGTACCTTTCCTCAACAAAATGTGATGAATGTTACTCCACACCTAACAAGTGATGACTAACATTCCAAAACTATAGGCATAGTCTAATATACCAACGCAACAAAGGCAAAACATTCTGCCACCTCAATAAGGGGAACAAATGTTCTACCTCATCAGGTAGTGACAAATATACCTCAATAGTCATAGACCAACATACTTTTACAATCACAAATGTTATCTAATTAAAAATTTATACCCATTGGTCAATGATAAATTCCAAACATCCAACACATGTCTACTTCACAACAAGTGTTTGTGTAACCAAGAGTTATTATTTTCCAATGAGTATTAGTTGGGAAATGATCGATTTTCATTCTAAGCATACCAAAAATCTAATAAGAGGGACTTGGTCCCCAATAATTTCTCCTTATTTGGCTAGGTTTGACTAGTTGATAATAGGTCCCTACTCAACCTCAAAAGACACAATTCTTTGCCCCAAGCCATATCCTTCCATCATAACCACAATTACCTCAAAATCAAGCCTATATACTGAATCTAAGATATAACATGTATAATTCTAATAATCACATCCTAATCTAAGGATGCATATTCCTAGTTATTTCCCTAACCAAACCAATATCCCATAACACACCATGCCTCCATTATACTCTAGTCAAGGAAATCCACCTTTGACCACCCAACCTCCACCTTAGGATAATGTTCCATCTAGTTTCTTAGCATAAGAATTATAAAAAAGAAGAATGTAATAATTATCATCTAATCAGGTAAACAAACTAAAAATTTCAAGTTAGATGATGTGTGTTTACCCTATTTCACTAAAATTTGTCTATTTCAAGTCTAAATAAAAATAGAGAAGGATAGGGATAAGTGATTAGAATGAACCCAAATTGGTTTGCATGCCATATCCAAACATTACAAGCACTCCTATTTGGCTAGGGATGACTATCATTATTCATAACCTAAGTGTAGCAAAAAGTAATAGAGTGTAGATGGTATATTCAGTTTGTGTTTTGGAAGTTGTTTGCGTAGGTCTTAAAAGGGTTAAGAAATCCACAGTAGCCAACATTGGTTAATATACTAAGCTTGGTGAGGAAGTAACCAATATCAGTTGGGTTATCAAGGTTGGTGGGGAAATTTGATCGATATCAGTTAGGTTGCCAATGTTGGTAGGGGAAATAATTGCGTAAGAGTTTTCAAAAGGCTTTTCTAGGTCTGAAAAATGGTTTTGGTCAGGTCTAGAAGGTTGGGGGAGAGTTATGTGAAAGAGAGTAGTGTTTGGATGGATCTGGTTAGAGGTTTTCTATGTTGGGACTATGGGAAACAAACAGGGAAGCTTTATAACTCCTTCATGAGGTTTGGTCAAGAATGTGTAAAAGTAATAAATAGTAGATGTAAAAGAGTTGTAAAGTAACTACTTAAAGACTTATAGAATAAGTGATGTATGTAGCTATAGTGGTGGCTAAATGATAAGTTTTAAATGGATGGATCCTATTAGGTAGTCCAAATTGATGCCTTGAATAGAGATAACAAGTGGGTGTTATTGGTTCTCAAGAGCTTGGTTCTAGATCTGGATTGACTTATGTAAGATAACAATAAGCCAAGATGCCAAAAGTTGAATGTAAAAAGCTTATATGTAAATAAGAACCAGCTTTCTTGATTTCTGTTAACCTGAACATTAGTTTGGATTTTAGCTTATATAACTGACATCGATGATCCCACTAATGTCAACCATGGGTTGACTAATGTTAGTGGCCTTAGAATAGGTAAAAGTACTATCTTTAGCCTATTTTCTATTGTTTCTCATGCTAAGTGTGGTATCCATTACAAAATGGTAGAAATAGGAGGTTAAGAAGGATGTGGTTGGTTAGGAATTCATTTTTGAGCTGAAAATAAGTCATGGGTAGTTAAGATAAGGGAAATAAGTCTTGAGGTGACTCATCAGGCACGAATTAGTCTTAGGATGAGGTGACCAGGTAAGGTGGCAAAAGGGATTTTATATATTTTAAATTAATTAAAGATGTGAGGGGTAAAAGCATGGGTTAGGGAGGCTAATCATTATTATTGAAATAGGGCTCAAGGGGGGTTTGGACATGGGGAGTTACGTATGTGTGTGACATAAGTTAATTGTCTAAATTTACCCCCTTTTATATTGACAAGTTACAAGACAAAAATAGGAGTTAGATGCTTAAGGTATTGGATGAGGTATTCCCTCATAAAATAGGAATAAATTGAGGATAAATTAGAATCGAGTACTAGTTTGATAAGAAGTGAATTGTGTGAGTGGAGGAGAAAGTGGTATCGTTGCTTGTGCATATACTACTATGAGATAGAGTTGACAAAATAAAGAATAGGTAAGGTTGAGGAGGACTCAAATAGAAATAACCAAAGCATAACTTATAAGTGATAGTTCATAAGGTCAAAACAATCAAAGTTATAGCTCTAATGGTGTATGTGTGCTAGGTATTTGAAGTAAGAAGTGCCCTTGGGAAACACAAAAAGGTTACAGGTGATAAGATGAGCTTAGTCACCATCCAAAACACCTAATATGCATGCATGTGTATAATAGCCAACTATAGTAGAATAGCATAAGTAGTCCAGACAAGTGATGCAAGGTTGGTGTAAAAGGGTTAATGGGTGAGGAGATATTTGTGATCTCTAGTCGAAGTCATCATGGTTGGAGATTTAAGTGATATCCAAGGGTGGTTGTCATGGTTGGGGAGATATATGTGATCTCCAAATTCCCCCATATTATGGGTAGAGTCTAAAGGATTATGGTTTTTGGTTGAAACTATAATTAAATGGTACCAACATCAATCATGTTACTGATGTCGTTAGTAAATATTTTTGATATCAGTTACCTCAAGAAAGGTTGTTGATATCAGTGAGAAATAGTGCTAATATTGGTAGATTAGGTCAAGTATGGTGATGTCAGTGGGTGATCAAAATGGACAAAAATGGGTTTGATGGCCCACCAAAACTCATTTACAACATTTGATTGGAGAAAAATAAAGCTCTAAGAGTGACTGAGATGGCAGAGCTAAGAGGGGACCTAGTAGGAGGCATGCCACCATAAGAGCCAATTATGCTAGCTCAGAGGAGATGGAGAGATGAGGTAAGATCCCCTATGATTTGGTTTTTAATGTGAGTTGGTTAATTTTATTTTTTTATGATAAATTTAAATGTTGGGCAGAAGAAATGTGTTGAGGGGGGTAGGAAATTGGGAAGGTTAGGTTTAGGCTAGTTTAGGAGGGAGTTGGGGTAGGTTTTTAGGATAAAATTTAATTTTGGGAGATGGGCCATTTAGCCTTAGGGCCAAACTAGTCACTGATGTCAGTGGGGTCCACCAATATTGACTAATATAGTGTTGATGTTAGTAGGTTCTGCTGACATCGACCAACACCAAACATTGATGTTGGCATAAAAAATTGATGTTAGTGATTTTGAAGAACTCAAAATAAAAGAAAAGGTCAATTTGGATCCCTAATTGAAGTAGTCAACTAACCTAATGGTCAAGTTAACCTAAAAAGATCTTATGTTGACTAAGTACTACCTATATAGCCTGATTGAGGGCTTCAGGCCAATGTAGTTCTCCTAGAGCCTAGGGAAAAATATCTAAGGTATGGTTAAAAGTGTGTTAGGGGAATGGGTAAAAAAGGATAGGTTGAAATATGTCAGGGGACCTAAGGATTAAAAGGTAGGTCATAGGGTCAAAATTTAGGGAGATAAGTCATGAGGCCTATAATGATGATAGGGAATTAGGCCTAGGGTAGAGAGAGGTAGTGAAGCCTAAGGTAGAGAGGGGAGAGTATGTTAGATAGTTAGGTGAGTATATGGGCGAGTTAACCTTAGAAGACCTTGTATCGATTGAGTCTTTCCTACATAACTTGGTGGAGGGCCTCAAACTAATGTATTTCTCCCAAAGAGAAGGGAAAAAAGTGGTTGTAGGTTATGTTAGAAAGTATGTGACCTACGTTGTGTGTGTATGGATGCAGGCAAGGCTAGAGTTGATGTTATGGGATCTCCTAGTGACATTGTTGACATAGATGAAAAGGGATGTCACCCCAAATGAGTGGGATCACATGGTATTTTTAGGGCTAATGGGAGTGTGATGATATTGTAGAGTTGCATGAGATGTGAGTCTAATTATAACATTGATCAAGAGGTGGGATCATACCACCAACACCTACCATCTACCGATTAGAGAGTTGATAGTGACTCAAGATGATGTATACAAGATTTTATGGTTTCTACTCTAGGGTGAGGAGCTCTTCTCATGTTTGAGAGAGGAGCATGATATTCACATGGTGGCATTATTTGGAGAGCATGTTAACAAGGTGACCTATCACTCAGTGAGCTTTGCCTTTGAGCCACTATACATTACTGATGAGGAGTAGTATCAATTAATCATCTTGATGATGATAGGGATTATAGAGTATGATTTACCAAATGTAGATGGTGGGAGATTTCCTATTGCATTTATATGTGTGCTAGCATAGATGGTCGAGTAGTGGACTATATTTGCATAAGGACCAACATTTTTGGCATAGTTATATAGAGAGCTATGGGGGTTGAGATTGTGATAGTGATATAGTTTGTGTGTCAAGCACTTGATCCAATATTGGGCATATGAGCATATCATAGTTTCATGACCATTGGGGCTACCTACCATGATTTTGGCTAGCTTTAGGGTTGGTTTTAGATGGTGGAGAGATGGTATGGCCTAAACTTGAGTAGACAACATAGTGCATGATATTGATAATTATAGGTGCATGATAGAGGGTTAAATCCCTATAAATATTGTGTGGAGACCCTACCTAACATACCCTTCATTTAGAGGATAGGCAAAGTAGCTTGTTAGATTACAAATCTCATTATTAGTTAGAGGAAGATAAGTTGGTGAGCTGGAGATGGTACCCATGGCATGGGTCAAGAGGTAGTTCAACTTTTTATAGGATGTACTACCTACCTTCCTTTGATATAGGAGGGATGATATTGAGGCACCCTTACCCTTACCATAGGAGACAAATGGGCTATATTTTGATGAGCTACAAATAGGTTCAGGTGTAGTAGATTTGGGGTACATAATGGCATATATGGTTTGGTGAGCAGGTTTACATCCCACAATAGAGGTTAGGAGGCCACTATTGGATTTTTAAGGGTTGATGAGAGAGAGAGATGCATCTATATAAGTATGGGATATAGAGATACAAGGATAGGATGTAGTAGTACAGGCTTGAGATGTGGTAATGTAGGCTCAAGATATAGCTTAGGCACATGTATTGGTCTTATAAGGATAGGTGGAGACATTATAGAGCTAGGTCAAGGAATTATAGGGTTAGATTGGCATATTAAAAACTCAAGTTACTACACTGACATTATAGAGGGATAGTTTAAGAGTAATATGTTAGGATACTCCTCTACCACATGGACTAGTATAGGTTGGGCCTTTAGTAGGTGTAATGGGACTACCACATACTATATCTCTAGTGAGGTATATTACTACCCTTAATGAGATTGATTATTTTGAGAGGGTCATTAGGGAGTTCCCATAGATTTAGAGGTATTCTATGTTTAGAGAGTAGGAGAGATCAATGACACATGCCACAGATTCTAGCTCATACAAATGCAGATGGGTAGAGATTGCTGATGACACTGCTTCTTCATGACCATGTGGAGAGCCTCAAGGACTCTAAGTGCCAATGTTTAATTTTGTTATATATTTTATATACATACCAGCCTACGAGAAAAAGGTGAGAGATGTATATTTTGAGAGAGAGATATGATATTATGATGATGTATTGATGTACATGTATGTTTAGCATATATATGTATGTATGTATGCATGTATGTATATACATATGTATATATATGTATGTATATATATATACACATATATACATATATATACATATATATACATACATACATATATACATACATATACATATACATACATATATATACATATATATATATGTATGTATGTATATATATGTATATATGTATATATATATATATACATATACATATATATACATATGTATATATATATGTATATATATATATATGTATATATACATATGTATATGTATATATATATATATGTATATTTACATATGTATATATATACATATATATATATACACACACACACATATTTATATATACATACATACATACATATATATATATATATATATATATATATATATATATATATATATGAGATGTATTATGATTTTGAGATGCATTTATTATGATTGTGATGATGTTGATGTGGATGATTATTTTATGTTATGTTAATTTGATTTTAATGTTTGAGTTAATCTAACATTTCCCATATGTGTGATGGTATATGCATAGTTGTTTTGTTAGTTTCATTTTAGCATTTTTCCATATTTGTGATGGTGTATGCTTAAAATGAATATGTTGGTTATGTTATTTTATTTCATAATTTTTCCATATTTATGATGGTGTATGCTTAAAATAAATAGAGTAGGCTTGATAGCAATTATATGACATTTTCATCTTAGTAGAGAGATTGACATGTGATTTAGATGGGAAAATAAAGAGGTAAAATGCTTGTGTATTAGAAAAAACCATAATCATAATATAAATAGGCTCAAGAATAAGAGCCTCTTTCATGGTTTGCATCATTAGACCATTTTTTCTTAGAGAAGCGTCATGTTCACCTTATGTTAAGCGAGTTCAAAGTCCCTTGAAAGAGTATGATGGAAAAAAAGGTAAATGAGTGAAAGTGTTTGGGTTGCATAACCTTTAAAGTAATGATGAAATGCCCCTACTATGGCTGACTTGAGAGTGAATATAGGCAAGTCGATGACTTAAAGCTTTTTTTCTATTTGTGTAAGTTGATCAATGCAGGAAGCCTATAATGGGATTTTGTATGTGTAGAGGTCATATGAAGCTAATCAATGAAATAAGATTTTGATTTGTATTTCCCTTTGAGAACAAAGCTTAGCATAGGATTGGTCTAAGAATTTTTTTTATTTTTAAATAGTTGTCCTTCAAGGGACTTCAAGGGAGTGGTCTAAGCATTTTTTATTATTTTTAAATAGTTGTCCTTCAAGGGAGTAGTCTATGTTGAGAAACATGACCTTAGAGATTAGAACTTGTCTACATATCCCATTTTTTTCTCTCTTTTTTTATGCTTTTAGTCATGGATAAGTCTAAAGAATCTTAGGAGTTTTCCACTTTGAGGTCAAAACCATAGCACCCCATAAGTTAACTAAGTGTATAGGAGTAAGGGTTAAGAGGAAGGGAGATGAATGTAATAGGGGTGCTCAAGGGATAAGCTTAAGTGAAATATGAGGTGAAGCAATGCTTATTTAACAAAAGAATGGTCATAGGTGTAAGGCATTTAAAGGCTCAAGTTTTGGCCTTCCTTTGAGAGAAGACAAGTGATAAGTTCCTAAGCCATACTTGTGAGTTATGATGTAGGGTCCAAGCCAATTAGGAGAAAACATACCCCATTTGATTATCTCCATGTTCATCACATGTTGATTTTATTTTAAGAGAAGATCTCAAACATTGAAATCCCACTCTTTGAGGTTTTTATTGTAAGCATGTTTGATATGCTTTTGATGGATTTGGAGGTGGCTGAGGGCTATGAAACAGTGATCATCAAGAAACTCAAGTTGAGCCAATTTTTTTTGAAAAATGTCATCATTAGTAAGTATGTATTTTAGATAAATGTGAAGATAAGGAATTTGAACCTCAAGAGGAAAAATAGCTTCCATCCCATACACCAATAAAGCATAGCATTCATAAGGGTTTGAATGCTAGTGTGGTAAGACCATAAAGCAAAGGGAATGTGTGTGTGCCTATCCTTGCCCATATCGTTGACTACCTTCATGAGAATTTTGGTCAATGTTTTGTTAGAAGCTTCTACCTATCCATTTTATTGTGGATAGTATGGAGATGAAAAGCTTAATTTGATTCCAAATGTATCACAAAGAGTTTGGATAGTTTTGTTTTTGAAAGATTTGTCATTATCTGTTATAATTTTATGAGGGACACCAAAATGATAGATGATGTGATGGTTGATAAAGTTAGTAATTTTTTTAGCCTTAGTGGAGATAAGAGGAATGGCCTCAACCCATTTGGTGAAGTATTCAGTGGTAATAATGATAGAATGATGATGGAGGGAGGAATGAGGGTTAATCTTCCTGATTATATCTAAGCCCCATTGGGAGAAGGGATAAAAGTCTTTGGTAACTTGTAAACATGACTTGGAATGTGAAGGAGGTTATCATGTTATTCACATTTGACACAATGTTGAATGTATTCACTACAGTCTTGATGGAGTGTTGGGAAATAATATCTAAGTCAAAGGATATGCTTCACAACTGTGTGACCATTAAAATGTCCACCACAAATCCTATGATGGGATTCCTTAATAGTGAAGGGAGTCTCAGTAATAATGAGGCATCTAAGGAGGAGACCATCAAAACCTCTCTTGTAGAGAAGTCCCCCTAGTATAGTGTAAGGAGTGGCACATGTTATGAAGGCACATCTCCTATTATTGGAGAGATTAAAAGGTGTAATAAAAAAGGAAATATATTTTTTTATTTTCTTGTACCATAAGTCATGTGGGTTGAAATTTACATCTTTGATGAAGAAGATGTTAGTTGATACATAGGAGGGTAATTTTAAGTGATGCATAGTGACATGGATTTTCAAGGAAGAGGATGAAGAGGGTATATGTGAAGCAAGTGAAGCCATTGTGTTAGCAAACTTGTTTGTAGATCAAGGAATAGTTTTTAAGAGATAAGTGTCAAATGATCCTAATAACATATCTACATGATGTTTATACCATTGCATAATTTTGTTTTTACATAGGTAGGAACCATTAACCTAGTTAACCACTAGCTAAGAATCACTAAAAATGGTTATGGATTTGATACCCAAGAAGAGATCCATTTGAAGCCCTAAGATCAAAGCCTCATATTCAACCATGTTATTAGTAAATTAAAAATATAGTTTAAATGGCAAAGGCATAGGCTCACCATCTAGAGGAATAAGAATGACTCCCACATCCCCACCATATTGACATTTAAATCCATCGAAGAACATAATCATTTGATAATAGATGTCATCAGTGGAGAGTGTTATGATGTATTCGTCAAGATATTCAAGGTTTGAAGGTTGGTTATCAAGTAAAGGGGTGGAAGCTAACTGGTCAATGATTTTTTACCCTTAATAGAATTTTGTTGAATAAAGTCTAAGTTGAATTCAGTAAGGAGCATGAGCCACTAAGCTACACATTGGTTATGATATGGCTTAGAATGCATGTATTTAAAGGGATCAATATGGGTGACCTCATAGGTTTTGTGATTTAGGAGATAATGGCAAAGCTTGGAGGCTAAAAAAACCAATGTAAGGTAAAGTTTTTTGTTGTGGGTATAGCAGGTCTCATAATAAATAAGTGTGCATCTTATATAGTAAACTACCTATTTTTTATGGTTATCATCTTGATGTGTAATCATAACACCTAGATAATAGTTTGTTATGGAGATGTCTAGGTAGAAAGGATAATTTTACTTAGGTGTAATAAGAACTAGTGTGGAAAGGAGATATTATTTGAGTGCATCAAAATATTCCTAGTAGTATGTATTCCAATGGACAGAAACATCCTTTTTGAGGAGATGGCGAAAGGGTTGGTAATGATCTAACAACTAAGAGATGAAGCAATGAATTGACTGATGTTTACCTTATAGGTTGTGGAGTTGTTTGATATTAGTAGGTGGATCTATCTCTTGTATTTCTATAACCTTAGCGGGGTTGACTTCAATACCATGGAGATAAATGCTAAAACCTAACAACTTACTGAAAAGAACACTAAAGACACATTTCTCTGGGTTTAGTCAAACATTATATTTAAGGAAATGAGTAAATATGATTTTGAGAATCATCAAGTGATCTTGGTGAAGTTTATATTTCCCAAGTAAGTCATCCACGCAATATTCCATAATTTTGTATAGGAGATCATGGAAGATGTAAGTCATAACATGTTGGTAGGTAACACCAACATTCTTTAGACCAAAAGGCATGCCCCAATAATAGAAAGTCCCCCATGGGGTAATGAAGGTTGTCTTGTGTTGATCCTTATGAGAAACCAAGATTTGATTATATCCAGAGATCTCATCCATAAGTGATAACATCTCATGGCTAGTTGTTAGATCAACAAGTTGGTCAATACTTGGAAATGAGAAGACATCTTTTGGACAATTAAGGTTTAAGTCATGAAAGTTAGTATAAATGTGGATTTTATTAGTCTCTTTTGTGATAAGAACACATAAATCCATTATGGGTAGTTTATTGGTTGGATAAAGTTAAAAAAATGAGGCATTAGAGCTCTTCTTTGACAAGGAGAGTAATACGAGGATGCATCTTACAAAGCTTTTGCTTAATAGGTTTAGCATCTCAATTGGTGACAATGCTATGGGTGATGATAGATGGGTCAATACCAGGCATGTCATTATAAGACCAAGTGAAGGATTTTCTATGGTTATTAAGAAATGTGGCATAATCAGCTTACTAAGAGGCTTCTAAAGATTGGCCAATCTTGAAGACATGGGGGTTATCATAAGAGGGAAAATTGATGTCAATGGTTGATTCATTTTACATAGATTATGTTTTGGATGGGAGTGATCATTGGATATAGGAATCATCAGCACCCATGTATGTGAGAATAGCATCATCATCTGATCATTGGATAGTGTTAATAGAGGGAGAGTCTTCATCAATCATTTTAGGATGAATGAGAGGAAGGGACCTTGTTTCCTTACCATGGTGATAGGTGAGAGGCCCCAAATAGATGGAATTTACTAAAAAATAAAATTAGGAGGTATAGATACCTCTGATTTGGTAGGTGATGGTGGAGAAGAGGGTGGAGAAGGAGAGACTAACTCTTCAATAATTGGTACATGAGAAGTTTTAGTGAGTTTAGTTGGTCTATCATATCCCACTCCATGCATATTTTCAATATTTTCAATGGTTTTACTAGTGGGATATTTGATAGGCATATAGACACCCTACTCATAATGACCTAAACCAAATCCTTTCTAGTTACACCAATAAAGATAGGTGTGTGAAAAACTAGGCTTGCTCAGGAAAGAGAAGTCACAAGTAAATGGTTGTCGTGAAGAGGTTTGATTGATGATAGTGGGAGCTTGATCAATTCCCCCATATGTGAAATTAGTTCAAAGATTAGGGGGACCATAAGGGATGACCATCATAATGCAAGGATCATAATTTGGGTGCGTGTGAAGCTTTCCATACTCTTATGGAGTATAGAACATGTCAATCATCAACAAATGATATTATTTGAGTGACAAATGTTTAAAAGTTTCCTCCATGGGATCTATGTCAAGAATTTGTGTTGTTGGTATCTATTTAACTAGGGAAATGGAGCTTGTGGAAGCTTTAGAAGTATCATGTAGAGAAGATGATGTCTTTAATGGAATGAAAACATCATTGGGACTATAGTTCATGTTGCATGTTTTAAATGAAGGTGGGTTAGTAGGTATAACATGCACTTGCCCATCATGTTCAAACTTGACATAATAGTGCAAAATTGAGGGTACACATGCCATAGCATATATCTAAGGTCATCCAAGCAGAATGTTATATTGGAACTCTCCTTAGACAACATAAAAGAGATTAGGAATTATGAGGGGACCTATATGGATATTTAAGACAATAGTGCCCACTATAGTAGCCATGGTATCATTAAAAGAGTAGAGTATTATGTCAATTTGAGACATGTATTTCTCAAGAAGAGCTAGCTATTTGTAGGCATGGCTGGAAAGAATATTAATACTAGCTCCCCCATCAATCATGACTCTCTTGACATGAGTTTGATCAATATATGTGGTAATAAAAGGGTAGAATCCTAATTTTTAGGGTGTTGAAGTCAAATTTCTAAATTACTAAAGGAAATCAGGGAGATGGAATTAAGGGAGTTGACCAAAGCTACAAGAGGTTGGGGATTATTAGGTTGTACCTCAACTGCTTACAAAGCACTAATCAAAGATTGATGGTGTTGAGGTGAGTTTTGGATTAACTCATATAAGGACATTTTCATAGGAGTTTGGTGAAGCTATTTCACCATCAAGATTTGAATAACATCTAAAGATGTCACTTTTTGGACCCCTAAAATGGAAACCTTGGGATTTGGAGGAGTGTCTTTGGAAAAGGGATGAGTCCAAGGAGTAGAAATTTTTTCCTTACCTTTATCCTTTTGGTTTTATGACCATGTGGCCACATTAACTATGTTGATTTGAAATATAGGTGAAGGAGGTGGCAAAGGGGGTATACAACATCTTTGGGTTTGAATTTAGGTGGAATAATAGGAGGCAATATAGATGCCAAAGGTGGAATAACAAGAAGGTTAATGGGATTATCAATAAAGAGTGTCGAAATCAAAGTGTTCTTGAATCGCTGCTCTGAGGGGTTTTTAAGTCTTAGTATCATGTCTAGGTGAATGATGACATAAACACACTTGTGTATCATTAAACCAAGATGGATTCATTCTAAGAAGACTATAAGGCTTAATGGGAGGAAGAGTTATTATGGAAGATTACAAAAATTGACATAGGAAAAAGTTTTGAGAGCTTGCGAGTGATCTCAAACTTGTTGTGGTAATAGGAATGGACACCTTCTTTTGTTTAGAAGTCATAGGGGTGATTTTACATGGTGCCTTGTTTGGTGATGGTGGAGTTACATGTTTTTTTGACACTTTCTTGGTGTCAGGTATCATGGTGTTAGATGTGAAAGGCCTACCAGGTGGTAAAGGTAGTAGTGGAGGTACCTTAGCCTTATGTATTTCTTGGATCAGTGATACTCTAACTAAATTAGAGGGGTGAGGTCCCAAAATTGATGGTAAAGTTGAGGGTTAAAGAGGAAAAGATTGATGAGATCATTAAATCTTAACATTTTTCTATAGTTCAAGCCATAAAACTCTAACTTGGGGTTGGAGAGTTAGATCTAATTTCACCTGTGGATGAATTAGATTAGAGACATGGCATACGTCTAAAGGCTTGATCTACTTTAATGTGGTAGATTCTTGCAAGGGTGAGGGTTTTGACATAGATGGATGAACTTCTAGTGATTTTGGTGAAGAATCTCTAACTTTGTCAAAGACCTTGGGGTAAAGTATAGTGAGAGGGTTAGTGATAAAGGTTGACACTCATTGTGTTGGATAAGGAGTTTTAACTTGGTCCCAAAATGCCACATGATCTAGCTTTGTGGAGTTAAGAAATTCTATACTTTTCACCTATTTAGAGAAAGGTTTAGATGAAGTTGACATAGGCCTTATGGTTACATCTTTAGAAGGTTGAGGTGTTTGAGAAAAATAGGGAAATTATTGGTCTCTTATACTTTGGGCCAAAGATGAGAAAGATCAACAATAGGGTCCTCTTTGACAGAGACAAGAGAAGAGGCATGGTCTTCCATGGGTGGAGAGATAGGTGAAGAAGGTTACTCAAGGGGATAAAGCATAGGTATTATTGTTCCCTCAACATGTGGGTGAGGAATAGGTAAAGTATGGTCCTCCATAGGTAAAATAAGTGGTAAGAGTGGTGGAATTGGAGTAGGCATAATAGGTCTCTCATCTAATGTAGGAGTGCATAACACTAACTCTTCAAGGTGCAAAGGTGGAGTGAATGGGGTATTACTCTCTATCAATGGAGGAGAGGTAGGCAAGGAGGGTTCCTTAAGAGGGTATAACAAAGGAATGATGTTCCCATCAACATGTGGTTGCAAAACAGGTAAGGCATGGTCTTTCATAGGTAAAATAATAGGTAATATTGGTAAAAAAATAACTCATAATACTAGCTCTTTCGATGGCAAAAGAAGTGGTAAAGGAGGATCTTATTCACATGGAAGTGGAATGGGTGAAATAAGAACTTCTATCTAGGGAGGAAGAATGGAAAAAACAAATGCCACTGACTGTGGGGGAGGAGTCGATAAAATGGGTGCCTCTTGTTAAGGGGGAAGTTGAACAATAGGTAAAGGAAAGACCATATTAACTATATGGATATTATGATCACATGAGTTAGTCATGGTCTAAACAATATTTTGATTGGGTGAATGGTTAGGAAAAGGCTATTTGAACACATCCATATTTTGATTAGGGGAAAAATTAACATTATCTAAGATGAGATCACCCCTATCAAGCATGTCTTGAGCAATGTTTGTAAATGCCTTATAGTTATTAGAATTGTGGCCTTTAACTTGATGGTAGCCACAAAACTCATCTTCCTTGTACCAAATTAGAATAGGATGGGAGGGGTCAAACTATATAGGAGGTTTTATTTGAGGAAGGTTTATGACACCTTTTTTTAATATTTTTTCCAAAATGGATGTATATGACTCCCCAATGGGAGTGTATTGTCTTTATTCATATCATTGTTGGAATTGCTTGGTCAATTTTTAGAAAGTCAAAGAATTAGATTGGTTTGTGATTGTGGAAGAAGATGACTTAATGAACACCACATTGATGGATCCTTTATATTTTTGGTTAGGATAATTTTTAGAAGATAAGGAATCATTCAACTTAGAATTGGCATTCTTACTATGCAACTTGACTTTGCCTTCATCTATAGCCCAAATCTTGAGTTTCTATGGCATTGTAAAGGTCTCATCAATGTGAAAAAAATTTGTAATCAGAGTGTAGATGAAATTTTTTTAGCACATGCCCTTGATAAGACATTTATAAGCTCGGGTTGGGGTAATGAGAAGGAGAGTTAATTAATCAAGTTTCTCTAATGAACGATAAAATATACAATAAACTCATCATCAAATTGTCTAATAGAATAAAGCTCTGTAATAGAAACCTTTTTATAAATGTTAATAGATAAATGGTCTAAGAATATTTGTGTGAGTTGGGTAAATGAGAAAAGGGAGTGTTGAGGTATAGAGCTATACCAATCCAAGGCAACACCTAAGATAGACATAGGGAATGTGCAATGTAGTAATGCATCACCATGTCCTATTAAATAATAAGCATGTCTAAATGCTCACAAATTCTATTGTGGGTCTTATTTACTCTAAAAACAAGTAAATTTGGGGATTTCCCATTAGCTTGGATAAGGGTGAATAGGCACAAAATGATGGATGGGTTCATTGCATATAAGATCATCAGATAAAACATTATTTGAACTAGAAACAAATGTCTCTAGATTAGACATCTTGTCCAATAGCATCTTAATAAGTTCTAGGGGGATTAGTTTGGGAGATACCCCTTAAGTTATAGGGAACATGCTAGGAAGCAGAGGGAGCATATGACATAGATTGCTAAGGTTGTGTTAGGGAAACATAAGACTAATGAGTCATAGGCTGGGGGCAGAAAGAAAAGGAGCTTGTCCCATAGGTTAGATACTATGATTTGGTTGGATGTTGTTATTATAGGTTGGGTTATTGGCATGTTGAAACTAGATGAAGGGTGAGTCATAAATCAAGTAATTATAGGTGTGAGAGTAGATGGAATAGGTACCACCAAATTCTAAAATGGGGTGTGACTTGATTGAATTACTTGTGGTTATGAAAGTTGGGAAGTCATGTAAGGGTTTAGGTGGGATTGGTGGTTGGTGATGCTAAAATTTGGACATTATTTATGGTTGAGTTACTTGTCGAGGTAGTGGTTTGAGTAACCATGGGGAAATAGTGGAGACAACTGACACTGAAGTTGTCTCCATTAGAGTGGTTAGCATACCATAGATTGGGTCACCCAAAGAATTATGGGTTTGGCTCATGGCAAGGTAATGCTAAAGGGATGCTACATTACAATCTAGAAATTTACCAAAATCTTGATCTACTTTAGGCATAATGGTAATTTGGTTGGGGCTTAGAGTATGCTATGTATCTGAAGTATGCTCCATGATAGAATCAAAAACAAGAGGGGAAGGTGGAAGTGGTTACTAGCTTGTGTAATCATAATAATTTTGGCTTGAGCTCATGTTAATACCATGAAAGAAGTAAGAATAGTCTTAATATTCTTTATTAGTGACAGAATAAGGAAACCCAAGTTTGGGTGTAGGTAAGTAGGTTGTTTTAGCTTGCTTTTTTGAGAAAATCAAAATTGCAAAATTGTTGATGTTGGTCACTTGACTGATGTTGGTAGTAATTTTTTTTTGATGTCAGTGGGATTAACCAATGTCGATAGCTAAAGTCTATCGATGGTATTATAGCTAACTGATGTTGGTCATTGTAATAACCCAAGAGATGGAAAATCCAATATTTTAGTAATCTAGAGGTACAATATAGGTAAAATAGTGGATATAAGAGGTCTGTGTAAGAAGGAAGAACACTTGGAAAACATGATATAATAAGTTATACAACATGAGTTTTACAAATAGTGTTGATTTTGTGAATCAATGGAAAAATGTCCTTACCAAATCCAAAATATAAAAGGCAATAGAAAATCAAAAAAAAAACATACAACCAATAATCATTAACTGGTAGAGATTAATTTTAGTCTAGTATTAGCTCATGGCTTAATCAAATAGTGAAAAGAGAATTTGGTTAATGAAGGTAATAGAAAGCAATCTAGAGCTAGTTTCAAGTTAATTTTAATGCTCAAGAGGAAATCTATGTTAGACCAGGTATGTGGCTTGTTATAGGATATTTCTCCCTGCACTTCATGAACTTGAAGCCAAGCCATGTCACTTAGCCAGAATATACCTTTTGCTTAGAGTTTATACTCTACCAAATAATGGAGTGGGTTCCCCCCTTGGTGGTGAAATCTAAGTAGGATAGTTGGGTAGGGTAAGGTGATCGACCAGGTGATGAAATCCTAATGGACCCCCTCTTAGGTGTGTTTAAATGTTTATTTTTGTGAGTGTGATATGGTTGTGTAACATAGGTGCACTACAATTCATATTCATAATACTTGTAATTAACTAGGTAAGCTAATATGTAGTAAGCAAACAATAAAGTGTAGTAAGTTTTAAATCCAAATTTGAAATGTTTAGATTCGAATGAAAAAAAGATGAAATAGGAGTAGAGAATGAAATTAACTATCCTAATGTGCATGAAAGAAAGAAATAAAGAAGAGATTATTTCAACTTGTAAGAAAAATGATAAATTGCTTTTAAAGGCAAAGAGAAAAGAAGAGTGGGAAGGAAGAAGACATTTCAGTTTATTTTCCTTAAACATAAAATGAAATGTTAATTTTTTTGTTTTGAGAGAGAAAAGAAGGATAAAGTGCAAGAAATGAAATTTTCACTATAATGCACCTATATGGATGCATAAAACAAGCAATGAACCCAAGGAAAACTCTAATGTCCCACTAGGCATGCCAAAAATGTTTTGCTAAAATTTGTCTATTTCAAGTCTAAAGAAAAATAGAGAAAAAGGATAGGGATAAGTGATTAGAATGAACCCAAATTGGTTTGTGCACTATATCTAGACATTGTGAGCACTCTTCTTTAGGTGTGGAGGACTACTATTATTCACAACCTGAGTGCAGTAGAAAGTAATAGAGTGCAGGTGGTATATTTAGTTTGTGTTTTGTATGCTATTTGGGTAGGTTTTACAAGGGTTAGGAAATCCATAGTAGCCAATGTTGGTTAAGCTACCGAGGTTAGTGAGTAAGTAGCTGATATCAGTTGGGCTATCAAGGTCGGTGAGGAAATATGACTGATATTGATTAGACTGCCAATGTTGGTAGGGGAAATACTTGCCTATGAGTTTGCATAAGGATTTTCTAGGTCTAAGAAATGGTTTTGGTTAGGTTTGGAAGGTTTTTGTAGAGTTTTGAGAGAGAGAAAGTAGTGTTTGGATGGATTTGGTCAGAGGTTTGGTGTGTTGGAATAAGGGGAAACAAGTAGGGAATCTTTATAACTCATTCACAGGGTTTAGTTAGGAATGTGTAAAAGCAATAAATAGTAGATGTAAAGGAGTTGAAAAGTAACTTATTGAAGACTTAAAAAATAAGCAATGTACTTAGCTACAGTGGTGGCTAAATGATAAGTGTTGAATGGATGGCTCCTATCAGGTAGTTCGAATCGATGCCTTGAGTAAATACAACAAGCAGGTGTTACTAGTTCTCAAGAGCTTGGTTCTAGATCTAGATTGACTAATGCAAGATAAAAGTAAGCCAAGATGTCAAAATTTGAATGTAAAAAGCTTGTATGCAAATAATAACCAATTTTTTAATTTTTGTCAACCTAAACATTAGTTGGAGTTTGGCTTATATAACTGACATCAATGATCCCACTGACATTGGCCATGGGTTGACTGATGTCAATGGCCTTAGAATAGGTAAAATTACAATCTTTAGCCTATTTTGTAATGTTTCTCATGCCAAGTGTGGTATCCATTACAAAATGGTAGAAATAAGAGGTTAAGAAGGATGTGGTTGGTTAGGAATTCATTTTTGAGGTGAGAATAAATCATGGGTAGTTAGGATAAGGGGACTAATTCTTGAGGTGACTCATCAGGTGAGAATTAGTCTTAAGATGAGGTGGCTAGGTAAGGTGGCAAAATGGGTTTTATATATTTTAAATTAATTAAATATGTGAGGAGTAAAAGCATGAGTTAGGGAAGTTAATCATTATTATTAAAATAGGGCTCAAGGGTGGCCTTGACATAAGGAGTTACACACATGCGTGATCTAATTTTGGTGTCTACGTACACATTAAACATGGAGTATTTATAAATACCATTTCCTTCAGGGTATGAACCACCAAAATTTGATAAATATAGGGGTAAACGAGACCCTAATACCCATTTAACAAAATTATTTATTGCTTTCCAACCAATGGATTATAGTGACATATACCTCCTAATTTTTTTTCCTTAGAGTCTATAAGGATAGGATTTGGAGTGGTTCTTAAAATTACCAAAGAATTTTGTATCTAATTTTGATGACCTTTCAGACAAGTTTGTATAACATTTCTCCTACAATCTCAAACATGATGTTTCATTTGTAGATCTAAATCAAGCTAAGCATATATCTGGTGAATTTTTTTTAAGATATTTATAAACATAGAGAGTGCTTTCAAGTCACTTCATTCATAGCTTACTAGATAAATAATTGGCTACTATGTTTAACAAAAAATTGCATAGTGATATATCCTATCATTTAGAGTTGCAAGATGTACATACCTTTAAGGAGATAATTGATAAAGGTTTGCTAATTTAAAATTCCCTTATTAACAAAGGAATTATCAAGCTCACCTCATCTAACCAAAACCAAGGATCATGCCAAAACTAGAATCAAAACCAAGTCCAAATGCAAGCATTGACACTAGCCCAAGACAATAATTATGAGAAATCCAAATAATTAAACCAAAACAAGAATGTTTTTGATATCAAATTAACTGAGTTACATCATGTACAAATGGTGCAAACACCATATACTCAGCCTACATTACAAATACAACTTACTCCTCACCACCAACCCATTCAACCAGGATAACCTTTGTAACAACCTAGACCAGCTCAATAAATGAAGCAATTATTCCCTTTAAAAAACCTTCATCCAAGGAGAAATTTGTCTACTTATAAAGTCTTCATAAATTTTGGATAACCCATTGATGCCATGTTTCACAAGTCAGCCAAAACTAATTTTATCAATTAGCTAAATCTAAAACATTATCCATAGGGAATTCCTTATCCAAATTAGTATCAAGAGAGTGATTTTTGTGAATATCATCATGTTCATGGGCATAATCTATGTTGTTTTATGCATATTAAACACCTAATTAAAAATATGTTGGAAAATGGGGATATTACATTGGATAATAAGGATCTACATCCAATCATAACCTTGGTATCTACTAAAACCTTTTTCTGCAGCATAATAATAACAACCAGTAACAAAAATAATAAATTCTAGAACAATAAAAATAAAAGTATCAATAAACATGACAACAATAATTATATCATCAATAATAACATCAATCGAATGGATAGAACCAAGGCAATAATGATTCTAATACATAATTGACTTACCACATAGTTGAACATGACTACAACAAAGATATAGTTAATATTATGAGAGGTCATGTTTTCCATTGTCACCATTAATCCAAGACCAAGTGATAATATAACATGACCATTAATAAACAATTATAATCAACCAACTAATGCTAGTAATCTTTCCTTGAATTGGGATAGCATATAAGTGCACTAACAAGTAGGGTTTACTATTTTGGGACCTTATATTTATAATTCATCATTACCTTGTGACAATATACAACTACACCAATAATTGAGACTTATCTTATTTGACCCCCTCCACATTTATGTTCTAGAAACAATAGTCCTATATCCAATCTTGATTATGTAATCATAACTTAGAAATCAAAGATTGCCATTCTTTACTCACAACCACCTGCCATCAAACCCATTGAACCCACCATTTTGGATAGAACAAGCCATAAACCATTGTAAATGAAAATAAGTTTAATACGATGGAATAAATTTAGAATATTCCCACACAAATATCCATTTTGGATTTGTTTTGTACATCTACCATCCATGTGAATATCTTAATAGAGTTTCTAGGCCAATCCCAAGTTCCAAATGACATAAGCCCAAACAAATTCCAAGTTTTGGTTGAACATCTAGCCCAAGGCCAATAAATAACCTTTAAACAAAGTGATATGTCATCTTGATGCAGGAACATCACTACCTTTTCTAAATAATGGTTTATTTCACATGTTTTAAGGCATTATCAAGTGGTTATAGTCATGTTAGGTCTATAGGAATCATTCTTAGGTGTTAGAGTGTTGTCCAGTTTGAATTTGACCCACTTAGGAATTTTCATATTTAAATGGCCATTTCAAATATTTGAATTTTTTTTTCACAAGTTCTTGATGTTGTAAAAGTCAAGATGTTATAACCTTGTGTCATTAAGGGTATTTAAGAGTGCTTAGGGATGTTTTGTACTTGTTAGAAGGTTAAGGTAGTTAAGAAACTATCCTCAACATACAATAGGGAGTTAGAAATGTATTTATAATAGTTTTGGAAATAAAATGACTTGTAAATTAATATTGAAGGGGAAGTCAGAGTGTTGGAGGGGGGTAAATATGAAGAAACAAATATGTAACCCCAAAAGAGATTAATAAAGAAGTGTCTCAATTTTTGAAATAAGAATTGCATACTCTATGAATACTTTTTATTCTATATTTGGTGGTTTAAAGGGAATTTATAATCATCTAATGGTAAAAAAAATAATTTTATGAGAAGTTTCTCAGTTGAGATCAGTGTTACAGATTATGCATGTTTACATTTTGTGGAGGGAGAGGACTGAGAGAGCATATGCCCCAAGAAAGGATTTTGATAAAATATTTTGAACCATGTTAATAAGGTAATAATATATTCTTCTCAATAATTTAAGGTTCTTTTATTATCTTTTGTGGTTATAGTACATATTTCTAAGGAGTCTCAAATAGAGCCCTATATGTTTTTGTGTTCTATGCCAAACAAACTTATACAAAAGTCCACTAAGGTATATATTATGGGAAGGTTGGTATATTATTAATGTATTCATTGAGAAGTATTTAATTTTAATGCTTATAAGGTTATTTGACTTTTTTTAATGTTGTTTCCAACACTATTAAATGAGAAAACCAGTGAAAGGTCTATAAATCATTGTATTTTTAGACACAGTCAAATAAACTTCTTGAGAGTAAACATGAACAAAGGTAATGGTATGATAAAGAAGTATTGTAGTAATATAATCCTCAAAAAATCTTCATAGTGGGTTGAAACCTTGTATGATCTTGAAATCTTAAAATCAACCCTCTCGGGCCACACAAACTATATACAACCCTATATTAGGGTTTTCTTATTCAAATTGGATTTCTAGGCATTTTAACCATCAAAATAATATTAAACTTTGTTATGTATAGTGTTTTATTTTGGGATAACAAATTATCAATTTTTAAAACTAGTAGGGTATGGTTAGTTATCGATTAGAAGGTTTGTGAGTGAAATAGGGCTAAACAGACTTAAAAGGCCTAAACTAAGAGCAAAAGTGCCTAGAAAAGAAATCAAAAAATTATAATAAAGATTGAGAATTTTTTAAAGGAAAGAAATAAATATATGGTATTCATAAAGGTGTTTATTTTTTCAAAACTTCATGATACCTATCTATACAAAACAAAAGAGCCTAAAAAAAGCTAGTAGAGAGAGACTGTGATAGAGAAGAAAGTACGTAAAGTTTTTAATATTGTTATGGAAGCATGAGGATGTGTTAAATACTTCAAATTGGTCTATATTAATTTTTTATATGGTGATAAGAGTTTTAATAGAGACAATAAGGTTTTGAAACATGTGTGGAGCCAGTTGCTAAGAACCTTTCATCAAGGAATGAATATATTGGAGGTGACCATAGTGAGAGTTGATTAGAGGGAGACAAGGATAAATGATTTTTATGGAATGAGATTTATATTTGAGAATAAATAACCTTTAAATAGATATAAATGAACTAGATGTTCAATATTAGGGTCATAAAGATCCAGAGAGACATTCTTTGAAGACAATCAAATAAGACAAGTAGGAGATCAGAGTTAAGTGGGTATAGGCAGAGGTAAATAAGTATTTTTTTTTTAAATCTAACTAGAAAATATTTTTGATGATTTCTATATCATTTTATATCATAGTATAAATTTTCTATGGCAAGGTATGTTTTGAGTTTTGTTTGAAAGAGTTGATTCAGTTTATGTGTACATTATGTTGAGATTGTTTGAGATGTTTTTGAAAAGGTGGCTAATAAATATTGAAAGAAAGTGTAAAAATTCTAAAAAGATATGAAAGAGAGGTATAGATATTTTAAATAAATATAAGAGAGATATGAAAAACCCCTTAAGCCAAGAAGGCTTAGATAGAGAAGGAGAAGAGCTAGTGAGAGATCTAAGACAAAAGCTCAAGAGTGAGCTTGAAGAGAGAAAAGAGAGTCATAGGAAAATTACAAGTGAGAGAAGAGTCCAAAGGGAGAAAAATAAATAATAAAACTATAAGAAAGAGAGATTCAAGTAAGAGAGACCAAGTGAAGGTCAAATAAGGAAAGTGGGAAGGCTTGTCAAGAAGAGGAAGAGATAGGTCCAATAGAGAGACCTAGAAAGAGTGAGATATTTAATAGAAAAGAGTGAAATAATGATGAAGGGATTAAAGAGTGAATATTGACATAAAAATATGGAATTAAATAAAATATATTTAGAGAGAGAGGGATATAGATGAGATTAAATATGTTTTGACAAGATTGGAATAAGTCTTGGAATTAATGTGACTAAGATTTTGAGTATGCATAAAGAGGAAAGTGAGATGGCCTCTTAAGAATTTGATAGAGAATAAAATAAGATAAAAGGTGAAGATGAAATAAATGAAATATAGAAGGAAAAATAAGGGGAAAGAAAGCCTCTAATGTTTATGACTAATGATTTCTTAGAATTTTTGCATACAAGTGAAAGAGTGAATGCAGTTGAAGAGAAATGGAAGCATGATCTACATGATAATTATGAAGAACCAATTGATTGGAAAAATAATTATGGGGGGATGATAATGTTTTAATATAAATAAGGTGATGTTTTGGATGAATAAGAAGAGAGAGATTTTTCAACAACACCATACCTCATGAAAATCAACAAGGAGATAGATTTCAGTCAAGAAAGATTAGAGGAGAACAAAGAAGCACGAGGTAATACTTATCATGTTTTATTTGATGAGTATGTTGACATAAAATTTTATAAATATGAATTGTATGAGGATACATTAAGGATAATGAATATGTAAATATAAGGATAAGAAGGTACAATATCACCAAGTAAAGTGTTTGACATGCAAGAGGAAGCCTATGAGGTGGCAATAGTAGATTTAGGTGTCTTTCTTGACACCAATTAAAGATAAAATTTGTATAAATGAGTATAAAATAGAGGAGAAATAGATATGGCATCACATGATTGAACAAATAAATTATGTGAGTCTCATAGGAGATAATCACACCATCATGGCAACTGTGTTAGCATTGAAAGCAATTTTGAGTCAAGATGAAGAAGAGTTAGTAACAAAATAACAAGAATAATTTTAAGGAGAAAAATGTGGAATCCAAGGGAGAAAGAAAAGAATGGTTATGTTTGACTTGTTTTTTTCATGTGTAGGTCTATGGAGGAGAGAGAATAAGAAATAGCTTCCTATGATCAAACTAAGGATGCAAAGCAATAGAAAAAACAATAAAGGAGGATCCATAAGAAGATTTAGAAAGCATCAAAGAGGTATAAATGCTCTAAATATACATTGGTATATAGGAGGAGATTCCATTGAATAAGAGATACTCTAAATAACATTAATGATAGATCATTTATAACTTTTAGGGAAAGTTTCAATTTATTCTTTGGTAATATGATGTAGGATCATCACTATCATTTGTAAATAATTATTTATTTAACATTTTTTGAGGAATTATCAAGTGTTTATCATCATTTTAGGTATGTATGAATCATTATTAAGTGTTAGAGTGTTGTCAAATTTGAATTTTACCCACTTAGGCATTTTCTTGCCTAAATGTTCATTTCAAATATTTGAAAATTTTATTTTGTTTCTCAAGTTATTTATGTTATAAAAGGTCAAGATGTTATGACCGTGTGTCATTATGGGTATTTAAGATTGATTAGGGTTGTTTTTTAATTATTATAGGGTTAAGATAGTTAAGAAACTCTCCTCAATGTAGAAGAGGGAGTTATAAAGATAGTTAGATCAACTTTGGAAATAAAAGAACTTGTAAATGAATGTTGAAGGGGGAGTCATAGTGTTATTCTGGGATGAATTTTAAGAAAAAATATATTTAACCCCAAAGGATATGAATAAATAAGTGCCTCAAGTTTTGAAACAAGCTCTGCCTACTCTGTGAATTTAATATTTGGTGGTTTAAAGGGACTGTAGAATAATCATATGGTTCAAAATATATTTTAGGATGTAAACTTGAATAAAAATTACCAAAAGGAATGATAATTAATTGACTAAGGTTGGGTACTAAGTTCAATAATTGTCAATGAGAAGTTGCTCAGTTGAGATTAGTGTTATAGACTCTATATGTTTACATTTTGTGGAGAGAGAGGACTGAGAGAGCATATGCTCCAATAAAGGATTTTGAAAAAATATATTAAACCATGTTAATAAGGTAATAACCTATTCTTCTCAAGAATTTTAGGTTCTTGTATTTTCTTTTGTTGTTATAGTACATATTTCTAAGGAGTCTCAAATAGAACCCTGTATGATTTTGTTTTTTGTGTCAAACAAACTTGCACAAACATCTATTGAGGTAAATATTGTGGGAATGTTGGTAGATTATGCATGTATACATTGAGATTTATTTAATTTTAATTATTAGAAGTTTATTGTAATTTTGTTAGGTTTCTTCCAACACTATTGACTGAGAAAACCAATGAAAGGGTTATAGGTCATTATATTTTTAGACACAATCAAACAAATCTCATGAGAGAAAAAATGAATGAGCTAATGGTATGAGATTATAATGGTTGAAAAAAGATTATTTTATTCATATTATACTCAAAAAGTATTAATAGTGGGTTGAAACCTTGTTAGGATCTTGAAATCTTAAAATCAACCCTCTCAAGCCACACAGACTGCAACCAACCCTGTATTACGATTTCCTTTTTCAAATTGGATTTTAAGAATTTTAATCATCAAAATACTGATAAAATTTGTAATATATATTTTTTATGGGTGGAATAAAAAATTATCAAGTTTTTATACCAATAGGGTATGGTTAGGTATGGATTAGAAGGCCTGCTAGTGAAATAGGGCTAAACAGACCTAAAAAGCCTAAACTAAGAGCAAAAGGAGCCTAGAAAAGTTATCAAACAGCTAAATTAAAGCTTGAGACTTTTTGAAAGGTAATAACTATATAAAGTTTATTGGTAAATGTGATTATTTTTTCAAAATCCTATGGTACCCATCCATTAAAAAAAAAGAGCCTAAAAAAGGTTAGTAGAGAGAGACTGTGATAGAGAAAGTAGGAAAATTTGTCAAGATTATTGAGGAAGCATGTGGATGGGTTAAAGACTTAACAATGGTATAGATTGATTTTTTATATGGTGATAATATTTTTAGTATAGAAAATAAGGTTTTGAAACATGTGTGGATCCAGTTGCTAATAACCTTTCATCTAGGAATGAGTATATTAAAGGTGACCATAGTGAGAGTTGATTAGAGGGAGATAAAGATGAATGATTTTTATGGAATGATTAATAGATATGAGCATGAATAACCTTTTAATAGAGAATAAATAACTATAGTTTTAAGATTAGGGTCATAAATATCTAAAAAGACATTATTTGAAGACAATCAAATAAGACAAGTATGAAATCAGAGCTAGGTGGGTATAGGCAGAGGTAAAGAAGTATATTTGTTTTATTTTTTAATCTATCTAGATAAGATTTGTAATGACCTATGAGTAATTTTATATTATAAAAAAAAATATATGGCAAGGTATGTTTGAGTTTTTTTTGAAATATTTGATTCAGTTTGTGTCTACATTGTGTTGATGTTATTTGAGATGTTATTGGAAAAGTGGCTAATGAAGATTATACGAAAGAGTGAAGAGGATAAAAGGATATGAAAGAGAGGTATATATAGTTTAAATAATGAGAATATAATTGTGGCAAATCCCTTAAGCCAAGAAGGCTTGGATAGAGAAAGAGAAGAGCTTGTGAGAGCTCTAAGAATGAAGCTTAAGAGCGAGCTTGAAGAGAGAGAAGAGAGTCCTAGGAAAAAGGACAAGTGAGAGAAGAGTCCCAAGTGAGGATAATAAATGAGAATAAGATAAGAGAGATATTAAAGTGAGAGAGATCAAGTGAAGGTCAAAGAAGGAAAGTGGGAAGGCTTGTCAAGAAGAGGAAGAGATAGGTCCAAGAGAGAGACCTAGAAAGAATGTGAGATAGTGAATAGAAAAAGAGTGAAAGAATGATGAAGGAATTGAAGATTGAAGATTGACACAAGAATATGGAAGTGAATCAAAGATATTTATAGAGAGATAATGAGATAACTGATATGAAAGAGGTTTTGACAAGATTAGAACAAGTCTTGGAATCAATGAGACTAAGATTCTAAGTATACATAAAGAGGAAAGTGAGATGGCCTCTCAACTAGTTGATAGAGAAGAAGAGAAGACAAAATATGATGATTAAATAGAGGTAACCTAGAGGGAGAAGCAAGGGGATAATAAAGCCTCTATTTTTTATGAATAATGATTTCTTAGAATGTTTGAATATAGGCGAAAGATTGAAATATTGAATGTAGGTGAAGATAAATGGAAGCATGAGAATCATGCTAATGATGAAGAACCAATTGATTGGATAACTGAGTATGGGGAAACAATATTGTAGTACCCTAAATAAGGTGATCTACTAAATAAATAAGGAGAGAAAGAGAGTTTATAGTATCATGATCCCTCATGATAAATAATAAGGAGGCAAATTTCAAACAAGAAAGATTGGAGGAGAACAAAGAAACACAAGGTAATAGTTTTCATGTTGTTTTTGATGAGTATGTTGACACAAACATTGTTAAATATGAATTGTATGAAGATAAATTAAGGATAATTAATGTGATAATGGAAGTACAAAAAGGTACAACAACACCAATTGAAGTGCTTGACATGTAAGAAGAAGCCTATGAGGTGGCAATAGTAGAGAAGGAATAAGAATAATAAGTTGAAGTACTTGAAAAGTTTGCATGGAAATAGATTGAGGTGTCTTGATTGACACCAATTAAACACAAAAGTGGTGTGGATTAGTATATAATAGAGGAATAACATATATGGAAGCTCATAATGGAAGAAACAAATGATGTGAGTCTCAGAGGAGACAAAGACACCATCATGGTAGTTGAGTTGGCATTGAAAGAAATTTTGAGTAAAAAATAAGAGGAGTTAGTAGTTAAAGAATAAGAAAAAATTGAATGATAAAAATGTGGATTCCAAGGGAGCAAGCAAAAAATGTTTATGTTTGACTTGTTTGCTTCATATGCAGGTCTATAGAGGAGAGAGAACAAACAATAATTTCCCATGATCAAATTGAGGATGTAAAGCTAGAGAAAGAATAAAAAAGGAGGAGCCATCATAAGATTTATCAAAAGAAAAAATGAAAAGGTCTACATGTTCTAAATAGACCTTGGGATCTAGGAGGAGATGTTATTGAATAAGAGATGTTGTAAATAATGTGAATGCTAGATCATTTATAACTTTTAGGGAAAGTTTCATTTTGATCCTCAATAGTATGATGTAGGAACATCACTTCCATTTGTAAATAATGGTTTATTTCACATGTTTTGAGGAATTATCAATTGGTTACAGTCATGTTAGGTCTATAGGAATCATTCTTAGGTGTTAGAGTGTTGTCAAATTCAAACTTGACCCACTTAGGCATTTTCCTGCCTAAATGGTCATTTCAAATATTTGAAAATTTTGTTTTGTTTCTCAAGTTATTGATGTTGTAAAAGGTAAAGATGCTATGAAATTGTGTAATTAGGGGTATTTAAGAGTGATTAGGGTTGTTTTTAACTTATTATAAGGTTAAGGTAGTTAAGAAACTCTCCTCAATGTATAAGAGGGAATTAGAAAGGTAGTTAGATCAGTTTTGGCAATAAAAGAACATGTAAATGAATGTTAAAGGGGGAGTTAGAGTGTTGGAGGGGGATAAATTAAAAGAAAAAAAATATGTAACCCCAAAGGAGAGGAATAAATGTGTGTCTCATTTTTTGAAACAAGCTCTGCCTACTCTGTGAATACTTTGCATTCTGTATTTGGTGGTTTAAAGGGACTTTAGAATCATCATTTAGTTCAAAATATGTTATAAGATGTAAAATTGACTAAAAATTACCAAAAGGAATGCTAATGAATTGAATAATTTTAGGTTCTAAGTTCAATAATTATCAATGAGAAGTTGCTTAATTGAGACTGGTGTTACATACTCTGTATGTTTACATTTTGTTGAGAGAGATGACTGAGAGAGCATATTCCCCAAGAAAGGATTTTGAGAAAATATTTTGAACCATGTTAATAAGGTAATAAATTATTATTCTCAAGAATTTAAGGTTCTTGTATTGTCTTTTATTGTTATAGTAAATATTTATAAGGAGTCTCAAACAAAGCCTTATATGTTTTTGTGTTTTGTGCCAAACAAACCTTCACAAACATCCACTAAGGTAAAGATTATGGGAAGTTTGATAGATTATTCATGTATAAATTGAGAAGGATTTAATTTTAATTCTCATAAGGTTATTATAATTGTGTTGTGTTATTTCCAACACTATTGAATGAGAAAACTAGAGAAAGGTCTGTAAGTCATTGTATTTTTAGACACTGTCAAACAAACTTATTGAGAGAAAATGTGAACAAAGGTAATGGTATGATATTCCAATGGTTGATAAAGGAGTATTTTAGTCATATAATCCTCAAAAAATCTTCATAGTGGGTTAAAACCTTGTTAGGAGGTTGAAATCTTAAAATCAACTCTCTCAAGCCACATAAACTGTAGATAACCCTATATTAGGGTTTCCTTGTTCAAATTGGATTTGTAAGCATTTTAACCATCAAAATATTGCTAAATTTTGTGATATAGTGCATTTTAGTGTGGAATAACAAATTATCAAAATTTTAGACTAGTAGGGCACAATTAGGTATGAATTAGAAGGTTTATGAGTGAAATAGGGCTAAATAGACCTAAAAGTCCTAAATCAAGAGTAAAAAGAGCCTAGAAAAGTAAACAAACAGTTGAACTAAAGCCTAAGAATTTGTGAAAAGAGTGAACTAGATAGAGGGTATTGGTGAAGGTTATTATTTTTTCACAACTCCATGGTACCCATCTATAAAAAATAAAAGAGCCTAAAAAAGGCTAGTAGAGAGAGACTATGATAGAGAAATTAAGGAAAGTTGTCAAGATTGTTGAAGAAGCATGAGGATGGATTAAAGACTTCAAATTGGTCTAAATTGAGTTGGTATATGGTGATAAGAGTTATAGTAGAGATAATAAGTTTTTGAAATGTGTGTGGATCTAGTTTCTAAGACCCTTTCATCAAGGAATGAGTATATTGAATGTGACCATAGTGAGAGTTGATTAAAGGGAGACAAGGATGAATAATATTGATGGAATGAGTTTGAGTTATGAGCATGAATAGCCTTTTAATAGATAATAAGGAACTAGATATTCAAGAGTAGGGTCATAAATATCTAGAGATATATTCTTTGAAGACAACCAAATAGGACAAGTAAGAGATCAGAGCTAGGGGTGTATAGGTAGAGGTAAAGAAGTATATTTGTTTTATGTTTTCTATCTAACTAGACAAGATTCGTGATGATATTTGCATCAAATGAATTTGTCCTCTCCATAACAACCCATTGTACATTGAATTTGTAATAACATAACACAAAATGAATTGTGTCCTCATAGACAATTGGTCGAGCTTAAATATTGTGTCTATAAAGCTCATCAAGCATCTCAGCTACACAATAGCCAATATCCAAATGGAAATGATCACTATCAAGGCCTACAAAAACGAAGAGTGAGAATCAAAAGGCACCATTATCTTGCCAATTATCATTGGCCCTTGACCCATGATACACATTTGTCATGTGTTAGACCTAGACCTATTTTATAATTTACTCTTGGGTAGACCTTAGATACATGAAATCTATTTAATCCCATGAACATTGCACTAGTGTCTTAATTTATCTCATTTTATCATGAAGGTCACCATCAATGGATATTTTTAACTTTATGATTATTGTAAACATTTGGAAGCTGAGTATGAAAGTTATATCTATCATTTTGGTCTAGATCTAGATCCTAAAAAGGATAAAGGCAAAGAAATACTTGTTGAATTACTAGAGGCCAATTGAATAGACCTAAACAACCTTGATTCATCTTTACATATGCCACCTCATAAATTATCTAATCATTTTACCATTTCAACATGTTGACCATTTTTGGTCCTACATGCTAAAAATTAGTCTCCCTTCTTTCCCTACTATCTTGAGCAGTCAGTCATGTATCCACCTTTCTACTACTATGCTTTTCCCCTTTTGTAATAGGATTATTTTTTGAACCAAATGAATTGAGCTTTGTAGATGTTTCAAGTTAATCTAGAGGTTTATTTCATTGTGGGTAGCTTTAAGGACAAAGTGCCCTTATGGAGGGTAGTTGGGTTAAAAATTGGACCATTCAAGTAGGTTACGGAGGGCAATTATGGACCCAAAAGTGCCCTTGTAGAGGGAAATTATGGACCAAAAAGTGCCCTTATGGAGGGTAGGGAAATTCACTTGTAGGGGGATAAAAGAGAAGGCTGAAAGGTAAGTTTTCTTTGGAAAAAATCTAAGGCAAAAGATGAAGAATTCCTTCAAAAAATTTGTTTGAAGGAAATTCATAAGGAAAAGATGTAAAGGATTTCTTCAAAAAAAAAATTTGAAGAAAAGACAAGGAATTAATCCAAAGGGAAAGAGACCAAAAGGAAGGGCCAAGACTTGAAATAAAGACTTCATTTGTGAAAAATGTTTGAAGGAATTCCTTTGGACATTTAATCTAAAGGAATTGAGAAGACAAAGAGGCAAAGGGCAAGGGACTCTCAATGACCAAAAATGAATCTTTTCCAATTTTCAAAAGGGACACCTTCCCATCAAAAAGTTTCAATTGTAAAAGCTTGAAGGAATTGAAAAAGGGGTGACGTGCCTAAAGATGTCAACTTTAGCATAGTGAACTAGCCGTTGGAGGTTTAAACATCTAGTGACAGGTGTAGGAATGTTAAATTCAAGGTAGTTAAATAGTCGTTGATTCTCAAATGTTTAAAAATGGGCTTGTGTATGGTAAAAGTTAAAGAGAGCCCAAAAGAGATCATAAGTAAAGGCCACAAGTGAACTCAGTGACCTATTAAGAAGAGAGCTTGAGAGCTCAAATTATCAGCAAAAAGTGAGAAGATAACCTCGAGACCTCAAATTACAAGAAAGAGATAAAAATAGCAAGGAAAGATGGAAAAAAATAGAGAATATAGAACATTAGCATGCACACATATGAAAACATTTAGAATATTTCAAAAGATGTACCCAACCAAGCACATACACTAATCAGATTAGCCCAAGTGGCAAAAGAAAGTGTCGACAGAGGAGTTATTCTAGTAGTTGAAATAGTCCTTACAAAATGGTCATTAAGGAGTGAAAATAGTGAAGGTATAACTTATTTTTCCTTGTTTTACATTAATGAGCAAATAGTCATGTAAAACCTATGATTTTGTAGTGATTTTTAATATGGGTTAGGTGCTAAAGTCCATACTAGCGACATCTACAACATGGTTATTTCAGGGCTTTCTAGAAGGATGACACCAGCATGAGCAAGTTTTCCTTTTTCCAAGACTTTCAACGTAGCATGGGCCACCATTTATAGAAAGTGCCAAAGTCTTTCTTTTGGATGCTATATATTTTAATCTCTAATTTTGAGAAATTTATCTCTCAGCTTGAATGGTGAAGCCCTGCAAGATTTTACCTTGAATCAAGACATAGTATTTTTACCTCCATTTGAGTTTACACTATTGCATATGTCTATGGCTTTGTCTTGTGTTAAGTCATTTTCCTTCATGCTTTCAGAGAATGATTCCAAAATGTCTAGTGTATTGCGAGTTCTTCTCTTGTAGGTCAGCCAGAAGTGTCCACAATAGAGTATAGGTGCATGTGAATAAGGTACCATAGTGTGTCTTAGAACAACTCTAGTAGTTCTTCCTCCCTATATATCTAGAGGACCCCTAGCTCACTGATGCAGTAGAGTTTCTCATGTCAAATTAAGTGTATAATTAGCTTGTTCTTGGTGGAAAGTGTATGTCAAAGCTAAGTAGATCAACCATTTTTTGGTGCATCACCGTATTAGTTTATATTCTATTTTTAGTAATCTTTCTCTCTTTTCATCCCCCCATTGCTAGCAGTAGAAAATCTTAGACCATAGAGATACATCAAAGGGAGCTAGCCCTTATCTAGAGATTCTCCCCTTAGTTTTGTTAGACCCACAATAAAAGGGGAGTCTCCACTATGCCATGTGGAAGAAAGGAGCCCAACCTCCTATTAAGGGTGTAATCCATAGCATCAATAGTTTTCATCACACCTGGTGGGACTAGTTTTTATCCAAAGAGTTAAAGAATTTTGGTGTGTTCTTCAATCAACTAGCCTTTAGAGGCTTTTCATCAACACCAATATTGACTCTGAGTTGAATCAACTAGTTAAGTAGTCCTGGTACCATCAATAAATCACATTTTTGGTATATATAATTCCATTGCTTAGCATTATGGGCCTTGTGTTCCTTCATATAACTTTGATCAAGCTTAGGTTGTTCATAGAATCACCTCAATCAGATTTCCTAGTTGCCCTTCAATAGTAAGGAAAATAACACTAGAATATGAGAAGCAAGTGATGGAGATAGATAGATTGGATGAGTAGTATAGATCTTAGCAAGAGCATTTGTACAAAGAGGAGTGTTTATTCAGGTAAACTCAGGCCTTGCAATCCATGAAGGAGGAGATATCAAAATAGAAGAGTCCATTCATTCAAGGCAATTAGCCTTGTGTGCCTTCTCCCATTCTAAAGTAGCCCCCTCCTATTCTAAAGAAAGCCCCCTCTTGTGCACCAAGTCCTTTCTACCAGATAGCACTTGCTCACTCTAGCTCATCTAATGTAGTAACCACTCTTGTTCATAATCCCTTACACCTAGATTTCCAATATCAAAGGTCATTAGAGCAACCTCTCATGGAGACTAACCTTCTCAATTGTTTAGAATGTGGACCCTCTTTTGATGGGAATCACCCTATATCTTTTGGAAAGCAACACATCTCTCTTGAAGCATCTATTTTTGTGAATGAGCAGATCCTTCCTAATCTCTGTTAACCTCCTCAAATCTTTCAGCATAGTAGTGCCTATCATGAACTAGCTTAGGACCTTGAAGAGGATAAAGTTGCTACCTATTCACAAGGGAAAATTTCCAATCCCAAGGTCATGAGTTGGAATCAAATAATGGAATCATGCCATAGGAAAAAAGAGGAGGAGAGGCCTATTAATTTTGATAGAATCATTGAAGAAGATGAAGCTTCTCCTACTCATCATGATGATGCGTTTGACCTCCAAGAAAGACTATTTCAAGAGAATATAGCCAAGCAAATTGTAGAATTGGAGTCCAGAATGAGGTTCCTCAACCAAAGTGTGATGGATGCTTTAGGCCAAGTAGAAGATCCCACATCTGAACACACCCCATATATACTCCTCCAAGATAGCTATCAATCCACATCTGATATAGATAAAGTGCTAGCCAAATGGAAGGAAGAGAATCATTCAATTCTAGCTCAAGGACTACCTCCTCTTCCACATGAGTTTAACCATCAGCCTTCCACTTCATCCCATCTCTAGAAGGAACCTATTTTATAGGAGGCAAGTGAAGAAGAGAGGTTCCAATTTGCATCTACCCAAGAGGCTATCATGAGTGACAATGAAGATGAAATCGTCATGGATGCTCACTTTGAAGACATCATCAATAATAGAGAAGACATAGGTCATGCATACATGCAGATGTTCTAGAAATATGAAGAAAAGGTTGACAAACTTTATCTATCAACAATGGATGTTGAGGAAAGTAAGCATGGTGAGATCTCCCCTCACTTGTTTGGTGAATTTCCTTATTGCTTTGATGAGGAATATGACCATGCCATGGAACCTGAGTTGGAGGAGGATGTCTTTAAACAACTAGAGACTCTAGTTTTTGAGCAAGAAAAGGAGAGGCCTATCCATCTTAAGGAAAGATTTGAAGAAGAGAGCCTTGAATAAGAAGGTGATGTTATGTGGGATGAGAAATTAGTTTGTGATCTCATTTTAGACATCACAAGAATCACCCTTTTTCAAAAAAGCAATGATGAAGTAGAGGATCATTTTGACTGGGTTTTCAATGAAGTAGTAGGGGACAAGTCAGTCCATGATGCATATCAAGGGAGTTATGAGTTAGATGATACCTATGATGATAAGCTAACATCCATTGATTTGTTGATGAAACACACTAGCATGAAGGACCAGCATTGGGCAAGCTTCCAAGAGTAAGGTGAATACATATATGTTGGAAGCATGTTTGACCTTGATCCACTCAGATATAAGCCAATCAAGGTGGTAGGAAAGAAAATCAAGTCACCAAATCTCCATTCCATTTAGCCACTTGTCTGGCACCATAAGTTTTCTTACCATGAAGGAGACTTAAGAAATTTTTGCTTTGATCTAGGAGGGAGGCAAATGTATCTTGTTAGTTATACATAATAGTTTGCTTCAGTTGTGTGTCTTTCATTTTCCCTAAGTGTTATTTGCATGTGTGTGTAGTTTTTTAGCTTTTGTTCTATGTGTTCTCCTTTGTGTTTGAGGTAAAGTTTTTTTGGTTCATAGGTTTTTAGAAGGATGTTGCTAACTTTTTACAAGCTATATTTTAACTCCGTGCCCAATGGAATTAGAGGCTCCCAATCTTCCCAAGCATAACAAGCATGCTTCCCATAGGAATCAAAAAAAAATTTGACCATTTTTGGTCCAATAGGCAAAAATTGGTCTCCCTTCCTTCCCTACTATCTTGATCAGTCAGTCATATATCCACCTTTTTGTTGCTGTGCTTTTCCACTTTTGTAATAGGCCTATTTTCTAAACCAAATGACTTGAGCTTTGTAGATGTTTTGGGTTGATCCAAAGGTTTATTTAACTATGGGCAGCTAGTTTTCACAAGCCTTTTGGCAAAGTAATAGGAAAACATCAAAGAGATATAAGTCTTATACGAAGCTCTAAGGACAAAGCACCCTTATGGAGGGTAGTTGGGTTACAAACGGGACCATTGTAGTAGGCTATGGAGGGAAATTATGGACCTAAAAGTGCCCTTATAGAGGGTAATTATGGACCCAAAAGTGCCCTTATAGAGGGAAATTATGGACCCAAAAGTGCCCTTGCAGAGGGTAGGAAACTTCAATTATGGAGGGATAAAAGAGAAGGCCAAAAGGTAAGTTTTCTTCGAAAAAAATCGAAGGCAAAAGATGAAGAATTCCTTCAGACTTTTTGTCTCAAAGAAATTTATAAGGAAAAGATGCAAATGATTTATTCATACTTTTTGTCTAAAGAAAAGACAAGGAATTAATCCAAAGGGAAAGAGACTGAAAGGAATGGATGAGACTTGAAAGAAAGACTTCCTTCAGGCAAAATATCTGAAGGAATTCCTTCAGACATTTTATTTGAAGGAATTGAGAAGAAAAGGAGCCCGAAGGGCAAGAGACTCTCAACAACCAAAAAGGGATCTTTTCTAGTTTTTTGAAGGAACACCTTCCCTTTAGAAAGGTTTAATTGTAAAAGGTTGAATGAATTGCAAAATAGGTGATGTGCCTGAAGATGTCAAGTTTAACATAACAAACTAGTCGTTGGAGGTTCAAACATCTACTAACGAGTGTGTGAAAGTCAAATTCAAGGTAGTGAAATAGCCATTGATTCTCAAATGTTTAAAAATGGGCTCACACATGTTAATATTTGAAGAGAGCTTGAAAGATCTCATAAGCAAAGGTCGCAAGTGAACTCAGTGAGATGTTGAGAAGAGAGTTTGAGAGCTCAAATTGTTAGCAAAAGGTGAGAAGATAGCCCTAAGAGCCCAAATTTCTAGAAAGAGATAAAAAATAGCAAGGAAAGATGGAACAAAATAGAGAATTTAGAACATGGCCATGCACACATATGAAAACATTTGGAATATTCTAAAAGATACACCTAACCAAGCACATACATGAATTAGATCAACCTAGGTGGCAAAAGAAAGCGTCAGTAGAGGAACTATTCTAGCAGTTGAAATAGTCCTTATGAAATGGTCATCAAGGACTGCAAATAGTGAAGGTATAACCTATTTTTCCTTGTTTTACATTAATGAGTAAACAGTCATGTAAAACCCATGCTTTTGTAGTGATTTTTAATATGGGTTAGGTGTTAAAGTCTAGATTGGTGACATCTACAACATGGTTATTTTAGGGCTTTTTAGAAGGATGACATTAGCACAAGCAAGTTTTCCTTTTTCCAAGACTTTCAATGTAGCATGGGCCACCATTTCTAGAAAGTGCCAAAGTCTTTCTTTTGGATGTTATATATTGCAATATCTCATTTTGAGAAATATATCTCTCAGCTTGTATGGTGAAGCCCTACAAGATTTTACCTTGAATCAAGACATAACATTCTTACCTCCATTTGAGTTTGCACTATTGCATATGTTTATGGCTTTATCCCATGTTAAGTCATTTTCCTTCAAGCTTTCACAGAATGATTCCAACATGTCTAGTGTATTGTGAGTTCTTCTTTTGTAGGTCAGCCAGATGTGTCCACAATAGGGTATAGGCACATCTAAACAGGCTACCATAGTGTGTCTTACAACACCTCTAGTAGTTCTTCGTCCTTGTATCTCTAGAGGACCCCTAGCTCACTAATGCAGAAGAGTTTCTCATGTCAAATAAAGTGTATAATTAGCTTGTTCTTGGTAGAAAGTGTATATCAAAGCTAAGTAGATCAACCATTTTTTGGTGCATCAATGTATTAGTTTAGGTTATATTTTTAGTAATCCTTCTCTCTTTTCACCCCCCTCCATTGTTAGCAGTAGGAAATCTAAGACCATAGAGATGCATCAAAGGGAGCTAGCCCTTATCTAGAGATTCTCCCCCCAGTTTTGCCAGATCCACAACAAGAGGGGAGTCTCCATTGTGCCACATGGAAGACAAAAGCTCAGCTTTTCTATCAAGGGTACAATCCACAATGTCAACACAACCAATGGTCTAGGGTAGTATTTGAACCATGACATGTTTCACATTGCCAAGCTTCCATAAAACCCCAAGTCCTATGGAAGACCAAAATCCAAGCCAATTTACATGGAATGGTAATGTAAAGGAAAAGGCAAGCTTCATAATCCAAAACATATCATTTTCACACCATCCATTGGCCAATAATAGGACCCACTTGTTATTAATAAAAATTGGTTATACAATGACAAATTGGCTAATTATTACAAGAATGCCAAATATCTTATCCTTAATAAGATCATGGAGAATAAAGCCTATGAAGGAGGAGGCCTAAAACCAAACCAATAGGGAACACTTGATCTAATCTTTATAACACTATACAAATAAACTTATGGTCTTAGATTTAAACCACCTGGGGGTGACCCCACATATCTTATTCATGTTCTAATTCTAATGACTAGTGACAAAGATGTTGATAGTGAAGAAGAGTTTGATCAAAGAATTTACAAAGACCTTTTCAATACCAATATATTTGACACCCATTCCATTTGTATCATTACCATAGTTATCCACAACTGTATGCTTCTTCTTTATTACCCTTAGCTTATAGCCTCTGACCAACATGAATCCATAGTGCCTATATATGAGTTTCAGAATGATTAGGCCTTTTATGATTTTATAGGCCTAAGAGATAATGTTCCATTGGGAGACCATAAATAAGGTTTATCAATCAAACTATATCATGTAGTGTATTTTGGTGAAAAAAATAACACCATTAAACATAAACAAATAAATAAAACATCGAGGTCCCAAAGTGAAAACCTCTTTGAGTCTCTTTTGGACTAGGGTAAAAGTAAAGAGAAACACTAATATTTTGGTAAAAACCTATTGTAGGTGATATTATATGAGGGTGTTCACCCTCTTCAAAAATAACTTAGAAGATCACCAATGATGAACTTACTTTTGGGTCTAAGTTCAATTTTGAAGAACAACATACCTTTGACCAAATCATCCAAGAGTTTCCAATAGTGTTTGTAACATGGCCATCCCTACCATTTAGAGATTATAATTCATCTTATATAAGAAAACATGAAGATCTAGTCCAAATATAGGACTTTGTTATTACAAGCCAATTCAAATCATTACCAACCATTTTATAAGATGGTTCGACTCTCCTCATAGAAGGAACTAAAAAGTCAACATCGAGACTCTAGATGACCCAAAATGGATCAAATTAGACACATCCCTCATTGAGGAGGAATGTGAAGTCTTTATATCCCTTTTAAGGGAATTTGTTGACATATTTGCTTGGGCCTACTCAGACCTTCCAAGTTTGGACCCACCTTGGTTGTACACCGCTTTGTTTTACATCCTGAGGCCAATCTAGTGAAGTTTAAATTATGCAAGATTAATCCTCACATTTTTATATTATTAAAGAAAGAGTTGGAAAAACTCTTATAAACAAGATGTATTTAACTGATCAACTACTTATAATAGATCTCAAATGTTGTGTCTGTTAGTAAAAAGCTAAAAGGAATCAAAATATGTACTGATTTCAAAGATATAAATAAGGCCTGACCCAAAGATGACTTTCCTTTGCCAAACAATGACATGATAGTTGAGTCCACAATGGAGTATGAAATTCTTTCACTAATGGATGGATTTTTAGGATACAATAAGATCAAGATTATTCTAAAAGTCCAACATAAGACAACATTCACCACTCAGTGGGGAAAATTTTATTATCAAGTTATGCCATTTGGTCTCAAGAATGTTGGGGCCACATATGAAAGAGCCATAACATTTATATTTCATGATATGATACATGACATTATTGAAGACTATGTTGATGACATATTAGCTAAATCAAAGACCCAAAATGATCATCTTGCCATACTACAAAAGATATTTGAGAGGATACATGAATACAAGGTTAGATTTAATCTTAATAAGTGTGTTTTTGGAGTTAATTTAGGAAAATTGATGGGCTTCATCATCTCTTGTAGAGGTATTAGAGTTGATCCTTCCAAAGTAAAAGTTATTACTAAAATCCTACCATATTCCAATTTGAAGAAGCTCCATAGTTTATAGGGCGAGATCCAATCTATCAGATGCTTCCTTAGTTAGCTGATAAATGCCATCCATTTAGACATTTATCTAATAAGGGTGTTACATTTCATTGGGATGAAGAATGATAGAAATATTTTTAGTACCTAAATGAATATCTTGGCAATCTACTTGTTTTATTACAACCTATGTCAAGAAAGCTATTCCTATTGTACCTATCTACAATGGACAAAACCTTGGGGGAACTTCTAGCTCAACATGATGACAATGGAAAAGAACGCTCCATTTACTATCTAATTCATACACTAGTCATGTATGAACATAGTTATACACCCATTAAAAAATATTATTTAGCTATGGTCTTTACAGCCCAAAAACTATGACACGACATGCTAAAAAACAAGACCATATTTATTTCCAAAGTAGATCAGCTCAATTATCTACTATCTAAAACAACTTTATAAGCTTGCATGGCTAAATGGATCATGCTTTTGAGTGAGTTAGAAATAGAATACATAAACCGAAAGGATTTAAAGGGATATGACCTTACAGATTAGCTTATTGGAGCACCCCTTATAGATAAAAAACCTATAACTTTTTAATTCTTAGACAAGTCCATTATGACCATCATTGAAACACCTCTTGAGGAGCATCACTAGAATCTATATTTTGATGGATGATTCACATCACACAAATCAGGGGTAGGCCTATTATTTATTACACCATAGGGGGATCATATCCATAAATTATTCAATATCATCTTTCCTTTTACTAATAACATGGATGAATACAAAGCACTTGTTTCAAGGCTTTATCAACTAGTATAATGGAATATTCAACATCTCAAGGTTTATGGTAATTCTCAGTTAATCATCAATTAGGTTACAAACCACTTTGAGACCAAAGATGACAAATTGGTGTTATACAAGGCCATGATTGATACTCTCAAATAAAAATTGTTAACATATAGTTTGAACACATACCAAGGGCCTATAAAAAAATAGTGGATGGCATGGCCACCATAGATTCTTTGATCCATCACATAGATAAGATAAAAGAATATCAATTCCTCATTGAAAATATTTTAGCACCAGCTAAGGAACCTTCAACCATCATAATGATTTATGATATTATTGGTCCCATATCTATATGGTATTCATACCTATTTACCTATCTTCATGACCATATTATTCCACCATACCTATCATTTAAATAGAAAAATGCCTTTGCCTACCAAGTTGTATGATATACCTTACTTGGACCAACCTTATATCATCATGGTTTTGATGGAATTCTACTTCATTATTTAACTTCAACTAAATAAACATTAGAGTTATGAGAAGTTCATGACGGATGGGGATCCCACACCAATAAGGCCATCCTATCCAAAAATCTCCTATGTATTAGGTATTATTGGCCAACTATAGATGTAGATGTAGTTATATATGTTAAAAGGTGTGATAAATGTCAAAAGCATGCCAATATGATTCATGTCCTAGCCAAAAAACTGAAACCAATGCTTACACCATGGCCATTTACAACATGGGGCCTCAATATCATTTGGAAGATTAAGCCAACCTCATCTAATGGACATAAACACATCCTTACTACTACAAAATATTTCACAAAGTGGGTTAAAGCTATACCTCTCACATATGTGATTGGAAAATAAATTTACAAATTCATATTCAATCATCTTATTTTCTATTATGCTATCCCATATGATATTATATATGATAATGGTGGATCATTTAAAAATAAAGATGTCAAAACATTGTGTGCTAAGTACAAAATTACCTAACATATTTCTACCACATATTACCCATAATGTAATGAAAAAAGAGAAGCATCCAACAAAAATATTCTCAACATCCTTAAAAATATTTTCAATTATGTTTGCCACAATTGGCACTTCAAAATCTTCTATGCCCTCTGGGCATACTTCACTAATTACCTTAACTCAATAGGAGCCACTCCATATTCCCTAGTTTATGGCACTAAGGCCTTTCTTCCCATTAAGGGCGAGTTACCTTCTCTACAAATCTCATTAAAGCATGATATGGATGATGAACATTACAAAGTTATTCACCTATAAAAGCTAAAATTACTTGATGAAAAATGCATGGTCATAGTCAACAACCTTCAGGTATACTAGAATAGACTCCATGTCCACTATAACTAGTGGGTTAAACATAAATAGTTCAAAATTTGGGATATTGTTATTAAATAAAACCAAAAGAACACCACAATTGAGAAGAATCATAAGGGCAAGTTCAAACCCAACTAGATAGGCCCCTATATCATTGTTGTAAATTATGGCTTAGGAGCATATAGGTTTGTAACATGAGATGAGGATGAACTTGATAAACTGATGAACATATACACATCAAGAATTACTTTTATTGAAGAGACTTGAGACCTATTTACATTATACCGTATTATGATATTCTTTGTACCATACCATATACTATTATATTATACCTTCCTTATTGACCAAAATCATTTTTACCCTCCCTAACTAACCCCTTTGACTTTGATTCTATTTCATTAGCTCTTTATAACCTTTAGTGAGGGGAGTCAAATTAAGTTTTAGTAGTTGATTTAGTATTATATATAGAGGCAATATCTTCAACTATTTTGGCATTAGTTTGGTAGTTGCATTCTTCATTTCTTGTTTCATTTCATTATAAGTGATCTTCATTATAACTGCCTTTGGGAAAATTAGTGTCTCACATCGTGCTACTAGATATAACCACCTATGGGAAAATTATTATCATTGAACTATGCCATTATTACCTAATTATAACCACCTATGGTAAAATTAGGAGCAATAACTTTATCATGACTTGAAGTCCCACCTTACCATTCCTAGGCCAAACTGTGCCTTTTACCTAATTTGAGAACTTACTGCTACCTAGTTATATTCCTCCACTATAAGGCAAAAATATAGTGACTTGAGGTTCTAATGAGACTATGTAGGCAATGCTCACTTCATTTTAAGGTCATCTCAGTCACCCTTTTCCATTTTATGAGAACTTTCAAATTTAAACACTCTCACCATTTTATGAATTGGGTGAATTATTATTTTGTACTTCTCTATCGAGTTGAGATGCTTAAAAAATTTCAAAAACATTTGTAAAAGAGTTAAAAAAATCTTAAAAATCATTGCATCAACCACTTATTTACCTTAAGGATTCTAGGATCCCTAGCTAATTAAAAATAAACCACTTGTCATTTAGTTTCCCCATCCTTGTTGGCCCCTCAACCTTACACTTTCACCATTTTGTGAGCTCATATTTTGCATATTATATATTTAACTTTAATGTATTAATGATTTATAGGATTCATCATATTATCTCATCATTTTAGGATTCTATTCCCATATTTCCTCTACAACACAATAATTTTTATTCTCAATCATCATTTTCTTCTATCCCATCTCCTAGGAGAACTACATTTCTCCTAAAGTTTATGTTGTACCTTACATCCATATAACTATGTAGGTAACATCCACTTCCCTTGTAAATTTAGAGTTATCTCATTTACCCCTTCCTTTTATTCTATTTCCCCCATTTTATTTGTTATTTTGTTGTCTCTTATAACCTAGGGGAAATTTTTATCATCTTATTTATGCTCTATTTGTGCTAACATTGTGATTAACAGTTGTTTGTGTTTGTTTCATGTTATTTTGGTTAGTTTATAAATTTTTTTTATTGGTGTTTTGTTTTTTTTATTTAATTTTTTGCTTGTTTATTTTATTTTATTTTTATGTCTTGACTTAGTATATCTTCATTCATTAGGTGATTCCTTATGCACGACACTTATGTCCATCCATATTCATACATTAATATTGTCATCATGGTCTTAATCAATGGTTCATTAATATTTATTGTTTATTAGATCACATGTTAATCCTTACACATATATCAACTAAGTTATCATGGTGTTTTATATCATGGTGCCTACTATCACATGCTATAGAAAAAATTAGTTCAAGAAACCTTACAAGAAATGTGACTATGGTACTTCTCCTTGGTACCTAAAAAACTACCAATCTACCCAAATAATTCCCCAATAATGAGTAATTAAGTCGTGAAATAATTTTATTCTTTGATAGTTAGGATGTGCATCTCCTTAATATAAAGTTACCTTAATTCATCTTTCTCTTATATACTAGTTTATTCTTAATTCATGAGTATGAATTTAGTTCATAAGCCATAGTATCTAATTTTCCATTATCCTTCCCATCATTATGCCAATGATTCTAATCTCCTTTGGGAAAATCATTGTGTATCATGCCACATATGGTCAAATGATTGTGTTTTGACCTATTTGGAGGTTAATGATTATAACCACCTTTGATAAAATCATTATCTCTACTTTCCCAATCAGGGTACATGTTTATTATGATAATGCTTATAATCACCTTTGGGAAAACCATTATCTGTATCCACCTAACTAGGGTATTATTTTATCCTACCAATAATTATAACTTCATATGGGTAAATCATTATTTTCCCTTTAATTATTATAACCACCTTTGGGCAAATCACTCTCTTTTTATGCTTATCCTTTTTTGGTAATAATTATAACCACTTGTGGTCAAATCATTATCTTTTTATCACACTATGATAATGATTATAACTACTTCTAGGTAAAACATCCTATTTATCTTCCCACCTAGGGTAGTTGACTATGCCAATAATTATAACCATCTATGGGTAAATTAGTCTTTTCTACCCCTTTTAGCTTTTGGTCCCATCGTTTCCTTTTCTGAGGGATCGATTGCCAAATTTATTTGATGATCGATCATTCAAGAGGGAATCTCGAGTTCATCTATTACCATTAAAGAATTAAGCATACATGACCTTGTAATCCTTTAATAATATGTTATTGTGCCTATATATTGCAATGCCTTCTCAAATATGGGAAAACTATAAACATCCAACTTTAAACATAACTAGCTTCTGATTGGACTTTTAATTGATTCCTACCAACCATTGCAAATTAAGCCTAGGAATCACTGAACATCCTAAATTTATTTGTATATCATTCATAAAAACTTATATTCATGTTGAGACATCCCTATTTAGGGTATTATACTATGTGAAACAATAACCTCTCATAGATTCATCATCAATCACCTTGTGACATAACAACTGTCAATTTGACCTATGAACCCATTAAACAGGGCACTCAATCAAATATTGAAAGAGCAAAAATGCAACCATCTAATTAAAAAATATTAAATTCTTAATTAAATTGTCTATTTATAATTAATGAATATCTAAAAATGGAAATTTCAAAATCAAAATAACAAACCTTTCATCATTGCCTTTATGAGTTATCAATCTCTTTGAAAATATCCTAAAATATCTAATTTGAGAGCCATGCCTAGTAATTGAAAATCATAATTACATGATAATTATTAATTTAATTACAGTTAGTCTAAAATCACTTTGGGTTAATTTGAACCAATTCCATGTTTAAACTCAACCTTAACTCACCTTGGGTGAGAGTTAACTCTTGAGGTTATAAATACAAGGCCATACCCCTTAATTTCCAAGCTTGGATATTGTAGAATTATTTTTCAAGATTTACTTCATAATCCTCATGCAATTAATTTTACCATGCCCAAAATATTAAGCCAATAAATCAAATCCAAGGTGCCAAGGAGAGAAGGAGCCAAGAAAGCTTTATTGTCAAATACTTCTTGATGCACAAGCTTAAAAATCCATTCAACAAGCCATTTGAAGCTCTAAGGAAGGTAAAAGAGTGTATTCTTTTATGTATTTATTGTGTTTTAACATGTTTTATTATTACTTACGCTCTCCCTAGTGTCTAGGCTAGAAGTGTTAGGATTTTAATTTATTTGTTTGAGTTTTATTTTTTGGACTAACACAAGACTAACCTCCCCTCTATTGTCATCCTTTTTCATACATAAAATTTTTATCTATACCAGCTAATACAAGCTTGTAATACAAGATATAATAGAAAACAAAAAGTAATAAGAATGTAATTTAGAAGCTAATTACTTGTTCAAAATAATATTAGGAAGTTATACCAAAAGTTTTAATTAAAAGTATAGGATTCCAAAGATACTTTCTTATTTATTAGATAGTGTCAGCCTAATGTTTTAGAGCACTTAATATGGAGGAAGTACCATTATTATATCCCAATAAAACTAGTTTCAAGGGTAAGTTCAAAGTAGCTTCTTGATTCTAATCACTTATCGATGTACCACATAATCAAAATGATGGTTAGATTTTTTGAGGTTCAATAATGAGATAAATTCTAGGTTTTCGTGAAATATTATGATCTACATGGAAACCAAATATTGTGTTTATCTCTATATTATGACTATGATTATTGGGATAATCCCCTCACAATGATATTTATAAATGATAGACAAGAATTAAAAACAAAGTATTGAGTATCGCCCTTCAAAACCATAGCTAAGAAGTTTTAAAATCATAAGTACATAGTTTCTAAGGAAAACCAAACAAGGTAAAAAAATAGAAAGTGAAAATTAATATTTTGAAAGCTAATTTGTAGTTTTTGGAAAGTAAATAGATAAGAAGACAAATGAAAAGTAAAGTGAGATTAATTTCTATCCAATGTAGGTTAGTTTCCATTACTTCAATTAGAAAATAAAAAAATAGAACAAGATCAAATGGGTCAATCAAGTTAGACAAATAGAACATAATGAAGTTGAGTTTATTGACTTAGTTTATTATAAAAAAAGAAAAAAGAAACATAGTCAAGAGGGTCAATGTAGTTTTTGGGTAGAAAATAGAAATAGAACTAGGTCAAGCTAATCAACCTAGTTGATTGTGTAGGTATATTTTTACAAAACTAAGAAAATGGTAAAAATAGTACTAAATTTAAATTCTAACTAACATGTAGGAAAATAAATTTGCTTGAAAATTGATAAACTAAAAGTAATAAGTTAGTTAGATTGAACCTAGAAGATAAGAATAAGTTGACTAGGTTGATGTAGTAGGTTTTCTTGAAGATGAATTATTATTTTAAAATAAGTTATCTAGGTAAGTGTTTGAACCTATAAAGGTAGATAAAAATATTATTAAACTAAGTCAAACTCGTCAATCTAATATAATAAAACTAATAAATGATAGAAAAATAAATCTATGTAATCAAATCGATGTAGTTATTCAAAATGAAAATGTAGCAAAGAAATTAATAAATTAGGTTAATTAAATTAGATGCATAAATTAGAAATAATAAATTGGGTTGATTGATTCAATCTAGTTAGTTGAGATTAAAAATCCAATGAGCAGAAGACAAAACTAAGTCAATAAAATTAACAAAGTTAGAAGACCTACATGTAGACTATAGAACTACATCGAAAGTCTTGATGAATTTGCAAACCTAAAAATAGAGAGACGAAATAGGTTGATAGGCTTGATGAAGTTGTAAAACCTACACATAGAGATTCAAACTAGTTGATAGGATCGTTGAAGTTTAAAAGCCTACCATAGAATGTTAAACTATGTCGATAGGATTAATCCAGTTGACTATAAATAAAACTTAAAAATATACAAGGGTTAGATTCACATCAAGTTCTCTAGAATGTATGAAATATAAATAATATAGATTTATAACTTATTATAATCAGTAATATCTAAACTTAGAGAAGGTAATCAACTAACAATCCACTTAGAAATACTTTGTTATATCAGGGTCATGACTAATGATGGATATTATAAACCTAAAATAAGGAATATATTACCATACAATAGAAAAGGATAGGTTTCCAAGGCCTCTAGTCAAATTCCATCTTAAAATAACCCTATCTAGGTCTTATGAGTGTAATAAAAGTAATCAAGATAATATACTAAATAAACATGCAAGCTAATCTAGTGCTCATTAAAGTTTATGGCACAAATGGAGAAGATAATAACAATAAAATATAATTATATTCAAGACAATATAGAAGTAATATAATCAGGGAGAGATACAATTCAATTCATTAGTTTCTACAACATCTACTTATCAAAATATGAAGGGCTAGGAGTATACTTGCTTTGTTGAAGTGAACCTGTCATGCCTCAATCTCTCCTTTGGCCAATGGTGCTCTGCTATAGGTTCTGTATTTTAAGGATCACAAGAATATATTATCTCTAGTATATAAGACTTATCCTATGCATTTAATACCTCCACAAGACAAGTTTTACTACTCTAAGGAAAAAAAACTAAGCAGTGAAACATCCAATTGATAGTATAAGTATATTTATGAGTTGTAATGAGGGGATATTTATAGGCAAGGATTGAACCTAAACCATCCAAAAATTTAGCTAAAAATGTTGGTTATTTTAACCTTATTTGGCAATAAATATAACCATTAGATCTCAAATTAAGTCTTCTAGGTTGACAAAGTTTTTTAACATGTGCTTAGTCCCAACAAGTTTGACTAGGCCAATGTAGTAAGAAAATGAAGAAAAGGGGTGTTTTTAGGAATTTTAAATTTGATATTTATTGTAGAGTAAATTGTACTTATATTTATGTTTTAATTTAGTTATTATAATATATTATTGTTTAGAGTTATATTATTATGTAACAACAATATAAGATATATAGGTTTATTGTTATAGGTGTTAGATTGAGTTATTATAAGGATATGTGGATATTGTGGTGGAGATATGAGATCTCCAATTATAGGAAAGATATTTCCTATATATATTTTTGTAATGTTTCAAATGTAAGTGTGTAATATAATAATATTAGTGCAATCAAAATATTTATTTTGTATTCTAGTTCAACTCTTCTACATGTATTAAATATCGTATAAGCTCTCCAAAATAATATTATTGGTATCAGAGCAAGGAATTTTCTATGAGAATGGTTTGTTAGTTTGTGTAGGGTAACTCTATTCTATTAACCTATATAATGGAAATCAGAAATTGAGGTGATTTATTTTAGTTATCATTTATATTGTGGTATCGCTATCTACTTAGAGTGTAGCCCATAAGGTTGGCATAGGATCTATCATGTATAATCTCCACATCATATTTGATCTTCTATTTACTACTACCCCACTTGCATCATGATACCTAAATCTTTTTAATTTTCACTTGTCCAATTTATCTTCATATGGCCTACCTAGATGTACCTATCATGCTAGTCTTGTCATTTTAAATGCATAGAGACTATTATTCTGATAATCTAGTGAATCTATCTACCAATACAACTATCCCATTTGATTTTGTCTTTTGAATAAGTTATTTTGCATATATGTTGATAATTTTATAATAGTATGCATAAAATTTCCAAGTCACACATGTATTACATAGTTTTTGGTCAGATTTAAATATCTTGCATCAACCTGTACTTGGTACCCAATGCCATTCTATGTATCCCACTTCACATGGCACTTGACCATGGCATAATATTTGACATTAAATTTTTAGATATATTAGACTATACTAATTATATGGTTTTTACATACAAATAAATTCAAAACTCAAATACCACTTGTCAGTTTGGACAAAATCATGGTTTTATCTTAAATTCTACTCAAAATATGCATTATTTTTTATTTTAAGACAAGTGTATTTTGGTTTCAATTAGTCTATAAAAGTGTATTATAGTGATATTATTTATTGATAATATTTTTCATTAATTTATTATTTGTCATATGGTCAATATTATTAATTCATGATAGGATCTAATCATGGCATTTACTTATTTAGTCATTAATCTATTTATATTATTGTCTAAGTTGTCCATTGATATTTATAGTGTCTTGGTCTTTATGAGTTTAGTTTATTTTAGTTTTTTGAATATTAACATATTTATTATTTATAAATTGATTTCAAATATTAGTTTTATTATTAATACAAGTTGAAGATGTTGATTGAATATGTCAAAAGAGTATAGTCAAAAAATCCAAAATATCTATATGTCAAAAAAATCAAAGTCATTTAGGTTTAAGTGGCATATAAAGTCATCATCAATTTTTTTTTTTAGAAATTGCCTCATAGGTGAATTATCACTTTTACCTAATGTCTTAAGGGGGGGGGGTGCGGGGGGTAAAATTTATATGAAAATAACTAATAGAGAACTTATTAGAGCCATCAGAGCACATGATGACCTATCTTGTTGAGTAATCAGCTTCCCCTATTGGAGGTTGGAGGCATTGGAGGATGGAGGTCATTCGATCCTCTCATTAGCCACTAGTGACTAGGCCACTTCTGATTTAGTGGATTGTTTTTTTTTCAGTTATGTAGATTTGTTTTAATCTTTTTTAATATGGTGTGAAATAAGAACATATGAGTATTCATGTTCATTTGTGTGTATTCCCCATGTAACCACTTTTTTTAGAAACACTGTATAATGTTGATCAAAGATTATTTTAGTAATCATGATGTGAAGGTTATTAGTAAACAAGGAAAACCAATTGTGAAGGTTTTTGGAGAACTCGTGGAAAAACCAATTGTAATGTTTTTGGTGAACCTATGAAAAATAATTATGAAATGTTATTGGTACACCTACAAAACTAATTAGGTAAGGTTATTGGTATATTCATGGAAAACTATTAGAATTGATCATGAGCACACATAGGTGGTATACTACAATTAGAGAGTGAGATATATTTTAGAAAGTAAAAACTAGGGGGGGTGTTAGGAAATTTAACTTTTATATTTGGTATTTACAATAGATTAAATAGTACTTATGGTTATGTTGTAAGTTAGTTATTATAATATACCATTGATTAGAGTTATATTTTTATGTAACAACAATATAAGACATATTTTTTTTATATTTATACTTGTTAGATTGAGTTATTATAGCTATATGTGGAGATTGTGGTGGAGATATGAACTCCACAACTATAGGAAAGATATTTACTATATAATTATTTAATGGTTCAAATGTAAATGTGAAATACAATAATATTAGTGTGATTTAAATATTTGTTCTGTGTTTTTTTTGACCCTTATGCATGTATTAAATCTTGTATAAGTACTCCAAATTATTATTGGTTATTACTTAGGTGGGGGACATTTTGGGAGGTGGTTTGTTTAGGGGAGTGTATAAATGGGTTGTTATTTCTTAGGGAATTGTATAAGAGTATATTTTTAGTGGTTTTAATTAATGTTATATGGGCCTATAATCTTACAAAGAACTAAAATTCTATCAACCCCTTTTCCAGTGCACCCTTTAAAGCATTCACTCAGAGAGATTAAGATTCAATGGGTTCCTAAAAGAGAGAAAGCATCAATAATTGATAAAGTTTAAAAATATTTTATGTATATATATGGCACTAGAGAAATATATATATATATATATGTCAAATTTATAAAAGATATTATTAACACATCATTGTCATTAGAAAATATGAAAATAATTAATATGATCTCAATTATGATTTTATAACAAGGTCAAACAATGAATAATAGAAAACCATATGAAACTTATAACTTTATTTTAAGTATGAAGATTATACTTGTTTCTATTGATGACACATCATGAATAATATTGGTTGGATATTGTTAAGACTTTATTTAGATAAACACTCGTTAATATTACACATATATAATAACAGACATGTATTCATGTAGTTCTTTAATAAATACCATAAAAGTTTTCATTATAATGATCCTATAACTGTGACACTCTACACCAAAATTATGAATCATTCACTTAAAATATTTTTAAATAAAAACCCACATTGTCCTCCTATTTATATATAATTGTGTCATCTTTATTCCAAATAAATTCTACTAAAAATTATCTTTTCTCAACTTCCAATGTGAAATTTAAGTTATCAGGGTCAATAGATGTGCCCATATTCCAATTTATTATTTTTTATGGTTTACAAAAGTATTTGCATACCATATTATTTGTAGGAAGAAAATTATTTCATGACATTGTCATCATTTCAAAATTAGATTTTATAAAGTATAAGTTAGCTTACAAATGAGTTACTTATGTAATTATGTTCAATAAACTATTGAGTGGTTGTTTTGATAATATAATTCTTAATTAATAATAATATTATATTTACTTTGTTATATTTCCATTTATAATTTTATAAGATCCTATGATATCAAGATCATGTTTATATAAATTCATGATAAGGACATCAACATTTGAGATATAAGTTCCATCATTTTTTCTAAGACATTTATTAATATGTCGAAAGTGTTTCCTAGATGAAAATTATATGGTGTTCATGTAAAATAGTGATATTGAACAATTATATTTTAATAATAAACCAATAATCTAAAGTTATATATTCTAATTAACATATGTTAGATTTAATTATAATATATCTACACTAAAGGTGTTTCTCCAATTAAAATTCATGTTTGACAATGATAGTTGAATCAATAATATTCATTTCACTTTGCTCTATGTCTCCAATAAAATAACTATATATGTCAAATTTATCTTTGATATAAATAATTGAATTAATATATTTATTTTACTTTGGTCTACAACTTCAAGAAAAAAAATATTCATATTAAAAAATAACATGCATATGTCATATGTAACATACCTGTCAGAGGTAATTATTAGCATGTATAACTATTTTTTTATAAAAAATTAAATTTTAAATGATAACATTATTATTCTAGCGAAATGATTTGGTTAAAAAAATTAATATTATACAATATATTTTAATTGGTCAATATTATTTATCAAATGATATCACATTAATATAAATTTATTTTTTGGTTTTCGGTTTAAAATAGGATAGTCTTAATATATATCAATTTATGTTTTATGCTTTAGAGGTTTATGTTATTGGTTCTTCATGTTTATGAGTTTATTTTTCATGGTTTCTTAGTTTTAAGTTTTCGGGTTTTGTGTTTTTTCTTGTTTTTAAGGATTTTAGATTCAGGGCTTTTGAATTTCATGGTGTTCAGGTTTCAAGTTTTACTTTTTATGTTTCAAGTTTCAATTTTAGGAGCATTTTATATCAATTTAAATTTCATGGTTTCCACATTTATGTGTTTGAGATTTTTGAGTTTAGGGTTTTCAATTTTGAGTTTTTAGGTCACTAATGACATTTTTGGGTTTTTTGGGTTTATGTCTTATGGGTTTTGAGATTTTATAGTTTTTGTGATCATGAAATTTTGGTTTTTTCAGATTCATGGATTTTGGGTTCTATTTTTCAAGTTTTAAGATTTAGATCGAAAGTTTAAGGAAAATTTCATATCAATGTGTTATTTATGTTCTTATGATTTTTGGGTATAGGGTTTTATAGAATTTATGGATAAGAGTTTTCAAGTTCATAGCTTTCAAGTTTTGGGTTTCACATTTTAAGTTTTTAGTTCAAGTTTCAGGTTTCATTTATGAGTTTGAAGGTCTTTAGGTTTTAAATTATGATTTTTGTTGTTCTTAGATTTTGGATTTTTTGGTTTTTCAATTTAATTTTTTTGTGTTATTTAGGTTTCTTAAGTTCAAGGAGATTTAAAGTTTCATAATTTTCAAAGTTTTCATGTGTCATGCTTTAGGGTTTTTGAGTTTATTTTATTTTAGAGTTTTTAGTTTTACTATTAGTGTAGGTTTTTATTTTTCCCTATTATTTAATTAGGGAAATTATATATTTGTGCATACTTGGAGTTTTCTTACATTAGTGGGATAGGCTAGCTTATGTGGAGATGTGTGCCATAGATGTGTCATAGGTGTCATAAGAATGTCATAAGTAACTCCTTTAATTGGCTATTCTGGGTATGGGAGTTACTTCTCTATTCTTAGCACCTTATCACCACCTTTCATGGAGGAGTTACAGTCTATTCTTGGGGTGCTTTGACCACCTTTTGTAGAGGAGTTACGTGCTCTCCTATATGTATTCTTCACTTTTGGCCATCTCAAGTTAATCAAATATTGGGTTTTCTACTACTTGTCTTGTGCAATTTATCTCCTTGTATAATTTCAAATTGCTTTAACATCTATGTGATGTGCACTAGCTTCATCTCATGTAATCACGTCTCCATTGCATTCGCATTATCTAGATTCTAGTAATAACTCTGATATGGTATCAGACCACCCTGATAATTGTGTGTTTGGTTATGTTAGTAGTTTATTCTGAAATTCTTACTTTGCTTTCTTAGTATTTTTTTTAACTTGGTTGCATTTGAGAGTTTTGGTAGAGTTTCTTGAAAATTCAAACAAATCCATACAAAAATCTGTTAAAAAAATTACTTCTGTTAAGTTTCATTTAGATCTACCCTTTAGATATTTACATTGAAATTTTTTGAAACATCTTGTATAGATCTGTTGTGGTGTTGTGAAATCCAGCAAGGCAATTGTGGAAAAATCAATGCTTGGCATGACTTTCTGACATAATGTGTTGAGTTTTGCTGCTCTTTTTTATTTTCAATCTAAAAAAAAAGATAGATCTTTGCTCATATGGAACTTGAATGTTCTACGCCTCAGATGCTTCAGCTCGGCCAAAAAAAATTGTCTAATCTGCTCTAACGTGTCACAAAAAATTTCCTTGCAGTCTTTGAGTGCAGCGCGTTCCCTTCTATTGAGTCTGACTTTGATGGCAACATTAACAAGCTCGTGATGGTTGTCTTGCCCTATAGAGAGCTAATGTAGGACAAAAGTGACGCCACACAGACATCGGGGTAGCTAGTCACGGCCTGGGCTTTTGGTCGTGGCATTTGAACATTGTTGCCACGTGGAAGGTGGAGAATAGAACATAGAAGTCCATGGTGACTTGAATTGGGTGATGGTAATTTATTTTTATATGTTTTATAACTTTAATGACTTTACAGTGTCATTTAGTATGCTGAAAAACAAGTAAGTTGAAAATATTTTTTAAAAAGAACAATTTAGAGGTTTTTAAATTTAAAAAAAAACTTGTAACTTCGACCTATGAAGACAAAGGGTGAGGCTCGAGTTGACAGGAGGCCAATTCCCCCTCACAAAGACCTCTTTTATATTTCTCACTCCATTTTGAGTCCAATGAGTGGTTAGAAGGCCACTTTCTATCTCAAAACAGGAATTTTTTAATGTTTTAGTGCTTTTTTTGTAAAAACACTAGTTGACAGGAAATTGAATCTTTAATATCTTGCAAATGATAACTTAGATTCAGGTTCCATTTTTTGCAAAAGTGTTTGTATTTCAATTCTCCATAGCATAGGCTTATTATTTATTAAAAATGCACTAGTCTATAAAGTGCCTAAAATTTGGGTCTCCTGAGACGCATTTTTGGTTGTCTAACATCCTATTTGCTTAAAATCTTGCACTGATTGCTCTAAGACGCATTCTCGACTGATCCTGACATATTTTGAGCATGCACTTGCATATTTGTGGGGGCTCAACATTTTGGGTGGGTGTGATTTCTTTTTAGCACTTGTAATCTTTGCTTTCATTCTCCTTTTTGCATAATTTCACACCTTGCAATCAACACAAATTCACCTAAATTCAGCTTAAAATGGCTTCTTTTCAACTTAAACCCATAACACCCTTGAAATATCATAAATGGAAGGTTAAAATTTCAATTATTCTTAGAAGCAAAGGGTTGTATAGGATCACCATGGGTACTGAAGTAGAACCTAGCACTGATGTTGAAAAGGTCAAGTGGTACAACCGTAGTGATGAAGCATATGGATTACTGAGCTTGTCCATGTCTCTAGAACTTCTCTTCCATTTAGAAACCACCAAGACTTCTAAAGACATATGGGACACATTAAAACTCTTATTTGGGAAGCTTGATGAGATGAGAGGTCATGAGCTCGAAAATGAACTCATAAGTCTAAGTCCTACCAACTTTGACACCCTACAGGACTTCTTCACTAAGTTTAAGGCCCTTAGATTACAACTAAAATAATGTGGGATAGAGAAGAAAGATGATCAACTCATTCTTTCTATTCTCACAAAGTTAGGTCCAAGCTATTTAGTCTTTCTCTCCACTTTCCATGCCACAAAAAGTGCCCTTGGCACTACATGGAAAATGCCTTCTTTGGATTCATTCATTGCCAACTTGACTAGGGAGCAAGATAAGATAATTAAAATGAGCATAATGAAGTCTACTCAACCCCAAGCTTTGATAGCTAGAAATGGTAAGGATAAGACTTCAACAAAGGAAAAGAAGAAAAAGAATAAAGACCAGGAGAAGAAGAAAGAAAACAACAATCATGCCAAAAACAAAACTAAGTCTTCCTCTTCCAATGCTAAACCTAAGATAGAGAAATTTAAGTGTGCCTATTGTAAAAATATAGGGCATGATGAACACAAATGCATGAAGAAATAAATAGATCACCTAACTCATCTTCTAGAGAAGCACAACATAGGTGTTCCTGAGTCCATCAAGTAGAATTCATCTACCCAAGATTCTACCAAGGCAAAAGGCAAGGGTAAGGAGAAAGAATAGGGCAAGGCCCTTGTATCATCTACAACTTCTACAACATCATGGGTCATTGATTCAGGTGCTTCTCACCACATGGGCTCTTCACTAGTTGAGTTTTCATCTTTAGAGCCTTGTAGCATGACTTCAATTAGTTTGGGTGATGACACATCAATTTCTATTGTAGGGAGAGGGTCAGCTGAAATGGAAGGAGGAACATTCAATAATGTTCTAAGTGTTCCTTCTCTTTCAACCAATCTCCTATCAGTGTACCAAATCACTCACATTGGTTAGGGCATGAGAGTTGAGTTTTCATCAGATTTAGTGGCTATCAGGGAGTTACGTAATGATATTACAGTGGTAGTGGGTAGGGCAGATCACCAAGCAAGGTTATACACCTCACATTTTGCACTTGATTCTTCTCCAATAGCATTATTGACTCATTCAGATGGAGTTAGCAAATTATGGCATGAGCGGTTTGGCCACCTTAACTACCGCTACCTTGAGCAACTTTGCAAACATGACATGGTCATTGGCTTGCCTCATGTCCAATTCTCAAAAATTACTTTGTGAGGGGTGCTCCCTTGAGAAACATCCAAAAGTGAAATTTGACAAAGGCAAAGCTTGGAGGGCTTCACAACCTTTGGAGTTAGTCCACAGTGATGTATCGGGACCCTTTCCCAAACCATATTTCACAAGGGCTAAGTACATCCTCACTTTTATTGATGATTTCTTGAGGTACACTTGGATAGATTTTCTTAAACAAAAGTCTAAAGTGTTTGAAAATTTTCTAGACTTCAAGGCTCTTGTTGAGAAATAGAGTGACAAATCTATCAAGGTCCTTCGAAGTGATAATGGAGGGGAGTATGTCAGTAACAGGTTTGAGCAGTTTTGCACCACAAAGGGGATTGATTTTTAGCGCACAATCACTTATAGTCCTTCACAAAATGGGGTTACAGAATGCAAAAATAGGTTCTTGAAAGAGATGGGTAGCTATATGATTCATTCCAAATCCTTAACACCATAGTACTGGGCCGAAGCCATCAATTGTGCTTGTTACATTCAAAACAAGGTTCCTCACAAAGCTTTGAAAGGGATACCACCCTTTGATGCTTGGCATAAAAGGAAACCTAATGTTGAGCACCTTAGGGTTTTCAGATCCCCAGCCATGGCCCACATACTGAAGAAGAAATACAAAGCTATGGAATGTCAGTCCAAGCCTTGCATTTTTATAGGATATCTAAATAGTATTAAGGGGTATCACCTTCTAGACTCGACCACTCACGAGTTGTTCATTGAGAGAAGTGTCCACTTTCAAGAGAGTCTTAGAGACTCAGCACTTGGCAACTTTTCTCCCTCATTGGATCTACTTCTTCATGATGATTCCTCATCAGATTTAGATCAGCCACAGTAGGTTCCTGAGCCAGAGACATCTTCTTCTTTGAGTTCAAATAGTGAGGATAGTGATGCAGAGTCATCCACCTCTAGATAGTTAGAGGATGAGGAGTTAGCACCTAAATCACCCACTTTTGGGCCACTTTGGGCCAGAGAGACACTTGAGAGTGCTGACACTTGGGCAGGAGATCCTGCAAATGACAGATGTACTAGGGGGATTTTTAGAGAGATCCACATGCCTTCTTTGCCTCAATTTTGAATCCATAGACTTTTTGATAGGCATCAAGGGTACTTGAGTGGGATAATGCTATGGAGGAAGAATATTCTTCCCTAATCAAAAATCACACTTGGGAATTAACTTCACTTCCTAAAGGAAGAAAGATGGTTCCATGTAGGTGGATATATCAGACCAAGTTTGCAGTAGATGGGTCAGTTGATAAGTACAAAGCACGATTGGTTGCCAAGGGTTTTTCACAGGTGGAAGTCATTGACTAATTAGAGACCTTTTCACCCATTACAAGATGACTTCTATCTGACTCACCTTAGATATTGCCTTAGCACATGTTTGGGATGTGCACTGGATGGATGTGAAGAGTGCCTTTCTTCACAGAGACCTAGAGGAGGAGATCTACAGGGAGCAACTACCAAGATTTGTTTAGGATTCTTCCTTAGTATGCAAACTTAGGAAATCTATCTATGGCCTCAAACAGGCCCCTCAAGCTTGGTATGTCATGATGGATCCCTTCTTTCTCACAGCGGGTTTCACTAGGTGCCATTCTGACCGCAATGTCTACTTCTTGTAGCAGGATGATTCGCTCCTAATTTTGGTTCTATATGTTGATGACCTTTTGATCACCAAGAGTTCTTCATCGGCTATTATAGAAGTGAAGGCATCTCTCCAAGATAGATTTGACATGACAGAGTTGGGTTTGTTGCACTACTTCCTTGGCATCAAGATCTCACAGTCAAATTCAAGGATTTCTCTTACACAACCTAAGTATGCTCTTGACTTATTGGCCCAGTTTCACATGGCTGATTGCAAGCCATTTCTGACTCCCTTTCTATTAGGAATCAATCTTGAGGCTGACTATTCTTCACCATTAGTTGATGCCACATGATATCGACAACTTGTTGGCAGTCTCATCTACTTGACTCACACTAGGCCTGACATATCATATACAGTGGGACTTGTTTCTAGATTTATGTAGGAGCCTCATGAGCTACATTAGAAAGTAGCTAAGAGGATCTTGAATTACATATAGGGTTCACATAGATATGGGATTCATTACAGATTTGGCATAGAGGTTGACTTGGTTGGATATATAGATTCAGACTAGGCTGGCGATTCACAGACTCACAAGTCCACTTCTGGTTATAATTTCTCTCTAGGTTCTGGTCCTATCATTTGGTCTAGCAAGAAGCAAAATGCTATTGCTATATCATCCATAGAGGTAGAGTATAGGGGAGCTTTTAATGCAGCTACTAAGGTTATTTGGCTTCAAGGAATTCTTTTTGAGTTTGGCCTTCCTATCAGGCCATCATTTATTGTGACAACCAGAGTACCATTTAGATTTGTGGGAATCTAGTTCAACACCAATAAACCAAGCACATAGAGATTCACATGCATTTCGTTCAGGAGCTTATTCATAGTCAAGTCATTGACTTAATCTTTTACCAGTCTTCAGAGCAGGTTGGAAATATCTTCACCAAACCTTTCACTGAGAGCAAGTTCATTCATCTATGAGCTCTTCTTGGGGTGTGGTCTACATCTGCAATATCATCATCTTTAGGGGGGGCTTCTAGCCTCTTCATTTCTTTTTTATGTCTCTCTTTTGGGGGGGTGTTTTTTCCTATGTGTTTTCTCCTTTTCTCTATCTTATGGGAGATTGCATTTGTACATGGGTACCTCATCAGGCCTAGTTGTCGGGACCCATTTTATATTTTCACACTGGCCACCTAAGTTGTGCTTATGGGGGGTATTAGTGTAGGTTTTTATTTTTCCCTATTATTTAATTACAGAAATTATATATTTGTGCATACTTTGAGTTTTCCTACATTAGTGGGATAGGCTAGCTTATGTGGAGATGTGTGTCATAGATGTGTCATAGGTGTCATAAGAATGTCATAAGTAACTCCTTTAACCGACTATTCTAGGTATGGGAGTTACTTCTCTATTCTTATCACCTTGTCACCACCTTTCATGGAGGAGTTACAGTCTATTCTTGGGGTGCTTTGACCACCTTTTGTGGAGGAGTTACTTACGTGTTCTCCTATATGTATTCTTCACTATTGGCCATCTCAAGTTAATCAAATATTGGGTTTTCTCCTATTTGTCTTGTGCAATTTATCTCCTTGTATAATTTAAAATTGCTTTAGCATCTATGTGATGTGCACTAGCTTCCTCCCGTGTGATCATGTCTCCATTGCATTTGCATTATCCAGATTCTGGCAATAACTCTGATATTTACAGGGTTTGGGTTTTTGGTTTTTAATTTTATAGGTTTTAGGACATTTCATATCCATATTATTTAATTATTTTTATGGTTTTTTTCAAAGACTTTTATTTTCATATTTTTGGGTTCAATTTTTTCAAGTTTTTGGTTTCCCAAGTTTTAGGCTTTGGATATCAATTTCTTCTTATTCGGTGTATCCTAGCATGTTAGGATATCTAGCTAAATGTTTTCCCCATAAAACCTATATGGATAAGATGTAGGATAATAATATTATAAAATTATTTTATAATAAATGAATGAATAATGTAAATAAATATGCATTTCACATTGGTATATGGCACCAATGAAACATGTACACATGCCAAATTTATGGATGGGAGTCTTGAAACATCATTTTAATTAAAATTGACACATCATTTTTCCTAAAAAAAGATATGCAATGAATACAACCTCAATTATTACTCTATTTTAAGGTCAAACATCATTATTATGAACAATATAAGACCATATTTGGCTTATAGTTACCTTGAAACTCGAAATAAAACCCAAAGATGCAAGGGTGCACCCAATTTGGATACTATGAAAGTAGAGGACATGACATTAGAGGTTATGTGCTAATTGTAACATGTCGCTATAAAATGTTAGTAACATTTTCATGTTGTATGCAGAAGCAAAAATGTCACAATTATTTAGAGTAAAGATTTATTTTCTCTCTTAACACCATGAAAACCTTGAAACACGAAACCTAAAATCCAAAAACTTTGAATCTGAAAACACCTAAACTCAAAAACCATAAAACTTAAAAATCCTTAGACTTGAAACCTATGAACTAAATCCTAGAAACCTAAGCATGAAAATTAGATTGATATAAATGGTGCCTATCTTATTTAAAAATTAAAAATCTAAATAAAAAAATTATGAATGTTAAAATTTGAAAATTAAGAAAACATGAAAATTAGATAGATATAAAATGTGACTATCTTTTTTTAAACTTAAAACCCAAAAATACCAAGCATGAAAATCTCAAAAAAAATAGATAGATATAAAACATGACTATATTTTTTCAAGCTTAAAACCCAAAAATACCAAGCATGAAAATCTCAAAAATGTTTTAGATAATTTTATAGTCATATAATACTTTATAATTCATTAAGTTGTCATATGTAATTATTTCATTATAATTATAAACAAAAGTGAAATACACATTATTAATTTCAATATCATGAAACCTTGAACCTAAAATCCCTTACAACACAAAAAATAGATTTATATAAAACATCAATATCCTATTTAAAACCTTAAAATTGAAAAAAATAAAACCCCTATATCTAAAAACTCTGAACCAAAAGTGAACCTAGACAAAAATCTCAAAACTTCAAACTAAAAACCTAAAATTAAAAAACCTAAATCCTAAATTATTTGAACCTAAAAAAGCATGAATGCAATGAATCCCAAAAGTCACAACCTTTGAGATATTTAACTAGAAAGCTTTAAAAATTTTCAAACTTAAACCCTAAAAACTTGAAACCACAAAAATAAAAAACCTAAAACTTAGAAAACCAAAAATCCTAAGACTAAAACACTGAATAAACAAAAATTAGATTGGTATAAAGTTCCACTAAAACCTAAAAACCAAAAACTTAAAATTGAAAAATAGTGAAATACAAATAATTAAAACTTAAAACTAGAAAGATAAAAAATGATATGATTATCCTTAAAATATTGAAGCCTAAAACACAAAAAATCCAAAACTAAAACTCATAAAACCTGAAACTTAGAAAAACCAAAACCTAAAAATTAAAAATCCCAAACTCAATTTATTTAACCTAAAAACAATGAAAGCAAGATATTTAATTTACTATTAAACATGACTGAAACCTAAAATTTGAACCCAAAATTCAAAACTAGAACCCTTAAAATAGAAAACCCCTGAACTCAAAACCTAAAATGCCTGGATCTAAAAATATTGAAACACAATATTCTTAAAAACCTAAAAAATGAAGACTTGAAATCCCTAAATATGAAAAAATTAAACCCTGAAACATAAAACCTTAAAAATATGAAACTAAAAACATAAAACCTATAAATATTAAAAACATAAAAATTAGAATGCTATGAAATGCCCATATAACTTGGAAATCTAAAACTTACACTTGAAACATAAAAACCCCAAATCTCATATTTTGATAGCCCTAAACCTCAAAACTATGAAAATATGAAAAAACTAAAAAATGTCAAACACAAAAATCCCTTAACCTAAAAATCTTAAAAGCCCCAAAACTTGAAACCTGAAACCCCAAAAATATAGAACCTAAAAACATTAAATCTAGAAATTTTGAATGCATAGGCCCCAAAAATATGAAACATAGGTTGAGATGAAATTATCCCAAACTGAAAAACTAGAAACTGTTACCCAAAACCTAGAAGTCACAAAATTGAAAATCTTTAAAAAAAATGTAAAAACCTTAAACTCAATTAATATTGGTTGTAAATTTAGATTCCTTGTTAATGTTATTATAATAGTGTGGTGTAGACACATAAATATAGTCACATGTACTTGAAAATTATAATTCTTAACACATCTTAATTGAATTATTGTGCCCAAAAACAAGACTCTTATTCACTATTCTTATAATCCATTTAACTATATGAGGGATTGATCCCTTGTTTATAATCACTCCTAAAAAAATATTTCAAAATAAAATGCTCAAATCACTTAATATCACCCTTGGAATGTTACCTGTTTAGGATAATTAACCCTAATCTTTCAAGATAGGTTCGAGCTAGGTCTAAATGAGTGTCTTTGTGCCCTTGTGGCCCTACAATGTCCATGTCCTACATTAAGTAATAACTAATTTATAAAATTCAAAATAATATTTTGTGTATTACTACATATTTTAAATGTTCAACTAAAGGAAATTATCAAAAGTTTTGTCTATATATACACATCAAAGGTCATTCATTATGCCCATTTTCTATCATTTGGTTCCTAGCCTACACATTATTGCACATTAATCAAATATTCTATGTTATGTACATATTCAAGATCACTCATAAGGAGAAACCATAAAATAAGTCTAAAGCATCTCAAAACAAGTCAAGAGATATCATTGTCAAGTTTCAAATCCATGTTTATAGCTACATACACATATTCAAGAAGCATAATTATAAAATCATTTTTAAGTGCAAGAAATACGTTGGATTAATTTTTTTCCTTTGAGTAGTGGATATGTAGGAAATGATCCATCATCAAGGGGTGATTGGGGTCAAATTATCCCATTACACTCCCCTCTTTTTTCCAAGTTTTAAATCTCTTAATGTACTTTTTGGATTTGAAATACAAAATAACAAAACAACAAATTATACATGACATAATCCAAATTTAAATATCTCATATTGCTTAGCAAACACAGGTGTAGAAGGCATATTAATTAGGTTTTTATCATATTCAATTGGGATAAGTTTTTGATCTACAAACTTGAGACACCAACACCTTTGTCTATCTACATTAGTCTTGTCTAGGAATATTCCTTGTTTCTACTTCTGATCTATCATTGTCAAAACCAATTTTTTCTTTATCTATCAGTAACTAGTCATAATCAAGTGGCACAACTCTAAAGTCAATGGACTTGAGTGGTCTATTTTTTTATCTACCTAAAAATTCCTACCTAGATTAAGTTATAATTTCTATTCTTGAACTTGAGCATGCAAAGCCACATCTTTTGTTGATATCCTCTTTCAAGTATAAAATAGTAAAAAATAATAATTTGAGCTTAGTGTATTTATTTTTAGAGTTTACCAAAAATAGTAGTTTTCCATATTTATTAATAATCAAAATTAGATTTGTTAATTATTTTAATTTTTTATGATTATGATATATATCAAATTTTACACATATTGGTACATAACATTTCATTATTTGATTAAAAATTTGTAAACATATTGGTGAATGTGTATATTTTAGAGCATTTATTTTCTGATTTTTGTTCTAGGGTTTCAAATTCATACATTTTAGAGCATTTATTTTCTAATTTTTGTCCTAAGTTTTCAAATTAATTTATAATTTCTATACACAAAAAATCTTACTTTTTGATTTGGTTGTTAATTTCAATTAAATTTTAAAATTTATTTTTTTCTCTTGTTTTCCTAAAAAATGTGTTTCAACAATTTTAAAACTTATAATAGATGTCATTTTGGGCAAATCGGTCTTTAGTTTTACCTCAACTATGCCATGAGGGATACTACCCCAATATTCAATCTATTAGACACCACTAAATATGGATTATTGTTTCCATGTACCTCACATTATATCATAAATGCTTAGGGTTTTATTTTCAACCATAGGAAGCCTTCAATTATTTGTTCTTATAGTGCACTAATAAACAATTATCCCTAAGAAGGTACTGCCGACATATCTTAGAGATGGGATAGTGCAGCCATAAGACAATAGAATATTATGTAGTTAGTGTATTTTTGGATATGTTCATTATTTATAACTATTATCAGTGTACATGAAAACCTACAAATTAAACACACCTTGAATAGTTACTCCCCTACTCCATGCAAATTTTAATGTTTAAAATTTAAATCATGGTAATAACAAATGTAGTTTGCTTACATTTTTTAAATTTTTATATTACATCCTATGTTAATTTATAAATTTTTATTTGGATTCATTAGATAAGTGTATTAATCAAATCCAAATATCATAAAATTATAAAAATACATAATATATAATCTCAAGCATTACTCAATATGTATTATTGAAACATCCAATTTGAACTCCTACCTATCACCACTAGGTGCTAAAGGGCATGTATGATTCAAATTATTCCTCCTACTTGTATATCTCAAGGTTATCTCACTCACTTTCATGTTTTTATTATTCATAGACATATTATATTAGATTATAATGTTCATGTTGTCAACACTAGAAGAGGGGCATATACCTCATCTACTATGAAAAAATGAAGGTGTTCAACATGTTCCTCCTCAAACCATTACACCTACCATAAGGAAATCAAATCAATTTAAATTTTATGATAACATCAGTCAACTAAAGAATATCCCTACTAACATTTTTCTTTTGGAACTATCAAAAAGGCCAACATTTTACAAATATGTCATATATTATGCTTTGAACAACATGACTCTCCATAGTGATATAAAACCGACATCATTTCATTTTATCATGAATAATATCATGTATGTAAATAATTTCATCACATTTAATAATGAATACCTACCTCCTTAACATATCACAGATAAATATATTCAACTATTCATTCAACCTCATATATATGGAAATATGATCAAGCACGTGTTATAATTAATAATGATTTAAGAGTGAATATTTATAGGTCTAATAAATAATAACAATTATATATTGATATAAATAACATTCAAAAGTCAAAACAAAATATTAGGGGATTTGATAATATTCCTTGTCAAACACTCAAAGCCATCACATTGGATTTATTAGTAGGTCCCAAAATGGTGCCTACTAGTTTTCAATTCATACCCAACCAATTTCACTATAATATACTTTAGGGGAGACCTTGTATTCACCCCATGATAGATGTACCTTATATATTCCATATATATATATACAATTTATACATGACATTTAAAAATATACTCTTCTAGTAGGTGATACACCTTTTAGATATTGTAAAGTCACTCAATCATTATATTATGCCACCAACACAACCCATCCCACTTGATTGAGTACATACATATGAGGTAAGTGATTCATGTTAAAAGCATGAAAAATAACCAATAAAAGCATTAGAGAAGATACATAAAAAGCATTACTATTTACTATACTATAAGAAGAGGAAATTCCATATCTCAATCTTTTAGTCAATTTCAAAGATCTTGATTACATAATTATAGATGGATATGATAGTGATGATGATGATATGCAAGATCCAATATATAACAAGTTGTGTAAGCTATATTTCAATATCATCAATCTATAAGAATATGTATCTCATACTATATTCATAATTGTGGGAGTTGTAAAATATCAAGATGATTCATTTACAATGAAAAGGTATAAATAATAAATTAATACATACGCATAATATTCCAAAGATAAAATAAAATATATAACTCAAGATGATCAACATAATGAAAGTATCAATACTTTTTATAGTATTAATTTACAATAATAAGAAGTACAAATTCAAGATCTATTTATAATGGTTACATCACTTGAAGATAATATTGCACATAATTTCAAGCTATAGAATGTTATAGTTCATTTTGCATCCCCTTAGGGATAAGTACAATCCAAATAACAATAGTCATAAATGACACAATGTGAACATGACACATTTTAAAATAATAGATTAAAAAAGAATAATTAAAAGAGGGAAAAGATGAAAAAACAAAGGTTTAATAATGAGAAAATACAAAGGGAACAAATAAAAACATATAATATCCTACATGAGTAAACATAGAAGTAAAAGTTTCAAAAACAATCTCAAATTAAAAAATACAATATCTTCATAAAATGGTCTCTAATAAGGACAATCAAAATTAAGACATACCAAATATGGCTAATTTTGTTCTAAAAGAGGTAGTTAAAAAGTGTTCATCCTAAATAGAGTATTTGATTCTTGGTATTCACATTGATGGTAATAAATGTAATGAGAAAATTATTTTTTCTTTTAGGGAGGCCAATATATGTAGCATGCTACTTCTTCATTATTTAGGGTATGACAAACAACATTTTGGTAATATTATCATGTCTCAATGTTATATTGGATACAGTGAGTTTCTAGTAAAAATTGGGTCCAAAACATATTCCATTACATTTTAAATTGACCCTATTTTTTATCAATATAATGAAAAAGTGGTAAAATCATGGATGAGAGCAATAGGGGAAACATTGGGAAAAGATATGACTCTATCACTTTTGAGCATGAAACTACAATGGTTAAAATACATAGAGTAGATGGATTCATTAACCAAGAGTATATAAAATAAAATAATTATTTAACTAATATAATCACAACAAAATCACATGATACTACACACTTAGAAAATTAAAAGACACCAGAAAAATCAATAACACACTATGGTGCACTTAGATTTACATATACACATACAAAAAATGATCAAAGTAACATTCTAAAATTACGTGACCAAGAATAGTATTATGATATTTATTATTATTTTGTAGAAGATATGTATGGCACTCTTGAAAACACAAGACCAACATAGTGGCATCCCATCCCAATTGCTTTTTTAACACATAATTAAGATGATGATTACATATGTTATGTAAGAACTCCATGGAAATGTCATGTGGACCAAGTTACTGATTAATTCTCCATAAATTTTTAGCATACCTAGTTCCCTCATATTTACTCATTATTCTTACATTATTCTAGTGCTTGAATTTTGTTTCATATGGTCTTGCCTTTGTCATGGTTTATCCTAGTCTAAAATTCTAGGATAGTCATCCTAAAATACACATATTTCAATGCAGTATACTTGAGTATTATTCAATATCAACAATTCACACATACTTTGAGATCACATGATCAAATACTATATAATCATACAATTTTTATTGCTCACTGGTGGCATGTAGATTCTTATCTCCATGTATGATAGTGAGCTACATTATTGTGACACCCATATATAGTAGGGGTATATTTCTTGCCTATAATTTCTCCACATAGTCATGTTATCACATCTATTGCACACTACACATTGAAACATGTTATGGACTATATGAATCCCTCCCTTTTTTCTTCTATTTTCAAAGGCATGGGTACCTAGGTTCACTTTTAAAATTTTAAAATATGATAAAAATACAAAAAAATCAAATGTAAATGGGGTCCCAAAAGGTTTACTTTTAGCTTCAAGAGGCTTAAGATAGGGAGACCCCCTTTCCCCATATATCTTCATAATCATAGTAAAAACCTTGAGGAGAATCTTGAGGAGAACCTACAACTAGGGTCTGATAAAGGGTATTTTGGTGGCCCATAATACAAACCCTATCACTCACCAATACTTTATTGATGACACTATTATTTTGGAGATGCTTTTGTTAAGGAAGCCAAACATCTTAAATTTATTTTAAACAACTACGAAAAAACATCTAACCAATGTATCAACTTTCAAAAGAGTTTCCTCTTCTTCATCAACACTCCACCCATTCAACAAAGGAGAATTTCCAAAATCCTTCACTGTCAAGTGGGCAAATTTCCAACAAACCACTTAGGTATTCCTCTTTTTTTTGGTAAATTGGAATCCCATATTTGTAACCCATTAATTGACTACATTTAAAGGAAGTTAGTAGGCTATAAAGGACAACTCCTTACTCAGGTAGGGAAATACCAGCTTCTTAAGGATTTTATTCAAAACATCCCTATATACCAAATGTTTGTCTTTAAGATATCATCTAATATTGCATCCAAAATTGAACAAATCCAAAAAAAATTATGTGGAGAGGTATTGAAGAAAGATTTAGATTCAATTTGGTTAAAAGGATCTCTTGAATAATGACATCTTATGTAAATCAACAATGGCTATAAAATTGAATTTTGAAAAGATGCCTAAATACCCCCCACTTGCCTCTCTACCTAGAGGAATTAGGCTAGGTGGTATAGGCAACTCAAGCAAAGATGATGATCTAAGTTAAAAGATTACTAGTAAATCAAGGGAGGAACAAAGTGTTGGAAAGTCCTCCCAAGTGATAATCTAACATTAAAAGAATCTGAGGCCATTCAAAACCTCAACTTGGGATTACGATAGGTACATAGTCCTTCCATCCAAAAGGAAGACCACTTTGTCTAGTGGGTAGAAGACAATTACTCCCACTTGGTGGCCTCGAGACATGCCACTAACCTCAATTTGGAAAATAACTAGAATCTCTAGAAGAATTATTAGGTATATCACCTAACTCCCAAAGTTATATTTTTAGCTCATAACATAGAATACAATTCTAGCTATAAACAACTTAGCCAAAATGGGATTGTTTGTTCCCAGTAGGTGCCCAATATATCAAAGTGTATATGACTCTATTTACCATCTTTTTCTAGAATGCCCCCTCAATCTAACCTTGTTTAATTGGTTATTAAATCTCCTCAACATGACTTGGGTTAAACCAAACAACATCTCAGACCTAATTTTGTAATGGAATCCCACTTGGAATTTACCTTCCCTAGTTTTCCTTTGGCATCTTGTTGGTTGATTATTTTGTTGATCAGGGTATTGATAAACAAAATAGGTATGATCATCCAAATTAGGAAAATTGGTTGACCAAATGTGTAGGTTTACCACATCAAAAGGGGACTAATCTCTCTTCTCATCAAGGGGAGGTTCCCTATATATATATATATATATATATATATATATATATATATAATAATAATCAACGGTAAGATAAATCATCCATCTCTCTTTTTTTAGAGATGATGCATGTAAATCAAAGGAGAAATCTTAGGGATAATGATAGAAAGCACTCCTCTTCTTTTAGAAGTACCATTCAACAAACCACAAGAATATTCTTGGTAGTAATTACAAAATGTAACCAAGGTCATAGTAACCAGCAAATTGAGATGTAACACATAGTCTCCACCTGAATTGCCCAAGAGTGAGATACAAAGGACAATGAGGGAAAAAAGTTGTCCTAAGGTCCTTTACATAGAAATAAAAAGAAAACACACTAAAGGCAATTGTGGGGGCAAAAAGTCTCTCCACAGTTGGCTTTAGGACACCTTCCTAACTACGTTCACTAATTCTGCTTATTGAATTAAAGGAATAGAAAATATATTAAGGAAAAAGACATAAGAATAGTTTCCCCAAAAACAAAGATATCATATCACAAAGTCTAAAAAGTCACTTGCTTTCTTATTCCAATAAAAAAATATGATCAACAATCTAAGCTCAAAGTCTTAGTAATGCCTTTCAATTTGGGTAGAGTTTTGTTTCTGATAATCAGAGAGAGACCCATCCACAATAACAAGAGAGTCCCTTATATAACCTCTTCAAGAAGGACTCAGGAATAGTAACACATCATGTTGCATTGAATTTTGTTAAGAAGACATGCTATAATTTAGGGGCATTTAACCATTTGCTTTTCTCAATGTAGAGAAATGGGTCACGCTATTGAAAGTTTGCATCTTTCAATATCCACCTGGCGGTCTACTTCTAGAAACATATCTAATGTGCAAATGTTTTTGGTCATTCTTGCTCTTTATGCTCCTCTCAACAGTTCTTCCTTTTGGCCTTGGCCTTAAATCCTTTAATGCATTAGGGTCTGCATTTAAATCTATAAGGATCAATGGCTATTTCATTGTTGTGACTTTGACGTCTATGGGCACGTCACTTTCCTTGATAATTCCTTTGGCTTTGTCATTTGATCTTTCTCAGAGGGGACCTGCCCTTTGGGGACTTAAGTGTTGGGGATCAACCAACAAACTTGATTACTTTATGTAAGCAATTAAACACAGAATTAAACTAGACTTGAAAGCAACTAGAATCAAAAATAACAAAGAATAAGAGATACAAGAAACCACCCTAAAAACTTGTATTAAACTCTTCCAGAAGAAAATACAATGAAGAAGCTACACACTTTCTTCTCACACCTCTCAAATGTACAAATCTCTTTCCCTCAAGAGTTTACAATCAATTCCAACAACCTGGATTGATACACACATATACAATATGTCTTGTATTGTTCTCATACACACACAAGTATACAAGCTATGAAGATCTATCCCATTATATAGAATTAGGGATCATGAGCAATGCAATATCAACCATTAGATACACCTCCTAATCAAAGGCTAAAAATATTCCTACTAAAGATAGAGACACAGACTTATAACTAACAGCTAATCTTATCATGCAAACAATCTATTCTGTCCACAAAAATAGATTCTGGACGCATAGGTGATCGACATCAGTCCCTGCTTGCCTTCCTGTGACCGATGTCGGCCAATCTATGACCGACACCAGTAACTACTGGTTGACTCCTTGCCATCATCGGTGACTGTGTAAATCCAGCAACTTTAGCATCTACTCATTTGGTGAAGGTTTTAGCTCCACACCTTAACAATCTCCCACTTGGGGATAAACAGCTACACCAGCACCTATACAGCAACATCTTCTAGCTTCTCCATCTTCAAACTCAATCTTGAAGACCAATAGAAGTTGAATGAAGATTCAACTTCTCCTTTGTTACCGGATTTGTTAAAATATTAGCAAGGTTCTTATATGTATGGATCTTCTCCAGCTTTAACTCACCATCCTCCAATACCTGTCTTATGAAGTGGTACCTAAGTTGTATATGTTTGGTTCTTGAATGAAAGGCTGAGTTCTTAGCCAAATGAATTGCACTCTGACTATCACTGTATAGTCTGCAACTCTCTTGCTCCTTTCCTAGCTCTTCCATGAACCATGTCATTCATATCATCTCTTTGCTAGCCTCTATGACTGCAATGTATTCTACCTTTGTAGTAGACAAGACAACAACCTTCTGTAACTTTGAAATCCAGCTAACTGCCATTCTACCAATAGTGAAAACATATCTTGTGGTGCTTCTCCTACCATCCAAATCACCTACCATATCTGAATCTACATAACCATGTAGAGAATTGTTTGACCCTCCATAGCACAGATGCCTACTACTGGTCCCTCTCAGATATCTAAAGATCCACTAAACTACTTTCCAGTGCTCCTTCCCTAGATTGGCCATATACTTACTCACAACTCCCACTGCTTGGGCAATATCTGGTCTAGTACATACCATTGCATACATTAAGCTCCCAACTGTGGAAGCATATGGAACTTTATTCATGTACTCTACCTCATCATGTGAATTAGGACACTATTCTTTACTCAACTTGAAGTGTCCAGCCATAAGTGTGCTTACTGATTTTACATCCTGCATATTAAACCATTTCAACACCTTGTTCACATAATCCTCTTGAGACAAAATCAACCTGTGATTTTTCCTATCTCTCTTGATACTCATGCCAAGAATTTTCTTTGCTACTCCTAAATCCTTCATGGCAAATGTGTGAGATAATTTCACATTAAGCTCAGAGATATCCTACATGTGTGATCTTGTAACCAGCATATCATCTACATACAATAATAGAATAATATATCTACCATTATCCAATCTCTTAAAATACACACATGGTCATATTGACATCTACTGTAGCCATGCTCAGTCATAAACCTATCAAATCTCAAATACCATTGTCTAAGAGCTTGTTTGAGACTATACAAGCTTTTCTTCAATCTGCACACAAGTTTCTCCTTACCTTTGACCTTAAATCCTTTCGGCTGATCCATATATATTTTTTCATCCAAATCTCCATGAATAAATGTTGTCTTAACATCAAGCTACTCAAGATGTAAATCCTCAATAGCAACTAAAGACAATACAGTCTGTATAGAAGTCATTTTAACTACAGGAGAAAAAATCTCACCAAAATCAATACCTAGTTTTTGTGCAAATCCTTTCACTACCAATCTGGGCTTATATCTCATCTGTCCATTCTCACCTTCCTTCAATCTATAGATCCATTTGTTCTTCAGTGTCTTCTTTCCCGCTGGCAACTCAACCAAATCCCATGTTTGGTTCTCTTTCAAGGAATCAATTTCCTCATTCATGCCTAGCTCCCATTGATTCTTGGATTCCACCTGTATTGCTTCATCAAAACTCTCTAGTTCTCCACCATCAGTAAGCAATAAATAGTATAATGAAGGGGAATATCAAATTAGAGGTTTACTTACCCTTTTTAACCTCTTGATGGGTGCCTGAGACTCATTCATAACATGCTCTCCACCCAAATTCTCTGATAGTGACCGACCTCGGTCACCTCTAGGCCTATTACTAGCTGATGTCGGTTCCACATGACCGATGTTGATTTCTTAATGGCCAATGTCGGTCACTGTGTGACCGACATCAGTTCCTGTATTATCGATGTCAGTTCCTACTTGACTGACATCAGTCTCTATGTTTTCTTGTTTGTGATTAGTCTTTTCCATGAGCTCATTTTGGACCATCACCTCATCTAATTCTTCAAGGCCCTGCTCAAAATTCTTTAGCTTCTTGAGCTAATCACTATACATCACTTTTTCATTGAAAACAACATCATGGCTCCTAATTATTTTGTTAGTTCCTAGATTCCAAAACTTGAATTCAAAATCTCTAGAGCCATAACTAATAAATGTGCACCTCATAGACTTAGCATCCAACGTCTTTCTATTTTTCTTATCAATGTGCACAAAAGCTTCACAACCAAAAACTTTGAGAAATGAGAGATATACCTTTTTACCTATCCATGCCTCTTCTAGAATTCCACCATCTAGCGCTATAGAGGGTACTCTATTAATTAGGTAAACTGCACTATCCACAGCTTCTGCCCAAAACTCTAAGGGCAAACCAGCATGCAACCTCATACACCATGCATGCTCCATTATTGTTCTATTCATCCTTTCAGCAACTCCATTTTGCTGAGGTGTCTTTGGAACCATTCTTTGCTTGCATATTCCATGCATATAACAATACCAGTTGAACTTGTAGCTGCAGAACTCACCACCATTGTTAGATCTAAGGCACTTTAATCTCTTGCTTGTTTCATTCTCAACCATAGCTTTCCAAATCTTAAAAGTGTCAAAAACATTAGATTTCTTCTTTATACAATAGTCCCATACCTTTCTTATAGCATCATCTATGAAAGAAACATAGTATTGTGATCCTCCAATAGAAACAACCTGAGTTGGTCCCCACACGTCTGTGTGAAAAAGCTCTAACTTGTGTTTCTTCTTTGTTGACCCAGTCTTGAGAAAACTCAATCTCTTTTGTTTCTCAAAAATACAGTGCTCACAAAAATCTAGATCTATGTTTTTAAAATTTGAAAGCTTAACTTTTGACTTAAGAATAGACATTCCTTTCTCACTCATGTGGCCAAGCCTCTGATGCCACAACTTTGCATCCACATCTGAAGTAGATAATACAGAAGGAGAATTATCAATAATACAATTACATAAATAGAGAGTACCTACTCTCTTATCTCTGACCAATACAAGTGCACCCTTGGTCACCTTCTAAGATTCAGCTGTGAGAATTACTATACAACCCTCATCCCCCAACTTTCCTACAGAAATCAAATTCCTCTTCAGGCTGGGTACATGCATGACATCCCTCAACACCCATGTGTTGCCATTCTGCATTTTTAGTTACACTTTTCCTTTGCCAATAATTTTACAAGGCTCATCATCCCCTAAATAAACTATTCCAAAATCTCCATGGACATAGTCACTAAAATATTCTCTATTTGGGGTAGCATGAAAAGATGCACCAAAATCTAAAACCTAAGATTTTATATTATTATGCAAAGAGAATATAAGAGCATCTTATGCAACAATACCTGTAACTTTTGCTTCTTCATTACCTTCATGCTAATTGTCTTCTTTAGGTTTTGACCAACAATCTTTGCTTATATGCCCTATCTTTCCACAATTCCAGCAGGCTATTCTCTTGCCATTTCTGGATTTGGATCTACCTCTCATCTTTGACGTAGACCTTGATCTCCTATGCTTGCCCTTCTCTTTTTGCCTTTCCCTGCTCTCAAAACTTGAAGCATTCCCTGATGTTTCCTCTATGCTTTTCCTACGAATTTATTCATTCAAGATTACACAAACAACATCATCTACTTTTAAAATATTTGAAGCAGATGCAGTATTACTAACTACCATTACCAAGCTATGCCAGCTCTCAGGTAAAGAGCATAAGATTAATAGAGCTTTAATTTCATCATCAAACACTATTTTGACTGAATTTAATTGATTTACAATTCCATGGAAATCATTTAGATGATTAGATATAGATCCACCTTCCTACTTTTGAAAATTAAATAACTGCTTCATAAGATATACCTTATTTGAAGCTGAGGGTTTTTCATATAAATTTGCTAAAGTAGTCATTAACTCTACCATTGACTTTGCCTGTGATAAATTAGATATCACAGTAGATGCCAGACTCAATCTTATAGATCCAAGAGCCTTTCTATCAAGAACTTCCCATTCTTCATCTTCCATGTCTGTGGGCTTCCTTGAAACTCCACCTAACAGTAAGTATAGATCTTTCTAATACAAATAATCTTCTATCTACATTCTCCATAATTGGTAATTCTTGCCATTGAACTTCTCCATTCTCAGTTTACTTTCTTTTGCCATTGCTTCTTCCACTCAAACAGAAACCCTTGTGAGTGACCTGTAATCAAAACACACTAAATAGATCTGAACCACCTGTTAGTGAACCTGAGCTCTGATACCACTTGTTGGGGATCAATCAACAAACTTGATTACTTTATGTAAGCAATTAAACACAAAATTAAACTAGAATTGAAAGCAACTAGAATCAGAAATAGAAAAGAATAAGAGATACAAAAAACCACCCTAAAAACTTGTATTAAACTCTTCTAGAAGGAAATACAATGAAGAAGCTACACACTTTCTTCTCACACCTCTCAAATGTACAGATCTCTTTCCCTCAAGAGTTTACAATCAATTCCAAAAACTGGGATTGATACACACATATACAATATGTCTTTTATTGTTCTCATACACACTTACACAAGTATACAAGCTATGAAGATCTATCCCAATATATAGAATTAGGGATGATGAGCAATGCAATATCAACCATTAGATACACCTCCTAATCAAAGGCTCAAAATAGTCTTGCTAAAGATAGAGATGCAGACTTACAACTAATAGCTAATCCTATCATGCAAACAATCTGTTCTATCCATGAAAATAGATTTTGGATGCACAAGTGATTGACGTTGGTCTCTGTTTGCCTGCTTGTGACTGACGTCGGCCGATCTATGACTGACGTCAGTAGTTACTGGTTGACTCCTGACTATCGTCGATGACTGTGTAAATCTGGCAACTTCAGCATCTATTTATTTGGTGAAGGTTTTAGCTCCACACCTTAACATTAATAAATGTCTACTTTGGGTCAGGAAGAGCCCCTTGCAAGGGTATCTACCCTTTGGGTGGTCTTTGGATGGCCTTCAAGATTCTTTCTTTCGGTGGGCTTTATCCTTTATTTCCTTCAGACAAAATTTCTAAAGGAATTCCTTTGGGCAATTTGTCTGAAGGAAATCTTCCTTACCTTGTCTTTTGGAGGATTTCACTTTGTCCTTTGCCTTGTTCATTTTCCCAAAGGAATTCACTTTGTCTATTTTGTCAGGGGAATTTTTTTGAAGGAAATCCCTTTGCTCTTTTGGCCTTTGAATTGGTCCATTTACCCCCTTTCTGCCCTCCACGAGGGCTATTTGAGCTCCAAATTAGCCTTTCAAGTTTTTACAATGGTTCATTTCAACTTTTGAGTGTCTTCCACAAGGGATGTTTATCCCTTGGAGATTTTCCTTAGTCAATTTTATGTGACTTTCAAATTGTGACATGTGGCAACATCCACTGCTCTTAGAAATAAAGTGAAATGAGGCTCAAAAGACAACACTTAGTAGCATCCATTGAGTTCTATCAGGTTTTTGTTTCCTTCCTTAGTCACTTTTGCCATAGAAATTCCCTCCGTAAGGGCACTTGTGTCTTTGACACTTGGGGCACTCCTTTGAACTTGTCGCTTGAACCAATTGATTAAACCAACTTTGGTTCAATGGTTCAATAGTTCATTCCCTTGTTTCTATTGACTGCTTAAACCAAATTTCTTTGAAACAAGTCTCATTGAACCCATTGAACCTTTTGAACCAAAGTGGTTCAATGGTTCAATGGCTCAATGGTCCAAGCCTTAGAAATTTGTTCTTTTGATTGAACCTACCTGTAGAAGCCTTCGAACCTATTGAACCATTAGTCCATCACTTCCTTATTCTTTCTAAGCTCTTTGATCTTCACTATACTAGTTGAACCTTTGAACCTATGAACTCGTTGAACCCTTTGGTTCAAGGTTCAACAGATCAATTGGTTCATTCTTTTTATTTGGCTAAGTCCTTTTGATATTTTTGAACCAAGTGCATTGAACCATTTGTTCATTGAACCTATTGAATTATTAAACCCATTGAACCTTTGAACCAAAGTGGTTTAATGGTTTAACGGTTCAATGGTTCAAGCCTTCTTATTTTTGATAAGTGTTTTGAATCCGTTAAACCTTGAAGTGGTTGAACTTTGAACCTTGAAAAATGCACTTAACTCTTGCTGTTGATGTTGAATCTTTGAACCCATTGAACCCATTGAACCAAAATGGTTTAAAGTTCAACAGCTCAATGATTCAATCCTTACTTAGAAGCTTACCAATGAACTCTTTTAGTTGAGCCTTGTCATTGAACTAAATTTGAAATCACCTAAGTGTTGAGAGCTTGCTTCTTTCCTGTGGAGTCTACAGAAATCAACCTGTGAAGTCCATTGAACTTGGCCTATAGAGTCTATAGATTTAAACCTACAGAGTCCATAGATTTCTAAGAAGCTTGAAAAATGAGGAATTTAATGCTTAGAACAAATTTTTAGAAGGAAAGAGATTATTTTGGTCTGAGGAACCCAAAAAGTTCACATGTCCCAAATAATGAGAAGTCAATTTTTGGGGATAACAACTGGCTCTAGTTGGGGAACTTCTATCAATTGTAAAAAAGAATTGAAGGGAGTAGAATCCAAAATATCTAGTGTCTTCATGTGTACCATTGGGCTATAGAGTCATGTTACTTAGAAATGGAAGGCATCAAAAATGGAAACAAACAAAACAAAATAGAATTAAAAACTATACAAATGTACATATGTACAGATGTAATAATCTAATACTTCAAGAGTTGAAGTGTTGTAGATGTTGCCCATTGTGAGGTAGAGAAAAGAGTGTGCCATCTTGATATTTCAGTAGAAAGATAATTTCACCATTGTGTTGATGAATTATAAATGGGCCTCTCCAAAGGGAATCAAACTTTCCATGCATCCCTTTTGGTTCTCTCCTTTTGTCCCACAGCATGACTTGATCGCCAATGGAAATCATGATTTTTGGCCTTTTGGTCAAAGAGTTTCTTCACCAGACTTTGATGAGTAACAATTCAGTCCACCACCATGGTTCTCTATTCATCTAGCTCAGTCAGGAAAATGATTTTCTTATCAAGAGAGCTTTCATATGTCTAATCTTCAATTGCCTTTGCCAATTTCAAGGCTGGCAATTCTAAGGTGATTGGTATTTTAGCATTGATACCATAAAGAAGTTGAAAAGGAGACATACCAATTGCCCTCTTTGGTGTGATTCTATCTACACATAGAGCATCAACTAATGCTTTATGCCATGTCCTTTGATTGTCATCTGCTAGCTTCTTGATGATAGTTACCAGGGTCTTATTGCTTGATTCAACTTGTCCATTCCCTTGTAGAAAATAACTAGAAGAATGGGAGAGTGTAATTCCATAATGAAAATAAAATTGTGTAATCTCTTGGGAGGTGAAACAAGCTACATTGTCACTAATAATTTTGGTTGGAACTCCAAACCTAGAAATGATATTCTCCTTGAGTAAATTGCATACAACTTCTAAAGTAACATGCCTAGTTGGGATTGATTCTACCCACTTGGTAAAATAGTCAGTTGTTGTAATGACATAATCATGTCCAACACTTGAAGATGGGTTTATAGTCCTAATAAAATCAATCTCCCATTGCTGGAAAGTTTCTTCTATGATCACTAGCTTGAGAGGCAGGGCAGCTAACTTGGGTCTTTCAATAAATTACTGGCAAAGTTCACATTTTCTCACGCACTTATATGCATCTTAGAAAATAGTTGGCTAGTAATACCTAGCTCACAAAATCTTGTGAGTAGTTATAGGAGCAAAAAAAAGTCCTCCATAGGCTAGATTGTGGAAAGATTTCAAAAGTTGGCTTTGTTGCTCTTTGTCTACACATCGAAGGAATACTCCATCTATGTTTCTCTTGTACAAGTTGTTGTCCCAAAGGAAAAAACTGGCAGCTTTCAACTTGATTGTCCTCCTTTCTTTATAAGACAAATGAATAGGACATTCACCATAAGTAAGGAAATGAGCAATACTTGAATACCATTCATTGGTAGTGGAGACAAAAAAGACTGTAGGTGTGTCTTCCACTTCAGCTTCTACATGATGTGTATCTTATGGCTCATTGTTAGCAATTAATTGGCATAGACCTTTTCCCCTAACCAGCTTTGTTGGCTTGATGTCTAGATCAAACTCTTAGATCTTTGTAATCCAATTGCCTCTTTTTGTGCCAAACTCCTACTGAGTTAATATGGACTTGACTGTAGTGTTAGGAACTAAGGTAGTAGTGTGTGAATTTAGGATATAGAAGAAGAAATGTTTGAATGCTTTCACCACTCCATAAGCATGCTTCTATACATTTGAATACTTCATCTCATGGGTTTTGAGAGGGCAACTCATGAAAGAAATAGGAAATTCCATTCCTTCCTTGTCTTATTGAACAAAAATTGTTGAAAGCATGTGTTCAAAAGCATAGATGTATATGATGAAATCTTTGTTATAATTTGGACAAACCAAGGTAGGGACATGGGCAATAGCAGTCTTGATATCCTGAAATGTTGACTTGCCTTCTTTAGTTCAGCTGAAGGTGGTCTTCCCTTTCATCATGTTCACAATGTGTCTAGTCTCCTCAGTAAATTCAGGGATGAACCTCCGTAAAAAATTCACCTTTCTGAAGAAAGAGTGAACATCATTTTTACTTGTAGGAAAATTAAGCTCTTGAATAGACTTGACTCTGTCTGATTCAATCTTTATGCCTTCTTTAGACATAATGTATTTAAGGAGTTTCCCCTCTATTACTCCAAAAATAGACTTCTTAGGTTTCAAGAAAATACCATTCTAGTTGCAACACTCTAGCACTTATTGTAAGTGGCATACATGATCAGAATGGTGTTTTGAAAAGATGGTTAAGTCATCAAGGTATACAACTATGAATTTACCCATCTCATCTTTGAAATCTAGGTCTATTTCTCTCTAAAAGGTGGCACTAGCATTTATCAAGCCAAAAGGCATTCTTCTATATGCAAATGTACCCCAAGGTGTAGCAAATATAGTCTTGTGTTGGTCTACTTCACCAACTTCAACTTGATTATATCCTGAGAAGCCATCTAGCATTGATAACATCTCTGAACTTGTCACTGTTTAAAGCACTTGATCTATAATTGGCAAAGGGTAGTTATCTTTCAAAGATGACTGATTCAGATTCTTGAAATCTACAAAAATGTAAATTTTGCCACTCTTCTTCCTTATAGGCACTATGTTTGCTATCCATGTCGAATGATGGATTGGGAAGATGATTCTAGCATTTAATATTTTTTATATCTCAGACAGAATAGTACCTGATATTTTTGGATTATACTATCTAGATTTTTGCTTATAGGGCATTGAGTCAGCCTTGAGAGGAATGTCATGGTGGATTTCATCAGGTCTGAGAGACTTCAAGTCATCATAATAATATGCTAAGACATCCATGTATTGATGGAGTAAAGTGGTGAACTTGAATCTTTTTTCAGGGGTGCAACACTTACCAATGTTAACCATCTTGGGATTTTCTTTAGTAGTTAGATTTACTTGATCAAATCCCTAAGAGAAACTTGAATCTATTTGTTGTTATTTGATGAATCTATCATGCTTATCAAATAGTTTCTCAAGAAAAACTAGGCCTTTGAAAATTTTATTTCCTTTTAGCCATAAGAATTCTTCATTTACATCTGAACTAGATTAGAGGCTGATTCATATTTTTGATGTTTACTGTCTTCAAAACGTAGTTGTTTGAAATTGTATTTTCATTCTAGGAAGGCAATGATTTGATGATTATCATTGAATACTTGCCAATGATCAGCATTGTTAGGAACACTTGGTCTACAGACTAGCTCAATAGTATACCTATCTTTTTTGAAATTTGAGTGAGGAACTAAGAGAGTTCCTAAAATAGCAAGTGCATCAGATCTGTCATTAGATTCCTTAGGTATGTTAGAAATGTTGAAAGCATCAAAGATTTCAATTTGATCCCAAACTAAGTTGTGATAGTGATGTAATATTTCATGCTTGGTTTGGTATGAGTTTCTCACTTGACAAACCACTAATTCAGCATCCCCTTTGGCATGAATAAACTTGATGATTTTGTCTTGAGTAGCCTTCAATAAAAGCAATAGAGATTCATATTTAGTTGTATTATTAGTGTTGCTAAATTGTAATTTTTAAGATGAAGGAAACATATCTCCTTGAAGAGATATCAACACAATCCCAACTCCCAAACCGGTAGAGGAACAACTACCATTGAATTCTAGAGTCTATACCTCATCAAATACTAATTTTTATTTAGACTTTCCTTCATTAGAGAGGGAGTGTCCTTCTTCATTTGTATTGCAACCTACTAATTCTTCTGCTATTCTAGTTAAACTAATTTCTGGGTTGACACTTTCAATAATTTTATCAGGTGTTTCATGCACTTCATTTGTAGATAGGAAGTAGTTACCCATACCTGAGGATTTAAAAAGAATTTGAGCTTCAGGGGTTGATGTTTGGGTGACCACATATTTAGCCTCTTTTTTAAGGAGCAACCTCTTCATTATGCCTTTGATAGGGATTCTTGCCTCAGACAGGTCCATGCTTAGTTCTCCTCCCATGTCCTTGCAAATTTTTTGTCTAAGTAAAATGCCATAGAATGCTGGGACATCAACCACGAATATAGTCATCTTGATTCTCTTATCTGGAAATGTTGAAAATATAAATTGGACATTTTTTATTTACCCTAACAATGGTACTTGCTTGTTTTCCATGGATAAACATCTCCCAAATGTCTTGGTCAGTGTGAAGCTAAGAGATTCAGCTACTTTAGCAGGCATGACATTATCAAATGTGCCTAAGTCTATAATATAATTACTTAGCTTGTGACCATTTATTAATAGGGAAACATAAAAAGGTTCTATTTTCCCAAGGATAGCTAGAGGAGTAATGAAAAGATTATTTGGAATGGGCATGTTCTTTGGGGAATCAAGAGTTACTTTTTTATCTTCTTGTCTTATAGGGATAGTTTGGTTCTTGACACATTGGACCAACCTATCCAATTGATCAGGATTGGACTAAAAATATTCAAATTTAGACATTTGTATTTTTGTCTTTTTGACATGATTGATTATGTCAAATGGCTGAATTGAGCTAGGTATAGAGGAAGGTATTTCAACCTTTTGAGTTTTAGGAGGGATGAGAGGAGGGCTGGTTTGTGAAATTAAAGTAGAAAGTGAAGGTGAAATTGATGTACTTACTTTTTAGGTGATCACCAGATCCTTTGATTGGTAAGGTAGAGTGGTTCCATGCTTAGCAATTGTAATTGTTGGTTGAGGTTGCTCCTCTGTCTTCCCTTTAGCAGCTTGCTAGACTGATTGGTTCTTAGATCTGGTAAACACTGCATATGATCTATCAAAAGCTTCTCCTTTGCTTTTGGGTTCATCATGGTAGTTCAAGAAACTAATGTGGGAGTCACCAACTAATTCCTCTTGATTTTCTACAAGGATATTAGCATCATTTTCTTGATTCAATTTAGGCTAGAAAGAGAACTCTAATTTTGCTTCAAGATATCCCATTATTGAATTGGTTAGAGGAGCTTCCAAGGCAAGTTTTCCTTGTGGGGGAGGAAGATGATTTTGTTTCCCTTGATTCTTGGTAGCATTGCCCTGATATGACTAATTTGGAAATGTCCTTCTTGGCATATCTTTGTATGAAGGAGCAAAAGATATTCCTTACGACATTTGCTTTTTGAGAGCAAGCAACTCATTTGCCAACTTTTGCACCATTGAATCTATGGTGCCTGTAGATGAATATTTAGAAAATGATGAAGGTCTATTTCTATTTGGATCTCTTCTTATCTTCCCTACTAAGATGAGATCATCTTCTACCTCAATGGCCAAATGTTGAGCTGCAGCAAGATCTATTTGACTAGCATGTCTCAAAAGAAAACTTACTTCAGATAACTGAGAATTAATGAAGAAGCATTTGAGATTCTCAGCTGTAGGTTGAGCAATTATAGGAATTTTATTCCTCAGTTTGTCAAACTTGGCTATGAAGTCCCTCATTGGTTCATGAGGTTCTTTATTCATCTTTGTAAGTTGAGCCAAAAGTGCATGTGCATCTTCTACAGGTTTGAATTTGGCTTCAAACTTAGCTTTGAGAGTATTCCAATCAGTTACTGACTGAGCCTGTAGATGATAAAACTAATCTACAGGAACACCTTGTAATGCTTCTAAAAATATTCTGACTTCTACATCTTCAAATTCTACTCCAATTATGCCATAGGTTATGTTGAAGGCTGCAATGTGTTCATCAGGATGAACTTTTCCATCACCATAGGATTTGGGGAAATTCTTCCTTGAACTATGTGGAAGTTCATGTAGAGGTGGAGTAAGATTGAGAGGACCAAAATAATTACCCCAGGGGCCTTGAACTACCATTATATGACTATGAAAAGGAGGAATAACAAATCATAGAGGGGTAATTATTGGCAAAGATTTATCAATAGTAGAAGTGGATACTTCATTTGGCAATGGAGATATGACTTTAGTAGGAGGAAAGCTCTTGGTTCATTGGAAGTGAGATGGTGAAGGAAATAGATCAAAATTACTTTGCTATACAAACTTGAATACAGGGTTAACAATACCTTTATCCCTTTGGCTTCATGTATACCTTGAATCTACTAGATTGTGAAACAAAAATGGAAAAGAATTGACCTTGCTTTAGTTTGAAGCTTGAGGATTTAAACTGCACATTCTTTCCTAGTTAGTGTGGAGGTGAATGGTAAGGTTATAATAATAATGGGTAAAACACAAAAATGGAATGGAGTCTATAATGGATAATGGTAGAGACTAATTTCATCTAAAACTTGAGATTGCAAAATGCACATAACTATATCCCCAGCATAGTTGCCAAAAATTTTTGGTTGATTATTTTGTCGATCAACGTACTGATGAACAAAATAGGTCTGATCATCCAAAGTAGGAAGATTGGTCGACCAAATGTGTAGTTTTACCACATCAAAAGGGGAATAATCTCTCCTCTCATCAAGGGGAGGTTCCCTATATATATATATATATATATATATATATATATATATATAAACAAAAAATAATACTCAAGGGTAGGATAAATCATTCATCTCTCTTTTTTTAGAGATGATGTGTGCAAATAAAAAGAGAAATCTTAGGGATATTGACAAAAAGCACTCCTCTTCTTTCAAAATTACCATTCAAAAAACCACAAGAATCTTCCTGGTAGTAATTGCAAAATGTAACCAAGGTCATAGTAACCAACAAATTGAGATGTAGCACAAAGTCTCCACTTGAATTGCCTAAGAGTGAGATACAAAGGACAATGAGGACACAAATCCATCCCAAGGTCCTTTACATAGAAACAAAAAGAGAACACACTAAAGGTAATTGTGGGGGCAAAAAGTCTCTCCACAGTTGGCTTTAGGATGCCTTCCTGACTACTTTCACTAATTCTGCTTATTGAATTAAAGGAACAAAAAATATATTAAGAAAAAAGACATAAGAATAGTTTCCCAAACAATAAAGATATCATAGAACAAAGTTTGAAAATTCACTTGATTTCTTATTCCAATAACAAAATATGATCAACAATCTAAGCTCAAAGTCTCAGTAATGCCTTTCAATTTGGATAGAGTTTTGTTTCTAATAATCAGAGAGAGACCCATCCACAATAACAAGAGAGTCCCTTATATAGCCTCTTCAATAAGGACTTGGGAATAATAACACATCATGTTGCATTGAATTTTGTTAAGAAGACATGCTAGAATTTAGATGCTATTGAAAGTTTGCATCTTTCAATATCCACCTAGTGGTCTACTTCTAGAAACATATCTAATGTGCAAATGTTTGTGGTCATTCCTACTCTTTATGCTCCTCTCAGTGGTTATTCCTTTTTTCCTTGGCCTTACAGCCTTTGAATGCATTCGAGTCTATGCTTAAATCTACAAGGATCAATGGTTATTTCATTGTTGTGACTTTGACGTCTGTGGGCACGTCACTTTCCTCAGCAATTCCTTTGGCTTTGTCTTTTGATCTTTCTCAGAGGGGACCTGCCCTTTGGGGCCTTTAGAAATGGCCCACTTTGGGTCGATAAGAGCCCCCCACAAGGGTATCTACCCTTTGGGTGGTCTTTAGATGGCCTCAAGCTTCTTTCTTTTGGCAGGCTTTATCCTTTATTTCCTTTGGATAAAATGTCCAAAAGAATTCCTTCAGGTAATTTGTCTAAAGGAAATCTTCCTTGCCTTGTCTTTCTATTAGGCGTTGCTTTATTTTTTGGGTGAATTCCTTCAAACAAATTGTCCAAAGGATTTCTCTTTGTCCTTTACCTTGTTCATTTTCCTAAAGGAATTCACTTTGTTTGTTTTGCTGGGGGAATTTTTCTGAAGGAAATCCCTTTGCTCTTTTGGCCTTTGAATTGGTCCATTTGCCCCCTTTTTTCCCTCTACAAGGGCTATTTGAGCTCCAAATTAGCCTTTCAAGTTTTTTCAATGGTTCATTTTAGCTTCTGAGTGTCCTCTGCAAGGGCTGTTTGTCCCTTGGAAATTTGCCTTAGTTGATTTTATGTGAATTTCAAATTGTGACACTTGGCAGCATTTGCTGCTCTTAGAAATAAAGTGAAATGAGGCTTAGAAGATGACACTTGGCAGCATCCACTGAGTTCTATCAGGTTTTTATTTCCTTAGTCACTTTTTCCATGAAAACTACCTCTGTAAGGGCACTTGTGTCTTTGACACTTGGGACACTCCTTTGAACTTGTCACTTGAACCGACTGATTGAACCAACTTTGGTTCAATGGTTCAATGGTTCATTCCCTTATTTCTATTGACTTCTTGAACCAAGTTTATTTGAAACAAGTCTCATTGAGCCCATTCAACTTTTGAACCAAAGTGGTTCAATGGTTTAATGGTTCAAGCCTCAGAAACTTGTTCTTTTGATTGAACCTGCCTGTAGAAGCCTTTGAACCTATTGAACCGTTAGTCCATCACTTCCTTGTTCTTTCTAAGCTCTTTGATCCTCAATCTACTGGTTGAACCTTTGAACTTGTGAATTCATTGAACCATTTGGTTCAAGGTTCAATGGTTCAATCGGTTCATTCTTTTTATTTAGCTAATTCCTTTTGATATCTTTTTGAACCAAATGCGTTGAACCATTTGGTAGTTGAACCTGTTGAACCATTGAACCCATTGAACCTTTGAACTAAAGTGGTTCAATGGTTCAAGCCATCTTATTTTTAATAAGTGTTTTGAAGCCATTAAACCTTGAAGCGGTTAAACTTTGAACCTTGACAAATGCACTTAACCCTTACTGTTGATGTTGAACCTTTGAACCCATTGAACCCATTGAACCAAAATGGTTCAAGGTTCAACGGTACAATGGTTCAATCCTTGCTTAGAAGCTTGCTGATGAACTCTTTTGGTTGAGCCTTGTCATTGAACCAACATTAAAATCGCCTAAGTGTTGAGAGCTTACTTCTTTCTTGTACAAGTCATAGAAATCAACCTGTGAAGTCCTTTGAAATTGGCTTGTAGAGTCTGTAGACTTTCTTCTAGCAGAGTTCGTAGATTCAAGCCTGCAGAGTCCATAGATTTAAGCCTACAGAGTCTGTAGATTTTTGAGAAGCTTAAAAAATGAGGAATTTAAATGCTTAGAACAAATTTTGAGAAGGGAAGAGTTTATTTTGGTCTGAGGAACCAAAATAGTTCACATGTTGTCCCAAAAAATGAGAAGTCTATTTTTGGGGACAACACATCTTACCCTCTGTCACTGGTTTTTGTGCATTTGGAAAGTTTTTAATGATTGACTTTTCCTAAATAAAAGGCATCAAATGAATAGTGTCTTCCCCCATCTCAACTAGGTCATCTCAAAAAATTGGAAAGCTTTCCCACCAAAAGATAAAGAGACTACCCCCCTTGGCCCTACTCATTCTAAAAAAATAGGATCCTAACAAGTCATATGTTCTCCCTCAAAAGAGTTAATATGCAATCACACTAAATGGAAGGCTCCTTTGAATGTTTGGGTGAAATTGAATTTTTATGGTGCCTCTAAGGGTAACCTAGGTCCTATAGGGGATGAGGCATTATAAATAATTATAAAGGGGAGATGTTGGTGATGTATGTGGGTCTTATGGGAATTCAAAAAAACCACCTAGTTGAGGCCAAGGTGGCCTTCTGGGGCATACAGTTGCCATCAAGCATCAACAATAATAAGATCATTATTGAGGGAGACTCATTAAACATACTCAATTCTTTGGATATAAAAACTACACCCAATCATACTATTAAGGACATAATTTATGACACAAATAACCTCCTAAAAGGTATACCTCATTTTCAACTCATACACACCTATAAGGAAGGAAATGGGGTGGCAAAACTCCTCACCAAAATTGAATTTGATCTCTAACTTTTAATAAACTATCATGATTTATGTAACATCCCCTCTAATTTCCATAATGTCATTTGTAATGAAATTACCAATGAGGATTAAAAAATCCATCTCTATGTACGTGCATGATCTCACCATGATGGGGAAGATCTTAATCAATCTGATCCATAATCATTTTAAAAGAAGGGGTCTTAATTCTTTTCATGAGGCCTTAGTAGGACTTCCCACTCATTTGTGTCTTACTCATCTCTACTCCATCCATAAGCCTCATCTCTCTCAATTTGACTCTACTTTCTTAGCGCCCATGGGTAGTGATAGGGATCGACTAGAACCAACATCCTAAAGTTTGTGAGAAAAAGAAAGTTTGGAAGAAGCTCAAAAAGGGGGGCCTAACAAAATTTATGGAATAGGTCATTGAGCATAATACCAAGATTACCTAAGACTTTTTGGTGGCTTAGATAAAGTGGAAGGTTTCCATGTGCGTCATCACCATTAATTTCTTAAAGGAGTTCAACGACAATACCATTGGCATGTCAGGCACAGGTGCCAAAGAATTCAAGGACCAGTCAAAAAATTAAGAGTCCTTACAATGATTCTTTAGAATAAATTATTTCATAGATGGACAATAAAGGGTTCCCACAAGCTAACCTCCCATATTATTGGTCATAAATTTACCTTTAGATCATGTGATATATGAAACTAGAAGTTAAATATACATTAATCTTCTCCCACCATTTTATTCTTCTTCATCATTTCATTAGGTATAAAACCAGTCTACCCTATTTCTTGATTAAGTCCCTTGAGATCACTATCATGCTTTTCCAAGAAAATGATATTAATCCCATTCTACATCAAGGCCTAACTCTCCTACTTTTTAAGCAAAACCAAGCCATTTAAGGTTGGGAGTTTCCCCCAGGTCTTCATCTTTTGGGGAGAACTCCCAGGAGGACCCCTTGAAGGAGGATCTTACTAAGGGATCCTACCAGCCTTTTGATTACACCCCCTAGAATAGCTTATCACAATTCCCTTGGATGACCTCCCTCTCAAATTTTTACTTATTCCCAATTTGAAACCCATTAAAATAAAGACCCCTAAAAAATTAGCCTAAAAATGGAAGGCCATGGTTATAGAGGAGATGGAAAGAAACAAATAACTGCTAGCAAACTATAACTCAAAGATACAACAAGTGGGTTTTGGCCTAACCAAACTCATCCATGATTAGAATGATTTACATAGACATGCTAGAACAACTATCCAAGCCTTTGTTTACTCTGCTCCACCCTCAGAGTCCCCTATTATGAATTCACCTAAGGTATTAAACCTCCCCCCAAGGGATCCCCCAAGGTATTTCCCACCAAATAGTCTCTCATGTAGGTAAAAGGCAAAAAATGACATAGAATAGTCCTCCCCAATGAAGTGGCTGAAGGCCCAAAAAAACTGCACCTAGGCTAAAGTTTCAAAGGACAAACCAACCATCCTAGTGAAGGACACTACTACAACTAATGGCCCTTAAGAGGGACCTTCCTCCTAGTTCTACTATGTTTTCCTATTTTTTTCTTCTACTCTATGTACAATTTTTTGTTTTTGGTTTCTCAGCCCTAGTTGGCCTATTTAAACTTTTGTAATGCACTCTTATGGTTTTAGGTCCTTGTAAAACCAAGATTTTACCATATCAAATAAAAAAATAAAAATAAAAAACTTGAGCATGACATTATTTTATTGTCTACTTATTTACATATGTTATTTATCACATGTTTTAGTATATAACATTTTATTTTCTATACATGTATGCATTTCATGAGGTATTTGAGTGTGATGCAAGAATTTCATTACACATGTACTCTTAGATGTTCAATTCCCTTCAACCTAGTGGTTACGCCTATTATGGGGAATTATAATTCCATAGGTTACATTATAACAATTTATATCTTTATATTACCTCTCTACCATGTCAAACTACATATCTTATAAGTGTAGTAACTCATATTTTACATTATGTTAATGTGAATGTAAATCTTAATTTATTAAAGAGATAAGTATAGTAAATTAGGTTTAAAAGATGCAATAAATATAACCACTAATTCATTAGATAATTGACTAATTTTTACTTTTCTTAAAATAGTAATAAATAATGTAAATGAGAACTTAGCTCGAAAAGGATTGAGACATATGATCTTGAGGCTAAATAATTAATTAAAGGCTGGTTTTAGTGTCTCAAATAAGATCCATGTGTCAAAACCCATTCTAGATAGTAGTTCTCTAATTAGATAGTAGCACCATGTGGAACTAGTGTCCTTATCTTGGTGGTAGTGTCCTCTATACAAGACTATTCATAACTCCTGGGTGTACCTATATCTCGGTCTGTCAAATCTATTCCTATTTACATGAGTTTTAAAACCTTGTATGCAACTTATTTTAACTAATTTTATGAGTAAACCCTAATATTCCATGTTTCTATGGAATTTGGTTGATACAATTAGAAAAGTGTGTTTATTAGTGGGGTAGTCTAGACATCCTCAACAATCCATTGTGATGAGATTTGCCTACATACCAATACTTTAAAGAGGGATCAAGCCTGATGTAGTTCCCCCCACCTATATACTAGTGAAGTGAAATTGAAGCTATTATGATGGTCAACTTGAGTGCTTTAAATGCATTAGGACTAGAAATCTGAGCAATCTAAGCTTATTAATGTTATAGATGGTATTATGTAGAAGTAGGGTATAATAGGGATTGATAACCTTAATTGTGCACAACTTGTTCTGAGTTTGTATGTGTGATTTGTATCTAATTTATATCTAGTTGTTAGAGGGATAAAAGTCATGTATATATACGATTTTGGTGTTTTTATGGGTGTTAAAAGAAGTATAGGTAGACCTTAGGTTATCTAAGATTTGAAAAGATATCTAATTATGTAAAAAAGAGGGAAAGGAAATAATTCCAATATTAGGACACTAGTGCCATGTGGTGCTACTATCCCTATTATAGTGTTAGTGTCCAAGTGGTAGAACCTAAGGTATGAAGACCCAAAATTAAAGAATGAGGATATGGGATTACTTTAAGGATGACTAGGGATTCATGTGGCCTATATAAAGGCTAGATAAATATACCCTAAGATAGGTCTAGGACTAAGCTAGAGATCGGTGGTCTCAATTAGCACTCTTAGCACTCAAGTGTCATTTTTAGGTGATTACATTTCCCCCCACCCCCCATTTATTATAGAAATATAGAAAATGAAAATGATAAGTAAAAAGGAAAAAAAAGTGTACGTAGACTTACCTAAGATGTGGATATTTTGAATCCAAATATGAGTATGTGAAGCATGCTCCATTACATGCCCTATAAGTAAAATGTGCATAGATCAATCCTTACTTAGGAGATATCAAAAGCAAAGACAAAACTAAGTAAAGAAGTATAAATGAGTAAAACTAAATAAAGGAATAAAAGAGAAGAAAGGAATGAATACACCTCACTAGGTACATGAAATAATGCATAAACCTAGTGATAACTTGTGTGTGTGCATGTATATAGTGATCAATTGGTGAATAGCTTGGACTAATCTGATGGATTATTCAATCCTCATATGTGGGTAGCTCAATAAATCAATCTAGATTTGAATACATAATTACACATCCCTAATTTATGGATCATGACTTATGAATAGCTCTTATTAGACTGGTGGTGTGTCTAACCTTCTCATGTAGGTGGCTCAAAAACCCAAATAGACTATGCCTCCATCATCACCTATCCATGTGTAATATATGCATCTAAAATTTCAATTTTAATATGTAATTAGAAATATCTAACTAGAGATATCTAACTATAGATGTTGGCTTTGAGGCCACTTAGGTACATTAGGTAGCTTGGGCCTCTAAGGAATGCCAACCACTATAGATGGAGTAAGGTATGAAATTGGTGTGAAACTTAGAATATGATGTTTGATGTATACATCATAGATAATGACATGGAATTTTTCATTCCTATGATTAAATGATGTGAAGGTGAGTGTATAGAAATAATATGTATGTAATGGGAAACACAATAGATCTTCAAATCAATCCTAGCTTAGAGAAGATAGATCCTACTTACAATCTCAATTAGGAATACATTAGACAATCATGATCATGACCAATATGGATCATCTAGACCTAGTCAAGGCATATCTTACTATAATAATATCACAAGGGAGGGTTCCAAAGCCTCCAGTAAATAAAAATTATGTAATAACCCTAACTAGGTACTATGTTTTCATATTCACTATACTAATAACAAGTAAATCAAAATTCTAATCTAGTGCTCACCAAAGCTTGTGGCACAAAGTAGGGTTAGTAAAAAATAAAATTAAACATGCATAAGAGAATCATATTTAAGCTATGTATAGGTAAAACCCTAATGCATGGAGAGAGCAATATATTCAAAATCCATTACTTATGTTTCTTCTATCTACTAAAGAGAGAAGCAAAGTTAGAGATACTTAATTAGAAGATGAACAAATCAAAAATCAATCTCTCCCTACACAAAAGGTATTTTTCAAGAGGTTGTTTTGGTTTGTAAGGATCACTAATAAAGGCTAAAGCATCAAAGACTTCTCCACAAGACAAGAGTATTATCCAAATAGAAACCCTAAGCTAATACTCAAGTAGAATGGCATAAGAGCATATTTTAAATAGGTGTAAATAAATAATTAAATCTTGATGTCTCTCTAAGAATGGAAAAATGGATGTGTTTATCTAGGTGGATATAACTCTAAACCCTTCTAAAAATTTTGGCCAACAAGGTCGACCAAATATTAAAATTGAAAAAAGAAAACTAGATAATGAACCTTGTCAGCCATGGCCAAATTGGTACTTAGTAAGCTTTGTAAATAATGATACAAGCTCGATGTGGCCAACATAGTCATGTAAACTACCCAAATGGGATTGAGGTTAAGGAAAGGGATAATGAAGATGGTAAATGACTAGAGGAGGGTGAAAATTGGAGTCAAAGCTCAGGGGAATCTTTTTAGGAGCTAGTTGGATTGGTAACAAATGTCAATAAGGGATAACAATCCTGCAAAGCACCAATGGTCTGCCCACCCCTTTCATAGTGCACCCATTAGGGTGTACACTCAGAGAGATTGAGACTCAAAATTTTACTACAATATATAAATCATCAATAATTGATAAAGTGTGAAAATATTATTTCTATACATATTCCCTACTCAAAGCTCATCATGTGTTCCTCACATTCAATAGGGGATGGTGCTTTGAGAAAAACATAGTAACACAGAATGTTGAGGCTAAAAAAAATTTGTAATATTTTAGAGCATAAAATAATTGAAATTAAATGTTTAAAATGGAAATAACTAAAAGGTAAATGTATGCGTACCTTGACTTACATTTATTGTTGGATGGTTGTCTACTATGTTTGTAGTTTTGATCATGAAGGGCACATAAATTACTTTAAACAAACCAAAGGATACAAAACTGAAGAGAAAAACCAAAAAAATATAGGAAAACCAAGATAATTGGTGCTATTTGGATGAGATGTACTTAGAAATTTGGTAAGTTGGGGTCACAAGTGCTATGCTTAACCAAATGACCATGTCAAAATTTAGATTAAATCAGGTAATCAAAAAGACAAGGCTATTAAAGACTAAAAAATAAATAAGTAAAATTTAAGTAACAAAGGCAAATTCACCAAGTCAAACCAAGGATACATGTCAAAATGATGGTAATCAAACATCAATTTGAAATTACTAACAATCCTTAAAAAAATATGGGAAATAAAAAATGGGAAAACAACATTAATGAATAAGTAGTAACAATCCTTATTCAATCATCAAAATAACATAAAATGGAAAATAACATTAATGAGTGATAAGTAACAAGCCAACCTCACTAGATAATGGAAAAATTACATGAAATTATAAATGAACTTAGGTTTCCATAAAAAGGGTAGTACAATAATGACAAATGGTAAAAGAAAGCATAGAATGCCTAGAAATATAGAGCCACAATGTAAATAAAGTAATCTATAGTTACTCAAAAAATGTTGTTTTATTATAAGGATAGATAAAACTGAAACAGAGTAGTGTTAACATTTTTTTTAAGATGTGAAGAAGAGGGAAGTATAGAAGAAGGGAATACAGATTTAGAATCACACTTTGCCTATCAAAAGGGAAAATGAAATGGGCAGAAGGGAGACTAAAGGAAAAACCAAGGTATAATAACTCTTTATTGAAGTCAAGACACTCAAATTAGGTTTTTCAAAATAAGAGGACTTTTGATCTTAAGGACTTTGAATAACTTCTCCTATGCACACAAGTCTTAGGTCAATAAAATGAAGTATGTAGATAATCTCATGAAGGTTGTATGCATCATAAGTAAAATGGACCTACCTTCCTAGAATCTGTTCCCCATTCCTCAAGACCCCTTACAAAGCCATATGTCTACTATTAAGATTGGGTGAATATGTGAGAAAGTAGGTAACACCATAGATTTTAATGAATTCTCCTATTACAATCTACTAGCCTACTACACCCCAATAGACCTCAGCTCTAGTGTGAAGCCAATTATGGATTTTGAGTTTCAATTGGAGATAGGAGATGTGATTGTAATCATGTTTTTTGTTATGATTTTGAATTTTTAAATTGTTTATGTTACCTTTTTCATATTATTCCTTTTATTTCAAATGATATGGATTTTAAATTTATTGATGGATTTTTTCATTTCTCCTCATTTGGAAAACCAAAAATGGGTGCTAAAGATTACTTTCATTTGAATACTTGGGTCTTGGTTGATAAGAGAGAGAACTTAGAGAGCATATAGTCTAAGAGTCTTATAAATTTAGGTAAAAAAAAGTGTTATATTGACTTTGACCTTGTTTTATCCAATGTGGAGAGAAAGGAAAAGAAATAAAGAGGAGTGAAACATGAAATAATTTGAATTACTCCAAATCAAAAAATATGACAAAGGGTGAAAAAAAGATACAATAATAAGAAAGCATGATTCCTTATCATAAGAATGAGGGAAATATAGGAAAATATTCTAACATAGATTGTTTACAAATTTCATCTATCAAAAAGAAATAAAAGCTAAAGCTAAGAAAAAAAGATTAAAAACTCATAGACATTACAAAACACATTCTAGTTATGGAATGAAAAGATTGTGATATTATGAGGAAGGCCAAGTCCTATCCATAGCCTTACACTGCAACTCATAAAAGAAAAACCCAAGATGGTGTATAGAGCACATGAAAAATAAATAGGATGGGAATAAGATGGTATTTATGAAGAAGGTTAGGTCTTATCCATGGTCTTACACTAAAAATCACAAAGAGAAACCCAAGGGTATCGAAAAGTGTGTAGAAAATAAAGAGAAATAAATCATGAGGAAGATTGGGTAATGCAACTCATGAAGAAAAGGGGAGACCAAAAGACCAAGAATAATAATTAAGGTTTGTGAAAGGAGAGAGATGATACAGAGGGTGAGACCCATGTAATTATCCTACAAAAAGTGTTAGATAGATAGCATATAAAAGGTATGAAAATAAGGGAAGTGTTTAGGAAAAACACTTCTTGAGAAATTGCACATTGGTGGGTTATTTAAAAATATGGCCTTCATTGGTTTGAAGGTGATAGGTATTTGGACCAAGAATATCTTTGACTAAATATGGGTCCCACCATTTTTTGACATATTTACCTTATTTGTCATGAGTATAGTCAAATTTAAGGATAAGATCACCAATATTAAATGTGCAAACTTTAAATCATTTGTTATGTTGTTTGGTAATATGGACCTTGTATTGACAATTATATTATAAAGTAGAAAGATGGTGTTCATCAAGGAGATCAAGATCATGAAGGTGAGATTCATGTAATTTTTCCTAGGTATGATAGAATGAAGAGATATAAAAAGATAAGGAAGCTCCACTTCTAGTGGAAGGACTGATTTAGAACCATAGATGAGAGAGAATGGAATTTCCCTAGTGGAAATGTGTATGATGGTGAAATATACCCAAATAGTATGATAGAGATGAAGGTGCCAATCCATATGGGTTTCAAATAATTTATTTTGGAAAATTTTAGTAATAATTTTATTGGTAGCCTCACCTTGGCCATTACATTATGTATGATAGGGTGTGGATAATTTGTGATTGATTTAAAATTTAGCACAAAGCTATTTGACATCTTTGTTTTTGAAATTACTACCATTATATGAAATTATAGTATGAGAGACACCAAAGTGGAAAATGATTTGATTAAAGATGAATTTGGATATGGTGGTACTGGTGATAGTAACAAGATGGATATCCTCAACCCATTTGGTAAAATATTTTGTGGTTATGATTATAAATACATGCTCATCTTGAGATTGAGGTAATTTTCCTATGATATCTAATCCCCACATGGAGAATGGCTAGGGAGATTCTATAGTTTCAAGATCGAATAGAGGTGAATGAATTAAATAATCATGAAGATATAAATGAGTACACGTTTTAGCAAATTTTATGGCATCCTATTTAAGAGTGGGCTAAAATTATCCCATACATAAGCATTTGCAAGTTGTAGCATGCCCACTATAGTGGAAACTACAAATTCCCCCATGTGTTTGTTTAAGAATAGGAGGAACCTCATCTTTCATAACACAGTGGAACAAGGTACCTTAAGCATTGAGATAATATAAGATGTTATATCTAAATACATACTTAAAATCTTGTTTATGAATGTGAGTCTTTTCATAGGAATTAAGTTAGGAGGATAAGTTTGGTGTTTTAGATATTGAATGATGTCTTTGTACCATGGGCTTTATCAAATGGTAATGGCTTCAATGTGGTAGATAAGTTAATATTGTGGTTGAGTAGAAGATAGATATTTTCTTATTTGGATAAGAAAAGTGCGATCAGGTGTAGATGAAAAAGAGATGTTGAAAAAGGAAATCAACAATATAATTTTGATCTTGAGGGATAGGCTTGATGGTGAAAGAAATGAAATATTTAGTGAGAGTGGTTATAATTTGATGATAATAAATGAGATTATCACTTTTACATTGGTAATCACCATTGAATTGGATTCAAATGAGTTGGGAATCACCTAAAGTATACAGGTATTGGATATCTAATTCAAGGGCAACTCTCATGCCTAAGATTAGATATTCATACTCTACCATGTTATTAGTGACATAAAATGTTAGGAAAAAAGCTAATGGGATGAATTTTTGAAGAGGGATCATAAGGATACAACCTAACCCATCTCATTGAAGGAATTTAGCACCATAAAAATGAAGGGTCTAAGTATCCTCATGTAAATAATTATTAATTTTAGGAAGTTTTTTGATAACTAATCTTGGTTTAGTAATATCAGGGAGGATAGAAGATTCATCCGGATTTATGTTTTAAAGATCATTAGTGAATTTATGGAAGTAATATTTAATTGATATGTCTTAGTTGTCACCTTCAATACATATAATATTATCATCAAAAATACTATTTTTAAGGTGGTTGATAGCTAGTATAGGAGCTATTGCAAGTTGATCAATGATGATTTGTCCTTTGATAGCTTTTTGAGTAATGATTCAGAGATGGAATTCCATAAGAAGGACCATACATTTTCCAATTCTATATCTAGTAAGAAAGGATATAGAGAAGAAGTGATAAAGCATATAATGTCAAAGTTTTTCAATACAAAAATATTTGGCAAGGCAATCACATTCTACTTTTATATAACATGTTTCATAATTAATGAGGCCTCAACTGATATAATAGATGGTATATTATCTTCCAGTATCATATTATTTGGTAAGCATTTCCCCAACTAATATGGGCATGGAAGAGGCATATAGTATCAAAGGTAGATCATTTAAAGGGGGATGAAGAGCAGGTGGGTGAAGCAATAATTATTTCAAATTATCAAATGCTTTTTGACAAGGATCCATCCATTTTAAATCAATACTTTCTTAAGAAGAGAATTTATGGAATAGATATGGTAAGCCATTTTGGGGATGAATTGTCTAATTTACACAAATTTATTAAGGTAAGTGTGAATGTCCAAAATGGATAGAGGTATGGGCATATTGAAGATAGAGTTAATCTTGGCATGATCAACATCGATGCCATAAAGAGAAACTAATAATCCTAATAGTTTACCAGATGTGACACCAAAAACACATAAGGATTTAATCTAATTTTGTATTCAAGAAGGTGAAAGAAGATGATTATAAGATAAGAAAGATGAGTCTTATAACATTTAGATTTATAAATGAGGTCATCAATGTAGGTTTCTATAATTTTATGAATAAGATCATGAAAGATATGAGTCACTGCTCATTCATAGGGAGCTCGAGTATTTTTGAGGTCGAAGGGAATTTTAACATAGAAATATGTGGCACATTCTATGGTGAAATTTTTCTTATGTTGGGATTCAGGGGAAATGTGTATTTGGTTATATCTCAAGAAATGATCCATAAGAGATAAAATTTCATAACCAACTATGGAATATAAAATGGAATCTATTGAAGGTATAGGGAAATCATCCTTAGGACAAATAAGATTAGGATTATGGAAATCAATGCAAATGAGAATGACCATGATGACCTTTTTTTGAATAGGTACTATATTAGAAACCCATTCTAAATGGTCCATTAGTTTGATAAACTTAGCATCAACAAGTTTGATGATTTCTTTATGTCATAAGGTGTAAACTTTGGTGGAAATTTCCATTACTTTTGGTGCATAGGTTTGACATCAATAAAAGTGATGATATTATGCACCATAATGCTAAGGTCAATACTAGGCATGTTCTCATGGAACCAAACAAATATATCATGATATTTATTAGAAAATAAGCTAATGTTATCATGTTTAGCAGCTGTGAGTTTATGAGAAACTATAATTGGGCAAGGGCATGATGGATTACCATATTTAATGTGAGTAATTTCTTAGATAATCATAGAATTTCCATCTTGGAAGTGATATGGTGAATATGGTAAAGGAGAAAATGGATTAGATTTTAGTTTGATGCTAGAGGTGAAGTTTTTGAAAAAAGGCTCTTTATTTTTAAAATGCCCAAGTTTTTGATGTTGTTGAGGAAGTTGAGATTCTTGGGCATGAAGTAATTCAAGAATAGCTTAATCACTAGGCATAGTGGGAAGAGGACCATAATACTCAACATCTAATTTGAGATTGAGAATTTAATTACCATGGTGATCATATTCAAAATGTATTTGATAGACATCTATGGCCAAAGGATTAGGTTGATCAAATGAGATTGATGTATCATTAGTTTCTTTAACAAGGGATGAATCAGATGTAATGATGTGATATATAGGTGGTATAGAATATGAAAGAATTTTTAGAGGTTTAGAAGGTAAAATTTGTTTGACCACATAAGGAGTATCAAGAAGTAGAGAATTAATGGGAGGTACATGACCATTCGGAGCTAAATCAAAATCTATAGAAATGGTGTAAACATCTTGATTGAAAGTATGTATTTGAGCTAAAGTTTTTTGATAGTGTTAAATGTCCAAGTCTTGAGATTGAGCTTAAGAAATGATGTAGTTATCATCATAGGTTGGATAAATGGTACATTCTTGAGATTTGAAGGGATTTTTAGAAGGTGAAATGTCAAGATCACTGAACTTCCATCGAGATATTATTATAGTTTATTGGAATAATTTATCCACTCTATAGTCATTACATGTGAAGGCATCTTATGGATAAGAAGGTTCTTGAGCATTAGATGGAGGGGAGAAATTAGTGATCTCGTCAATGAGAGGAATAGTGAAATCATAAGGTAATAAAGATGGAGGAATCCACTTGATATATAAGGAGGTAAATTAGTAGTTTTCTAAGAATGTTTTAAGTCATTAGGTTCATCGTCATCATCATCTGAATCAACAAGAGTGACCTATAAGTCTAGATTGATGTTGATGAATTTAGGAAAGGGAGCACTATTGATGGTAGAAATGTGATATTATGACATTAGATTGGTAATTTGAATACCCAGAGGGTTGGGATCGGCTTCATGTTTATACCATTTTCCATTATATAGGAATTTGATGTATTGGCCATCAGAAGAAGTGATGACCCTCATTCTTTGAGTCCAAAGGAGATCGAGGAGTATGTTATTAGATAGGGGAAAATTGAGGACCATAAGTTTCATTTTGATGGTCTTAGGTCTAATTGCTAGGGGAAGCCAAATACAACCAATTGGCTTTTGATTAGTTTTATCAAATCCATGATAGGTGAGGTGGGTTTGCTTAAGATGATCCTTATTATATCCAAGTTACTGGATGAGCCATAAAGATGTCACATTAATATCAAACACTTCAACAACTAAAGCTTTATAAATAAGGGTAGTATTAATGGCTATTTTAATGAATAAGGGTGGATCAATGGTGTGAAAAAGGATCTCATCATTAATCATGTCTTCTTCAAGGAATTTCATGGGTAGTTTGGAATAAGGACAAATGGATTTAATGATATGCACGTTGGTACGTTGAGGCTCAATATAGGGTGGTTCTTCATCTATAAAATTTGGATCTTTAATTTCTTATAATTGTTATATAAGGAACATACAATGATAGGAGGAAGTATGAACTAACTCCATAAGTGGAATCTTGTAAAGCATGGAGTTGAGTTCTTTGATAAAGTTCGAATGGGATCTAGAAGAACCAATTTGAGGTTTAGAAGCTAAGGTAGATTTAGAAAGAATGGAACTTATTGGGAGTTTATAATAATAAGGTGGTTCCTCATGGGCTTCTGAAGCTAAATGAGTGGTTTTAGTATATTTGATAATTTTTTCTTCCAAATATGGTTTCTTAGGTTTTGTGACAAGATCTTTGTGATTTGGTTTACAATGATAGTTGGCCTTAGCTATGTTAAAATATTGAAAATTGTTATAATATAAGTCATAGTCAACATCAATAGCAAAAACATCTTTGGTATTTTGTGGATGATTAGATGTGGGAAAATATTTTTGGTTATTCGAAGAAGAAGTTTGGGAGCTTTTCATTTTTGAGAAGCAGTGTTGTACTCTTGATGATAGAGTTGAATCAAGGCTTCGTGATTCAAGGAATCACCAAACATATAGGAGATAAAAAAATTAGTAAGCCCTTGAAAAGTTTCATGGGAATGACCAATGTTAGCATGGAACCAACAAAATTTATTAAGGTCATACCATTTATGAGGATTACTAGGATAAGTAAAGGGTTTAGAGGGCATTAAGAATTGTTTCATTTGTTGTATAGTCAGTGGCATGTGACAAGATGGGGGATTGTTGGCTTTAGAAACTCTTATTTTGGTTTAAGGAGTATTTATAGTGATAGAATTGGTAGAATTTTAAAAACATCCTTTAAATAATTTGGTATTAGGCTCAAATTGATTCATGAGGAAGTCTTGATATTTGACTTGGTCAAGAACTTTGTTAAGCATTTGAGAAGAAAAATTTCAAACATTATATTGAAGTGAAGGAGTAAAATAGTTATAAAAAGTTTGAATAAATTAACATCACTCATGTTATGTTTCTACTTATGGTCTAGAGACTTCCATCATTTGATAAAATCATGAGCTAATTCAGTGGGAGATTGCTTAGCATTGATGAAATGGTTAAGGTAATTTTTAGGAAGATCTATATGTTGAAACTCTTTAACTAGAGGATTGATTAAATCCTTAAGTTGTAAAATAAATGCTAGGGAAATTAGATGTACCAATATAAAACATTACCAGTGAAGGTTTTAATTAGAAATTTGGTTGTGGTGAAAGTATTAGTCTAGATCCACTATTTATAAAGATTACCAAATGCTTTGAGAAAGAATGTAGGGTTTTTAGTCCCATCATAATTAATAGTTGGAGATATATTAATGGTATCGATGGAGATGATAAAAGGGGATAAAGGATCATTTTATATATTTTGAAGCATTTTTTTATTCATGAAAGGTTGATGAATAACATTTCCTGAGGCATCTCTAAGAGGTGGAGGAATAAAATTTGGATTGGCTTAAGGAGTTAGAACTAGAGGTTGATTAGCCATATTGATCAAATGATGTTACAATTATTTCATTTGAGAGGAGTTACAAGTTTGTGCTATGTTCATTTATTGTATGACTTATACAATAAGTTGAGTCATATCAATTATTGGGTTGGTATTTATAAGAGAAATCCATAAATTGGTATTAGGGGGAGGGTTGTTATAAGGTGGATTACTAGTGGGATTGTTGGATAGACTTATGTCGATTGCTTCCACTTTATGTTGAAAAGTTTGAATATGAGAATTATCTTGATAGGTACAAAAATGATCAAATCCACCTACTTCATTGTGAAGTGTGATTTGAACCATGTTATAATCCATAAATGAAGGAGGGGAATAAGTACTCCAAGAGTGAGGATTCTCTTGGAAGATAAAGGAAGGGAGTAAAGAATACCCCATATAGTGTCTAAATGGATTTAATTTGTCCAAGAAGATTCTAATAGGGAATTTAATGATAGTTTGAGGAAATGAACATAGTGATAAGGAATGAGAAATAGAGAACCAAGTCATCTGAATAGGAGAGCAAGGTTAATAATTAGATATAAGGCCAACTAGGTCAAATATGTATTGCTAAAAAAGGAGGTGGAAAGAGTACATAGTCAATTTGGTCAAATTAGTACTACTAGATAGAAGGTAAATAAGGATATAGGGTCAAATAGGTCAACTTGGTACTTAGATAGGGAGAAACATAGTTTTATAAGGATACAAGATCAACTAGGTTGACTTAATATTGTAACCTAACTGAAAAAAGGTGTACAAGGTCAACTAGGTTGACTTAGTATTATAGATAGAAAACATATAGTCCAATAAGGATACATCGTTGATGAGGTTCACTTAGTATTGTAACCTGACTAACAAAAAAGAGTACAGGGTCGACCATGTCAACTTAGTAATGCAGGCAGGTAAAAATATAGTCTGTAAAAACTATGTCGAAAAGAATAATAATGTGATAAAAATAGAGAAAGTTTTTTTAATGTAATTGAAGCAAGAGATAGAAGCAAACACAAATAATTGGATTAATGAGAATGATCCAATTGGGGAACACAACATAAAACCTTGTACCAATGCTGGCTAATGCAATATTTTGTAATACAACACAAAATGATCATAGAGCAAAGTAAATGCTAACTAAGTGGTCATCTTGAGTGTTAGATTATTATACAATGTTATTTTAAGTGCGATAGGGAAGTTGACTAAAAATAAATAACTAGAAATCAATTTATGGATGGTTTTAAGATATTTAGGATGAAAGGGATCTATATTGGCAATGGTATTGACTTGATATTGGGGACTTCACCCTCACTTCACAATCCTATAGTGATAAGGGTGTCAAATTCTTTGCCAATATATACCATTAACCATGTATTTATACTTGGATAGAAAACCAAGTCAGCTTCCCCCTTGGTGATGAAATCCAAGTATGTGGGTCTTGGAAAGATAAATATTAAATGCATTTTGAATATTTTATGATTTGATAGTCTGTGAAAAAAGAGAAAAATAGTGAAATTAAATAGAAATTTGAAAAACCACCTAATTAGAGTATGTGAACTACTCTAAGCATGCAAATAGCTAAAAATGAAAGTGTGAATTAATTAATAGAATATAGTTTTTAATTCCCAAATTAAGAATGGTACAAAGTTAGCTCAAATGACACTATATGAAAATAGTATAGAATAGTGTTGATTGGGTCATTACTATTATGTAGAAGTAAGTCTTTAAGAACTAAGTTAACCAAGTTGACTTAGTATTTCAGGTATAAGATAGGCTATAGAACAAAGTCAACTAGGTTGACTTAGTTTGTTGTAGGATTGTAATTTTAAAGACTAAAAACTTACACAAAATATAACTATAATGAAGTATTGAATTAATAGAGAGAGAAAGAGAGGAACCTTGGTGGGTTAGAAGATGATGAGGATTACAAATTTTCTACTAAAGTGACTTGAATGTTGCTTGCAAGTTATATAAACTAAGTCAAATGGTTCAACCTAATTTTTTAAAACCCTATTTGGTGAAGCAAGATAAAATGACTAAATTAAACTACATGACTTAGTTTATTGTTTTGGATGCTAACTAGAAGACTAAGTCAACCTATTTGACTTAGTTTGTTATATGGATGTTGACTGAAGGACTATGTTAACCTATTTGATATAGTTTGTTATTTTTGACTAAAGAAAATTACTATGTTGACTTGTATGATCTAGTAACATATATCTAATGAAGACCTACATATAAATAATAGAGTCATTTTGATATGACTATGTAATGTCCCTTACTTAGGGGCTCTTTTTTCTCCTACAAAAGCTCTGAACAATTGTAATATCCCCTTTCAAACAGGGAATATATAAACTCATAAAGCTCTGATACCACTGTGATATCCCCTCCAAATAGGAAATATAGCAACACAAAAAACTTTGAACAAGATATAACTTTGGTTGAATAAATTCAGAATGATCACAATAATATAGTCTCTGAATAGCAAATTACAAATCTTATCACTTGTCCTTTTAAACTATTACAATTGCAGTCCTTTCTCATGCATATAAATATGAAATACAGTCTTAAAAACCCTGGCTTATCAAAACTGGAAGTGAAAACTGAATTCTGGAAGGTCTCGGCCCTTCTATGTCGACACACAGTCACCGTCGTCGGTCGATATATCGCCGACGTTGGTCTCTATCGGTCAGCTTTCTGCCGGCATCGGTCTTCAGTCGACCGATGTCGGTCACTGAAAACCCTCTATCTGCCGAGGTCGGTTCTTGAGCTGATCAGTACGGACCTGTACGGACTTTGTACGGCCGCTAATTAAGCATAACTTCCCTGTTTTCAATCCCTGATCTGAAATATACGTTTCTACCACAGACGATCTCTAGCTGTATAATTTATTGAATCAAAACAAGAATAAAGAAATACCTGGAATATTTGTAATAACTTCTGTGTGAAGTTATCTCTCAAACTTGAAATTCTGTGATAACTTTTGGATGAAGCTATCTCTCACTTTGGCAATAGATCAGCTGATATTCCACAGCCTCTTAATTGCACACACTGAAGAGGGAACGTTCTCCAATGCAGATGGAATCCTTGAACCCTAGGCTCAGTCTTCACAGAAGAAATTCTCAAAATCAATATCAATAATCAATAGCATAATGAACAATGGCCTCCATGAGAAACCCTTATAACCTCAAAAAGATATGCTTTCCCTAATTAGGGTTTCTTAAATTGGAATTAGGGTTTCTAATTAAAAATAGGCTAAATAATTAATATTTGATTAAATCAATCAAATATTAATATCTCCCTCAATACATGTCAGATCGACGAACCGATCGAAGCTAGTGAATCAGGGAGTGATTCCGCACATAACCATACCATAATAAAGGCACTCTGCTGCATATCAAATATCCCTAAAAAGTAGGAGCCCTGGCCAAATATGTCTGAAATAACCTGAATGAAAATCAAATGTAGAAACCCTGTGAATCAATGTCAAGCCAAGCTCCATTATGACCCTCTATCCATCTTATTAGCCTACGAAGGTTGCATAATAGGCTAACCATGAACTCAGAACATGTCAATTGAAAAGGGGACATGACAATCCGCCCCTCTTGGAATTGCTTGCCCTCAAGCAATCACTGAATGACAAATCAATCAATCCAGCTGGATCCCAAATATAGTTTTGATCTCCACCCCTATCAATTAACATGAACCCCATGCTATGTCCATCCCAACTCTCAAGTAATGGTGTCACATCATCTCTAGTACTAAGATAAGCACTCCAACATCCAATCCATAAATGAAAACCAGCAAGCAAACTCCGTACCTGAATAATATCTAAAACTAGATTGTGAAGGCTAGACATAGTCATGTCATCATCAACCTATGTCCCAACTGTAACAGAAAGTTGAGTCCTCACCACATGTGACAACTCCTGAACTAAACTCACCTCAAGACCAAGCTCGTCCTCATACCTCTCCTGTGTTGGTGCCAATGTGCTCTCGTCATCACCCTCTATCATATTATGTGTTATAGGTACCTCCATCCGATGAAAAAACATATATCTGAAGCTACTGCCCCGCATTGCCTTAAGAATATGTGTCATCCCACCAACATTAAAGAGAACCTCCATGTCCTTGAGACGAAGAGTAACTTCCTCAAATGAATGAAGCCACTTCATACCCAAGACTAAGTCTATATCCCCCATATTTACCACATAATAATCAGCCTTGAACTCATAATTGTTCAAGCGCAATGGGAGGTCTCTAATCATACGCTCACACTTAAGAGTGTGACCATCGGCTACCTTAACACTGATTCCCTCAAAGTCTACGGTAGTGAACCCACGCTTCTTCACAAATCTAGCATCTATGAAATTATGTGTGGCTCCTGTATCAAGAAGGGTGATAACCTTCTGCCCTGCCAAAACTCCATGGAGTTTGAATGACTCATCTGACTGAATACTGGATATGCGTGCCTCCTGAATGTGAAGCTCTAACTCTGCTTCTGCATTAGGCCCTGAAGCCTCTGCCTCTGCCCCCTCAAAACTATTCTGCTGCTCGGAATCCTCAGAATCTGAATCCTCATAATATACCCACATCATATGATTCGCCTTGCCCTTAGGCCTCAAAGGACAATCGTGATGGATATCATATGGTCCTTTGTAGTAGAAGCAAAGATTATTCCTACGTAAATCATTAAGCACCTCACAATCCAAAGGTGGTGCTGCTGGATTGGCTTTTGAATCATTTTTAACCCCGGATTTATCTATGTTAAAATCCGGTCTCTCTGTATCCCCGTGGGAGTGCCTATGGTCTCTAGATGAAGGAGCACCTCTGGAGTTAGATTTATTGGATGGGGCTGCCATCTCCATACTTCGTGCCTTCTTCATAGCTACCTGTAAAGAAGGAGGATCAAAGGCTTTGATCCAACCTCTCAATGGCTCTGACGATCCCTCTATGAAGAGAACTACCAATCTACGCTCTGAAATATTGGGCACCATGACTGCCAATCTCTGAAACTCACCAATGAAGGAATCCAAGTTACCTATTTGTCTCAACTGTGCCAGATCTCGAAAGTAAACCTCAGGATCTTTCCTGTCAAACCGCTCAACCAATCTATCCACAAAGTCCTGGTACTCTGTTACCTGATTATGCTGAAGTGTTACCATACCATGGTACCACCAATCATGTGCTACTCCATCCAAGTGCAAAGTGGCATATTTGATGGCGTCTATCTCTGACATTGGTCTCAATGCCAAAAAGGTGTCAAGCTTATGAACCCAAGCTTGAGCTGTCATCTTACCGCTACCGTCAAAAGTAGTCAAAGAAAGCTTACCAGTAGCCTTCTGCAGCTCACTGAATTAAACTCTAGGCTTCCTGTCCTGTCTAACCAATCTGTAGTGCTCTCTCCTAAGATTGAAAAAATGATCAAAGGTCATCCTCTCTTGGACATGAAGAGGTAATAAGTCCCACTCATCATTTGCAACCATGTAAACATCTGCAAATGGGTTATTCCCTGCTTCCTCTGTTGGTGCCTTTGGTTCTTCTTGAACAAAAGTAGGACGTGTAGGTCTATCAGCTATTCTGGAGTGAGTTTGTTGTGGCCTCTGATTAACCATAGCACTCCTGTCATCTCTTTGGTCCCCGTTCTGTCCATCAAGTGTGTTCATTCTCTCTATCATAGTCATAAGTGCCTATAGTGTCTGAGCCATCTGCTGTTGGCTTGTCATCATAGCACGCTGAAAATCTCTGGTGCCCTGTTCAGCATCATACCTATGGCCCCTGGGTGGGCTGTCCTCACGTCTGTCACTCATGATGGTCGGTGGCTGATCTAACACCTGAGTACCTTCAAGCAAGGCTCGGCTGCGTGTGTTATACTTGTGTGGTCCCAACTCTTGTGGCTGCATAAGATCTATATACCCTCAGGCTGGCAGGATTTAACTCTGATACCACTGTAATGTCCCTTACTTAGGGGCTCTTTTTTCTCCTATAAAAGCTCTGAACAACTTTAATATCCCCTTTCAAACAGGGAATATATAAACTCATAAAGCTCTGATACCACTGTGATATCCCCTCCAAATAGGAAATATAGCAACACAAAAAACTTTGAACAAGATATAACTTCGGTTGAATAAATTTAGAATGATCACAATAATATAGTCTCTAAATAGCAAATTACAAATCTTATCACTTGTCCTTTTAAACTATTACAATTGCAATCCTTTCTCATGCATATAAATATGAAATATAGTCTTAAAAACCCTGGCTTATCAAAACTGGAAGTCAAAATTGAATTCTGGAAGGTCTCGGCCCTTCTGTGTCGACACACAGTCGCCATCATCAGTCGATATATCACCGACGTCGGTCTCTATCGGTCGGCTTTCTGCCGACGTCGGTCTTCAGTCGACCGATGTCGGTCACTGAAAACCCTCTATCTGTCGAGGTCGGTTCCTGAGCTGATCAGTACGGACCTGTACGGACTTTGTACGACCGCCAATTAAGCACAACTTCCCTATTTTCAATCCCTGATCTGAAATATACGTTTCTAACACAGACGATCTCTAGCTGTATAATTTATTGAATCAAAACAAGAATAAAGAAATACCTGGAATATCTGTTATAACTTCTGTGTGAAGTTATCTCTCAAACCTGAAATTCTGTGATAACTTTTGGATGAAGCTATCTCTCACTTTGGCAATAGATCAACTGATATTCCACAGCCTCTTAATTTCACACACTGAAGAGGGAACGTTCTCCAATGCAGATGGAATCCTTGAACCCTAGGCTCAGTCTTCACAGAAGAAATTCTCAAAATCAATATCAATAATCAATAGCATAATGAACAATGGCCTCCATGAGAAACCCTTATACCCTCAAAAAGATATGCTTGCCCTAATTAGGGTTTCTTAAATTGGAATTAGGGTTTCTAATTAAAAATAGGCTAAATAATTAATATTTGATTAAATCAATCAAATATTAATATCTCCCTCAATACATGTCAGATCGACGAACCGATCGAAGCTAGTGAATCAGGGAGTGATTCCGCACATAACCATACCATAATAAAGGTGCTCTGTTGCATATCAAATATCCCTAAAAAGTAGGAGCCCTGGCCAAATATGTCTAAAATAACCTGAATGAAAATCAAATGTAGAAACCCTGTGAATCAAAGTCAAGCCAAGCTCCATTATGACCCTCTATCCATCTTATTAGCCTACGAAGGTCGCATAATAGGCTAACCATGAACTCAGAACATGTCAATTGAAAAGGGGACATGACAGACTATGTGTTAAACCTACACATAAAAGTTAGAACCATACTAGCCTAATCAACATAATATCACAAATATATAAAAATAATAAGATGATATAAATGAAAGCATGAAATAAAAATTACAAGGGTTAGATTCATGTTGGGTTTACTAGAATGTATGTAATGAAAAATGTAGAGTAATTTTTTACTCTACGTTGTATTTAATTTTTTAGTCGAGCACTGTAGTTTTGGTTTCCACATACCTTGGTCATGGCAACAGAGTTTTGGAGCAGAGCGTGGGTTTATTTTTCATCTAAGTGTCAAAGTGCAGTAGAGGTTGCCAAGTGGCATAGTCCGAGTACGAGTTCCTTTTCCCCTTTTTTGTTTCTTTCATTTCATTTTGCCTAAGTGTTGGAATCGAGCGGAAGCTGCCAAGTGTCACTTTTTGAAACACAGAGCTAGCTAGCTGGCCTAGTTTGAGACACTTTTCATAACTTTCAGGAGGACTACAAAATGTGCCACATATCCAATAATAGCTAAGTGGATTGTACCATGTGTCAGCATCTACATTTCATCTATTTTTTGGCAAAAAGGTTTTTAGCAAGCTAAGTAGTAGGATCGCGTGGAAAGTGCCAGGTGGCAGTCACAAAAAGCCATGGACTACTTTTTTAGAGGAAGGCAGAAGTCACCACGTGTCAACTTTCGAGAGACAGTCAGTTCAATTCCTTGGTTCAACATTTTTGGTTCAATACCTTGATTAAAGTGTAAGTGGCACACAGTGTTGAACCATTGAACCATTAAATCATTTTGGTTCATCGAGTAGTTTAAGGGACTGTCCCACAATCTAAAGGGGCCAATACATTTTTTGAAAGATAGAAAGGCATTGTTTCATTTTGCTTAAGTGTCGAAGAGAAGCAAAAAGTGCCAAGTGTCACTCTCTGATCCCCTTCCTACTCCATTCCCAAAAGCAGTAGAAGATGCCACATACCCCTAGTAAGAGAAGTAGAAGATGCCACGTATCTTCCCAAGAATAGCGGAGGCCACCATGTGTCAACTTCTAAGAGATTATCTTCAAGCTTCATTGCCAAATAAAGATTGTGGTGGGTCCCAGGTTTTATTTCAAAGGTCTGTGGAAGTGCCAAGTGTCACCAAGTGAAGATGGCCATGTACATCCATCCTTTTTGTAGTTGCTCAAGCAAGGAACTCGATGAGTTTAGTTTGATTGAAAATTTCTAAGTATCGAAGAAGTGGATTGTGATAGGTGTCGAAGGTGGAGCGTTCTTGAGCAAGATATAGAGAAAGTAGAAAATGCTATGTGTCTTCGATAAATCAAGCAAAAAGTGCCAAGTGTTGTTCTTTGGTGCTTTCTAAGCAATATAGAGAATTTCAAGAAATTGACTAAGTGTCCTCTCCCATTTTAACAGAACAGAGTGTTCTGTGTATCTATTACAGTAAAGCGAGATGGAGGGAAACTCAACGGGAGTTATTTCTAGTAGCTAGAATAGTTCACCAGGTAGATTTTTGGGGCCTACAAGCATTAAAAAGGGCCATTTGTTTGTCCCCTATAAGTGGAGGTAGAGTAGATAGTTAAGTGGCTAAGTAGGTGATGTAATGAGAAATTTAGGTGTAGAAGGAGGTACTAGTCATGAATTGCCATGCCACAGTCAGGGCAGTTCTTGATAAGACTAGGATGCATCCAAGGCATTTAAAGCACCGTCTGTTTGTCCCTTATGAGTTAAGGGTGGAATAGAATTACATGGGAAAGAAGTTGATGGAAGGTGACATCCAAGGCTATAAAAGAAGAAGATCAAGGAAATAAGAGGACTTTTGGGGGGGACTTTCTAAAATTTTAGACTTACTAGAGTTTTTGACCAAGTAGTATCATTTGTTTTTGTCTCATTTTCTTAAATTGTAAAGTTGATGTAGCTGTGCATGTTTCTGTGCCTTTTATGTGGCTAAATGAAATAAGAAGATTGAAATCTATGCCTTTGTTGATATTATTTGTGTCATTTGCTAAAGTAGTCTATACTGTAGATTTTCTAGAGTTATGATTAGGAATGTCATTTGCTTTTGTCTCATTTTCTTGAGTCAAAAATTCTACATAACTATACGTTATTTCTATGCCTCTTATGTGATTGGAAGATTCTTATAAGAAGACTAAAGACTATGCCTTTGTTGACATTTTTTATATCTCAACAAAAGAAGCCTCTGTTATGAGCCTCTATTTCTATCATTTCAATCTTTTACATTGATCATGCACTTGTCTACTCTTAAATGTGAATGAATCCTACATATAGTCTCACTGTGCTCAAAGTTAGGATTAGGATTACACTCAGGGGCATCGCCATAGTTAGGTTTCATTTCTTGCATTTGCATTTCTATTTAATTTCCTATCCCTTTTCCACCCACACTTGATACAAAAGAAGAGACCAACTTCTCTAAAATTTGGAGGTTATTTCAAGCCGCAATATCCCACAGTTTGAAACTTCCCATTGTTGATTGATTAGAATCAAGCGCAAATTTCATCATCAACAATTTATGGTATGATCGGTGGGACAAGTCTTGAAGTTTCTTTCAAGACCACATGAACCAGAGAGCTATGAGGAGTCAGAGTTGTAGACTAGTCACCAGATCATAGTCTGCTGCAAAATCCAAGTATTCTTTTTCCACCTTTGGTAATTAGTCCAAGAAGAGTCAATCAATATAGAGAGTAAATATGGATATATTGACTCCTGATGAAGAGAAAATAATCTCAGACTGTCTTCTCACTTTTTTGGATAGTAAGGAAGAACATGGACAATTCCTGAATCATGTTTCAAATGATTTGTTTAAAATCATTGGGTTAGGCTATACCATTTTACAAGATAGATGTGAATTGGTTTCAGATGAATAGAATGACATTAAGCCTCAATTACATGTGCAAAATTATTGCACTCTTTCAAAATCATCCTTTCAAGAAGTTAAAGTCATGAAAGAGGAGGATAATGCAATAGAGCTGGAGTTGGAAGTAGAAGAAGTTAAGTCAATAAATGGTTTCTTGGTGAGGCATACCAACATCAGGAGATGATATTTGATGGGCTTCCAAGAGCAAGAAGAACTTATGGATGTCAAAAGCATGTTTGACTCAGACTCACTCAAATGCAGGCAAATCTGTGTGGCCTACACAGAGGACATTTCACCAAAGATATACCCATTTCAATCACTTGCATGGAAACATAAGTTGGCTTGTCATGAAAGAGACGTTAACAATTTTATTTTTGATCCTAGAGGGAGATAAAGATGCTTAATTAATGTAGTTATGTAGTTTCCCATTCCCGCATTATTTTTTGTTTTTTGTTGTTGTTTTCCCACTTTCCTTTTAAATAAGTGTTTTAAACATAGAGTTGGCAGCTTAGAAAGTTTTTTTATTATTCTTCAAATTTTTTCCACATTAAATGCTTCCCAAATCTTTTGAAATCTCTAAGTTACCTTGCGCCGCAACTTGCATAGCATGTCCACCTCACTGTTTCCCAAAGATTGAGTAGGATCTGCTAATGGTCATCTGAATTTAATGCTATTTGAGACTTGATAGGTCTATAAATATCTCTTAGCAAGATTTAAAGTTTAAAAATTCTCAAGCATTCCTGCACTCATGAAAATATCCTACTCCTTGCAATTGTTAGTGCCTAGTAAAATTTGCTTCAACAAGAGTGTTTCTGTCTTGCACAAAGTTCATACCAGGTATTAAAGATATAGAGATGGCAAGAGCATCATCTTCACAACAAGGAGCTGGGATGTCTACATCTCTTGATAGGTTGCTTACTAGTAAATCATATGCTATAGCTCCTACACAACCATCAAGAACCTATCTGAGAACCAGAATCCTAGGAATCGTTCAAGCCAGTGACCCCTCAAAGGTAAAGGATTATGCGAATGAAATCATGGACCCAATCTTGAAAAAGACCAATAGCAAGAGTCTTAGAGAAGGGGCACACCAAAGGTACCTTCAAAGGGCTAGAGTAAGGCAATATGAGACGTTCAAAATGAGGATATAGACCTCATAATTAGCTCAATTCATTCTCCTATCTATGCATCCATGCCCTTATTTGATTGAATTATGTGCAAACTTACTCCATGCACCATCTTGCACCATTCAAAAAGGTCCCTTCATGGTACAGATCACACCATAAGCTATCAGAGACATGCTAAACCTACATTATGATAATACCGCTACATTCCCCACTATTGATAGGACATAGAGAACGTGGGTGAACATCAACACTCAGACAAGGTTTTTGAGGTCTGAGTTACAAATGGCCAATAGTGATGCTATGGTACCCAAGCTCCCTGCACTAAGAGCTCAATTCATGCCAGCTAGCCAAGACACAATGTCAATGATGGATATCATTTTTTGCATGAAGGATGACATGGTATTGTATGTAGAGCAAATGGCCATTCTTTTCAGGCTAAAAATAGTCAACAAGATGCAAGAGTATCGACTTGACTTCTCAGAGCACATCGTCTTTTCAATAGTGGAGCAACTAACCTAGTTCAAATCAAAAGAGGTGTTTAGGTATTCATCCCATTTGTTCCATCTCATACTATATCAAAACCCTGATCTTTTCACCCAACATATGAATTTGAACATATATGACCTAATTTTGACCCCTAAAGGACCATCCCTGTGTCTGCATGAACCCATGTTTTATCAAGAACTAGTGACCTGTATGATTTGTGGGAACTATTCATCACCCCTACTTTTTTTTGCCTTAGCCCTGAACCTATCATAAATAGGTTATTTCCAAGTGTTTTAAACCTCTTGGTCAGTTGTCCAATCCCGTGTGACTTCTATTTTGGCTCCCACCACACAATCATAAGGGTTCATGGTTTCTGTGGGGAACTAGTGTTGCTACCAAAGACTTTACCTCTTAGGTTGGAATTCCTAGAAGTCACCAAGTAGGTATCAATGGTCAATAACGAGTATGGCTCTGAGAAGAAAAAGAGAAAGATGTACAATCTCCCATGGATGATAGGTAACATAAGCTTAGAAGCCAGAGATGCTAAGACGGTGCTGATGTGAAAGTTGGACTTCCTAGGTTTCTTGCTGGTCAAAGACAAATGGGTTTATGACCCAAGTGATTACATAACTTCCTAGGTAAGGACCAATAGGATTGGGGCCAGGATTGTACATGAAGGCTACCCTTTTTGGGAGACCAAGAAAAACCCTGCAGAGGATGCTCCTGGTATTTATGTTAAATTGATATATTTGCCCCTACCATAGAATAGGCCATGGGAAACCTTTTATGATAAGTAAAGGGATTATGATCCCAAAGTCAAGATGACTTCTAGTTTGAGAAGGACATTGAAGAACAAAGATTGGGATGCAGAGAAGATTGAAGCCTATTGAAAATATAGGTAAGAAATTTCTCAAACCACCCACACTTTTAGAAGCATGGATTCAAATGAAAGATGGGAAGAACTTTGGGATGAGTGTCATCCCTCCCCTGCATCTAGCCCAAAAACAAGCCAATTGTTGACACTCGGTATAGGGCAAGAAGTTAGAGCAGGACCAAGCCAGCAACCATAGGCCTCAAGGCAAGCTTTAGTTGCAATCACTACATCAACTTGGCCCCAACCTCTTAGCATTGTGGAACAACAAAGGAGTGTGGTGTCTTCGCCATCGAAATCTTCCCCATAATCAAAAGTGATTGAAATTCTTAGTTTTCCACATGCACCATCGATAATAGAAGATGTGGAAGGGAAGTAGACACAGCCAAAATTAGAGACACCTAGGAAAAGGAAGAGGGTGTACTTCCATTTTGATTTAGAGGAGGAAGAGGAGCCTTCACAACACGAATTACAGAGCACTATGATTCCCCTTTAGGTAAGTATTACTCCTCCTCCTCCCTCTCATTCTGTCCCTTCCCCTATTGGTGTGATGCCTCCACCTAGCCAAATGACACCTCTTATCACCTCTGCCATCCCCATTTCATAATTCACCCCATCCTTGATGCCTCAAGCCCTAATGTTACCCCATTTTCCCCCTTTATTCCTAGAAAGATGCCCCTCTAGCTCACCCCTAGCCAACCACTGCCTATTCAATATGGCCTACCATAGGGATATCCTTTTGTAGCAGGACACATTACATCCCCTTCAAACTTTTAGACATAGGCCGATGCTGCTAGGAAGGCAAGAGAAGCCCAGTTGGAGAAAAAGAGAATAAAGCTTTCGTTGTCCCACACCTATGGTCACAATTTGACCCTATTCAATAGCAGTTGATGGTGACCCATTTATCACCCAATGTTGTCAAGCCAAGTGAGCAAATGTAACCAGAGGATTATATAATGAATGCAGTGGCCATTGATATGTCCCTATTCAAGCCCCAGGATAGAGTTGAGCTGTTGACAGAATCCACTTCTATAGTCATGGAAGATTATTTAAAGATATCAAGAAGACTACAGAAGATGGAGGCCAATTTGGCCAAAGAAAAGGCAAACTACAGTAGTTTGGCTGAAGAAATAAATAAAAAATATAATGAAATAACAAGTCTAAATAAACAGTTGCAAGATACTATTCCCTTTAGACTCATCAGGCAATCTAAGCCCAGAATGATTCATTAAAAGCAAAGCTCACACTTGAAAAAGATGTAACAATAGCCTTTAGGTGGGAGAAAGCAACATTGTAGGGAAGAGTCGAAGGACTTCAGTTGCAAGTTACCCAATTGCAGCAGAGGCTGCTAGATGAATAAAACAAGGCCATAAATTTTCAAGCCCAGTTCCAAGTGGAGTAGTAGAAAGTGGCACAACTGATAATAGAATTGGCTAATAGGCCATAAGGTGTTAGAGTGATAAAATTGGTGAAGGATCTCTATGAGTCAACATGGAAAATAATCTCCTCAAAGATTATTCAGCTCAGGCCATCTCTTACCTTCCTACTTAATGCACAACAATTGTGTGAGAAGGTGGAAGATTCAGTGGAGAACACTCTAGCTACAGTCTCTAACAGAGTCACAGACTCCCAAAACTTGTTGTAGAAGCTATACGATGTGATGGATGTGACATTAGCAGCTACAGGGATCCCTGATAGAATGGTCACCATGAAACAGGTCAATGAAGTGCTCAGTTGCAATGCCGTGGCCAATAGTTGCAAAGAGATTCTTGAAGTTGTGAAAGAAGGCATCGGTGAGATGAGATAGCATATTGAAGATCTAGTGTAACTAGGCCTCCCTTCTCCATTTTTGGATGCCAACATGGTGCTAATGGTTGATAAAATTGAGCCATTTCTACTGGCCAAACAAAAGGATCAAATAGTTTCTAGGACCTAGGGGATGATTCCTTGGTCTCAGAAGTTGAAGCTGTTATGGTTCTTATTTCCCAACTGGAATTCAAATTGAAAGCTATAGTCTAGATTCTGCAAAAAATTTCACACAAGGATATCATTAACCTTGATCTAGCTTTCATTGAATTGTAGAACAAGGAAGGGTTATCTGACCATGAATGGACCATCTACCAGACAACACTTTTGAAGCTATAAAATTTTGAAATTTTGATAGAGTGAGAGTCAAGTTTATTTTCTGAGCAGGCTTAAAAGTCTTGGTGGTCACCAGTAACTATAGAGTAAGTTTTTACTCTAAATTGTATTTAAATTTTCAATCGAGCACTACAGTTTTGGTTCCCGCATACCTTGGTCATGGCAATAGAGTTTTGGAGCAGAGCACAGGTTTCTTTTTCATCTAAGTATTAAAGTACAATAGAGGCTACCAAGTGGTGTAGTTCGAGCATGAGTTCCTTTTCCCTTTTTTTTTTTCATTTCATTTTGCCTAAGTGTTAGAATTGAGTGAAAGCCACCAAGTGTCGCTTTCTGAAACATAGAGCCAGCTAGTTGGCCTAGTTTGAGACACTTTTCATAACTTTCAGGAGGACTGTAAAATGTGCCACATATCCAATAATAGCTAAGTAGAATGCACCACAGTTGGCATTCACATTTCATCTATTTTTTGGCAAAAATGTTTTCAATGAGCTAAGCAGTAGGATCATGCAAAAAGTGCCAGGTGGCAGTCATAGAAAGCCATGGACTACTTTTTTAGAGGAAGGCAGAAGTCACCATGTGTAAACTTTTGAGAGACAGTCAGTTCAATGCTTGGGTTCAATGCCTTGGTTCAATGTTTTTGGTTTAATACCTTGATTAAAGTGTAAGTGGCACACAATGTTGAACCGTTGAACCATTGAGTCATTTTGGTTCATCGACCAGGTCAAGGGAGTGTCCCATAATCCAAAGGGGCTAGTACCTTTTTTGGAAGATAGAAAGGCATTGTTTCATTTTGCTTAAGTGTCGAAGAGAAGCAAAAAGTTCCAATTGTCACTCTCTGAGCCCCTTCCTACTCCATTCACAAAAGCAGTGGAAGACACCACATATCCTTAGAAGGAGAAGCAAAAGACACCATGTATCTTCCCATGAATAGCAGAGGCCACCACATGTCAACTTTTGAGAGATTATCTTCAAGCTTCATTTCCAAATAAATATTGTGGTGGGTCTCAAGTTTTATTTCAAGGGTCTATGGAAGCGCCAAGTGTCACCAAGTGAAGATGGCCATGTACATCCATCCTTTTTGTAGTTGCTCAGGCAAGAAATGTGGTGAGTTTATTTTGACTGAAAATTGTTAAGTATCAAAGAAGCAAATTGTTATAGGTGTCGAAGGTAGAGCATTCTTGAGCAAGATATAGAGAAAGTGGAAAATTCCATGTGTCTTCAATAAATCAGGCAGAAAGTGCCAAGTGTTGTTCTCCAGTGCTTTCTAAGCAATAGAGAGAATTTTTAGAAATTGACTAAGTGTCCTCTCCTATTTCAATAAAACAAAGTGTTCCATGTATCTATTACAGCAAAATGAGATGGAGGGAAACTCAGTGGGAGTTATATTTGGTAGCTAGAATAGTTCACCAGGTACATTTTTGAGGCATGCAAGCATTAAAAAGACCATCTATTTGTCCCCTATAAGCGGAGGTAGAGTAGATAGTTAAGCAGCTAAGTAGGTGATGGAGAAAGAAATTTAGGTGCGAAAGGAGGTACTAGTCATGAATCACCATGCCGTAGTCAGGGTAGTTCTTGATAAGACTAGGATACATCCAAGGCATTGAAAGTGCCATCTATTTGTCCCCTGTGAGTTAAGGGTGGAGTAGAATTGCATGGGAAAGAAGTTAATGGAAGGCAACATTCTAGGCTATAAAAAAAGAAGATCAAGGAAAGAAGAGGAGGACTTTTGGGGGGGACTTTATATAATTTTAGACTTACTAGAGTTTTTGACCAAGTAGTATCATTTGCTTTTGTCTCATTTTCTTGAATTGTAAAGTTGATGTAACTGTGCATGTTTCTGTGCCTTTTATTTGGCTAAATGAATTAAGAAGATTGAACTCTATGCCTTTGTTGATATTATCTATGTCATTTTCTAAAGTAGTCTATATTGTAGATTTTCTAGAGTTATGATTAGGAATGTCATTTGCTTTTATCTCATTTTCTTGAGGCAGAAGTTCTACATAACTGTATGTGATTTTTGTGTCTCTTATGTGATTGGAAGATTCTTATAAGAAGGCTGAACACTATGCCTTTGTTGACATTTTCTATATCTCAGTAAAAGAAGCCTCTATTATGAGCCTCTATTTCTATCATTTCAATCTTTTACATTGATCATGCACTTGTTTGCTCTTAAATGTGAATGAATCCTACATATAGTCTCAATGTGCTCAAAGTTAGGATTAGGATTACACTCAGGTGCATCACCATAGTTAGGTTTCATTTCTTGCATTTGTGTTTCTATTTAATTTCCTATCCCTTTTCCTCCCACACTTTATATAAAAGAAGAGACTAGCTTCTCTAAAATCTGGAGGTTGTTTCAAGCCACAATATCCCACAACTTGAAACTTCCCATTGTTGATTGATTTGAATCAAGCACAATCTTAAACATCAATAGAAAATATAAAAAATCTACAAATTAATCCTAGCTCAGAGAAGATAAATCCTACTTACACTTCCGATCAAGGATATATTAGATAATTGGGGTTATGACCAATATGGATTTCTTAGACCTAGACAAGGGATATCTTACCACAATAATATCACTAGGGAGTGTTACAAAGCCTCCAATTAATTAAAACTACACAATAACCCTAACTAGATCCTATGTTTTCATATTCATTATACTAATAACAAGTAAAGCAAAAGTCTAATCTAGTGCTCACCAAAGCTTGTGGAACAAAGTAAGGTTAGTAAATAATAAAAGTAAGCATTCATAAGAGAATCCTATTTAAGATATGTATAGGTAAAACCCTAATTCATGGAGAGAGATATATATTCAAAATCCATTACTTATGCTACTTCTATATACTAAAGAGAGGAGTGAAGTTAGAGATACTTACCTAGGAGATGAACCCATCAAGACTCAATCTCTCCCTAGGCCAAAGGTGCTTTAAAAGAGGTTTTGTGGTTCATAAGGATCACTAAGAAATTCCAAAGCATCCAACACTTATACCTAAGACAAGATTCTTTTCCAAGTAGAAACCTTAAGCTAAGACTCCTCAAGTAGAATGGTGGAAGAGTAGATTGTAAAGTAGCACAAATGAATAATCAACTCTTATTCTCTATCTAAGAATGGAAAAATAGACGTGTTTATATAGGTGGATCTAAATTTAAACACTTTTGAAATTTTTAGATGATAAGGTTGACTCAATTGACCTAGTATTGAAATTGACAAAAGACTAACTAGATAATGAACTATGTTAGACATGTTTGACTTAGTTATTAATAAGCTTTGTCAATAACATTATAAGGTCGATGTGGATCCCATAGTCATATAATCTACCTAAAAAGGTTTAGGTTAGGGAAAGGGATAATGAATATAGTAAATGACTAGATGAGGGTAAACAATGGGAGACAAGCTTAGAGGAATGTTTTTATAAGTTGGTTGTATTGGTAAGAAGTGGTAATAAGGGACAACAATCTTGCAAAGCACCAATAATTTTCCAACCCTCCTCCTAGTGTACCCATTAGGTCATGCACTCAAAGATATTGAGACTTGATGGGTTCTTGTAAGATATAAAAAATTAGTAATTGATAAAGTGTTAAAATATTATGTGTATACATAATGTGTTGTATACATACCCCCAAATCTGATATCTAAGATATGGATTCTATACTAAGTTTTAATAATCTATATATGAGTATCTAAATTTAAAATTGGGAATATTCATGCCATACCATGCATGATGCCCATAATTTTAGAAAACTAGTATGAATCTAAGGTAAATTAAGAAAAACTAATAAATCTGTAACTAAACTTATGCAAACCTAAACTATACCATCTATCCTTTTCTATCCAATTAGGATTTTTATGAAGCCAAGGCTACTAAAAAGTAGTGCCATGTCTTAGATAGTAGCACCATGTGTAAATAGTGTCCCAATTTGGGCATTGAAGTATGACTTTCTTGATTTTTGTGCAACTATACTAATCTTTATGTCACTATTTACCAGTATGTTTGCTTGATTTTGATTTCTATAATCTGAGTATGTATGCTAAAAAATGTACTATGAATGTATTATGAGAGCTTGATCTCTATGAAAAACCATTATGATTTCCCTCTCTTTTGAGGGGAATTATTGAACCTATGTTAGAACCATCCTCAAAATAAAAAGATCTAAAATAGGTGTGTTAGCCAGATCATATATGATATTTACATAATAATCTAATATAATGTGCATACATAAAATTGGAATGTAAGATAATATAAGAAAAAGTTTGTAATGTGCAATGTATGTTATGTATAACATTCACAAGCTATCAAAATAGATATAACATTATATGTAACAACAAGTCTAAGTAATAATTGAGTACCTACCTAGGGGGATGGGGCATGATGTCTGTCGTGAGACCCAAGTAGGAAGGGGAGATGGATGAGGTCCCATATGTCATATAAAACTAGAATGTGTAACAATTAATTTACAAGTCTCATGGCCATGATGCATACAAAAATAATTCTTACAACACACATGAGGCATGCAAAGTAGGCCAATGGGCTAAAATATAATGGATATGGGTACATGTCACTAAATATGAGAAACTAAGACATATAAGGACATGTTCAAATGACCACATATACAAATATTAATCAATTTAGCTTATATCTACATACAAAGACATGTTTGAATGTCTACAGACACAATCAAGAAATCACACACAAGGACATGAGTACATGTCCAAAACATACAATTTATTAAAAGAAGAGGTGTAGAGCCAAAGAGTAATGACATATTCAAATTCCCTCAGATAGAATAAACATAGATATAGAATCAAGTCTAAACTAAGAAAGATCAAAATGAAACAATGAAACAAATATGAATAAGAGTGAAGATGTACATATGTTGAGTCTAAGGTAGTAATATCTAGAAAAAAATTGAGTAAATGTAACATGATCAACATCAAGATAAACTAATGCTAAAGTTATGATGTTTGAGTATATAAATATGTAACATAGTAATTGGAACTAGTTATAGGGTGCCCCCAAATGGATGAATGTGTCAAATGAAGGACCCATGTATCTGTGTATATTCCCTTAGCGGGTAGATACTATAAAATATAGATTAGTGTAGTGGATCTAAGTCATGTAACAATCTACAAGCACTCGAAAATAACAAGTAAATCATTTATGTATGATAAAAGTGACTATACTAAGATAGATAACATATGTAGTGTCTAGAAAATGTAAGACATGTAAACATGTTAATGCATACAATATATATTTTTATGTTTTTTGAGTGAATATTTGAATGTTTTTGTGTTTTGACATAATATATTACTTTTTATTTTGTGGATATAATGTATGTATATGAAATGTTAAAATTAAACTATGTATAAAGATCAAGAGAGAAGGAATTTATGTATAAGTAGGGAGAAAAAATACCAACTAATGAGTCTCACAGGGTAATCATTATAAATGTGGATTATGTCAAATAAATGAACAATAATCATGCTATCTATTTGAAAAGATAATTGTGGTCCTAGAACCTACTATATAAAGTGATCTATAGTTGGCACTATTTGTGAAGTGATGATAAGAATCCTTGAAATTGATTGTGGTATCTTATGAACTATAGGGGTCTTAAGGACCCATCTGGTAGAAGATGTTGTAGCTAGAATAGGTACCATATGCTGAGAACCTTGAAAACTCAATAATATTGATCTTATAATAAAATGAGTAGAGGGATGCCCTCTAGAATATGTAACATATCTCTAATGCAGGGGTCTATATAATAATCATTTTTATGGGAGAGTATACATATGTGGTAATATTGTAGGATTAGAACTAACCTTCACCGATGGCTCCACTAAAATTTGTGTTGTACTAATAACAAATATGGTCATATCCATAACTGGTAACTAAGCTATAACTGGTAACTATGGTGTAATTGATAACTGTGGTGTAAATTATTATGGGATAGGTAGAGGATACTCATATGAAATACCCTCAACTATGATCACCTAATTGGCATGCATATATTTAAGGCATATTTGTATTATGGATGACATGGCTTGTAACTAATATATCCATGGCCTACCCAATAACATGTAAAATGTGGTTGCACTAGGTAATACTAAGAATCTCGTAGCCATATATGTTGGTCCAACTTTTAGTGGAAGTATAATCTCCCTAATGGAGATTTAAACATGGAAACTAAAACCATGAATAAATATGTATGTACAATATATATCATTCTCTAAATACCCCAAATTATATAGAAGTGTGATATTTCACATGTTAATTCTTGACCCATTGTCAACCATAACATTTTTAATTGGATGATGATCTATGTAGGATTGTACAAAGAGTGCATATAAGTCTGAATCATCATCAACAATATATTGATCTAAGAAGGTGATGAGTGGTATAAATGGAACTATATTATGGTACACACCAATGATATTATGTAGTGGGTGTGCATCCTCTATAGTAGTGTGCTATGATGATTGGGGTGGATGTTCCTTATACATGTAATGACCACCTAAAGTTTCCCTTGCCTCATTTTTTGTATGCTTTAGAAATAGATTCAAGAATATTTTCAATGCTTTAGCTTCCATTTTTTTAACTTTGGGTACCTATATGGGTGTGCCCACATAAATATTGTTAGCCTCTATCAAATCTTGTATTTTATGTTTCAAGATGATGCATCATTTTATGGTATGGCCTAGTTCCCTATGATATTTTCAAAATTCATTGTAACCATAGTTATTTAGAAGAGGTCATGTCATATTAAACTCTTTGATGGGAGGGAAAGATATGACATTGCATTCTAGGAGCTATTGTAAAACATAGGTGATTCTAGAAAGTTAGTGAAAAATCTACATGGAAGAGCTAATAAAACTAGGTGAGGAGGCAGATTTGAACTTGTGTTAAATATCACCTTTATGTAGATTGGATTATGAGATTTGATTAGTCAAACATTAGTCAATAAAACAAGATAAAATCATAAACAGCTAAATAAATCAAGCCAAACTATTCATGTGGGGTTTGTTAATGATAACAAGATACAAATTAAAGAAAGTAATCAACCATTATCTTCTCAAATGACATCACTACTCAAAGGTGTCTCCAAATGTGTTCTCCCCTTGATCTAGAGCTCTAGTCTTTGTCAACAATGGCTTATTTACTCCTTCGTTGCCTCAAGAAATCTATGTAAAACCTAGGCTCATGATATAAACTATCTAATATGCCTATCAATGAAGCTAATCTAAATGCAAATAACATAATAATAAAAACACAAATGACTTGTGGAGAGATTTTAGCATTATAAGTTTACATAATTTTAGCTTAAAAATGGTAGTGTGAGGCCTTCTATTTATAGATTTTTGAGATTAGTTAGGATCAACCATGACCAACCATCTCAAGACTAAGATGTGTGGCCATGAATCAATCCAATATTTGTAATTAAATCCATAAATATCCTCATCATGATTTGGGAACAAGAGGAATTAATGAGGCATAGGAGGTATTAAAGAGGTATGGGAGGTCATAATTCAAATATTTTATGCATTTATCACCTAGGGATGCCTTCCCAAAAATGATATCATTAGGTGATGTAGTTAATAAGAATCAATTTACCAAAATAAATATTTAATAACCTCAATGGAAAATACACTTAATCTCTTGATTTGAATTAATTAGACTTAAACAAGATTAATCAATATTTGTGTAATTCTTTGGAAATCGGCCCTCAATTAATCAAAATGGTCAAAAACTCATATTATTGGGTCATAATTTGACTTGGGAATAATTGGAAGGCAATGTTAGATGTGTTGGAACCATATTCCCATTTAAGATGTTTCCAACATGAAATAACAATGGTATGTAATGTGTACTAATGAATTATAAGAAAAGAGAGATCCAAAGCACAAAAAGGTAAAATAATTGATCATTTTGACTTGAAGTGAATTGACCAAAGTTAGGAATCAAATAAAATTCATTTCCCCATTTAGGGATACTTTATCCTAAATCGACATTTGTAAATAACAAGTTCAAACCATTTAGCACATTTTAGTGATTTTGACCTAAATTAGGTATTTAAGTGCAATTTGAGTAAGATTGACAATATCAACATAATGGTGTTAAGAATTGGATGTCTACATTTTACCCATATTTAATAAGGTCTAGCAAGATATTCAAGTGAAGCAACATCTTTTCAAATAAAAGAGTTGTCAAGAAGAAATTGGAAATGACCCATTATACCCCCTCAAGAGGACATACTAGGATGATAGAGAAGGATGGACACTCAAAAAGAGAGAGAAAAAAAACTAACCCATAGAATATATCACATCAAAATGAGCTAATTATTTCACATGTGGCTACCATCAATCATCAAAATATAGTTAAAGTAAAATGGGCCCCAAAGATGGGGGGAATGGGAAGGATTCAATCCAAATATATGAGTGACACACTTTGAATGCACCCAATTTGAGAGTGCAAGTTGTGCACTTATAACATTAATTGATCCCAATATAAGTTATACAATAAAACATTTCCATCATGGGAAAAAGTGTGGAGATTTTGGAATTAGAAAAAATGAGAACGTATTCCCCAAAAGATGATAATAAAAAGTGCCCTAGTAGAGCAGATTTGATTGTGATAAGATAGTTGTGCCCCAATATGGCTAATTTTGATCATTGATAAAAAATAAATAAAGGTCTTTCCCCTATAGGATTGATTTAAATTTGTGACTTGTTTTAAATATCGTGCCCCATCATGGGCAAATTGGAAAGCAATTAGCTCAAAGATATAGCCTATTTCATAGATTAAAGCGAGTGGGTGCAAACATAGATGTGATGGTGGAATGATTAAAAAATCCATAAAAAACCAAGAATATGAGAATGAATAAAGTGATGAAAGAGATAAAAAGAAGAATGATGATAGCTGAGTTTACTCCAGATGTATAAGGTAAGTGGATGCTACCTACATAGCTCCATGGATGCATGTTCTAATATGAAATTCATGCCAATGTAGTTCACCCAAAAATGGGAGAAAATTTGATGAGGGATCAATAAAACTTATCTAAGATTGATTAGACTCATGATTTATGCAAAGAGATTCATGTATAATCATTGAGTCAGGTGCCAAACTTATTGAGCCTAGTTTATGTATAGTGTTCTTGAGAACTATTCATCATAGATGTGTTGACATTTAAGACTTAAGTCTAGAACACAAAGTGATTACTATAACAAAAGAAATTAAGCATCATAATCATGAATAACTCATAATGACATGGCATTTTATATCTTTGGAGTTGGTTTAAATGTGAATACCTATAACTAAGGATGAGTGGTAAACAATGACCAAAACCAGAGTTATAGCTATTTACATTTAAACAAAAAATCAAAGACAGAAAAAGATAAACATAAATGATCCTAGCTTAAAATCAAGATATTAATAATTAGGATTCAAGTCAAAAAAAAAATATAAAAATAAAGAAAGAACATCTTAACAACATGAGATCAAGATATGAATAATCAAGATCTATGTGGACCATCAAGATCTAATTAGAAAAAAAAACAAAGCAATACCAAATAGTAAAACAAAACAAAAACCAAACAACACCAATATTAATCAAATAAACAAAATGTTTTTGGATTTTTTTAAAAAAAATTATGATTTTTTTTGGAATTTTTCTACGTATCTTAACTCGATCAAGAATTAAGAGATACATAATGGTTTAGCTCATGAAACAGAAAGAGCACACCAACTTAAAATGCTTGCAAGATAGTAATAATGTAATGAAAGGGGGAATGATTTGATCTCAACATGAATCAAGCACAACCTATGTAAACCCATTAGGATTTTAGTTCATAGTGATTCCACATAGACAAAGGCTATGAAAAACTGACTAGGCCACAACAAGTTTGCAATCAAGGAAACAATAAGGCAAATGATAATATTAATGACCAAATGATGTGATAATGCATGATAAAAATGCATTATACCTAATTTTCCCATAGGTAATTATAATTAGGAAACAACATCATAATATTGATTTTCCCAAAGGTGGTTATAATCAGGGGTATCAAATATAATACTAATTTTCCCATAGGTAGTTATAATCAATAATACCAAATAAGATAATTAATGGAATATAACTTACCAGATTAACTATCATACTATTTCCATAGACTATCATTCAACATGACATTCAAAAACCATTACAACTAGATCTAAATACCCTCACAAAAGTGTGGGAAGAACAAAAAGAATCAAGATCAAAATGGGATAAGTAGGATGGCTAAAAATGAGCCTTAGTAAATAATAAATATATGATATTATAAAAAATTGTATAAGGAAAATGATTAAAATATAATTGGCTATAGTGGTAACAAATTTTTCCCCAAGTGATGATTGACTTAGCTATGCTCACAAAATAGTGAAAGTGTGGCTTAGGTTGCTCACAAAATGATGAGCGAATTTAAAATTATTATTCTCATAAAATGATAATAGCATGGTAAAGGGGTGACTGAGCTGACCTCAATAGAAATTGAGAGCTAGCTACATATTCCTAAAGGACCTCAAGTCAATGTAGTTTAAACAGTGTGAGACAAATGGATCATAATGGAATAAAATGCCTTAAAAAGGGTCTATAGGGTTTCCCCCAAGAGATAAGGCAAGGAAAATGGTCCATAGGGTAAATGAGAAATGAAAAATGGTTATGTTATTCTTGATGACATGAAGATCCACATCCTAGTTTGTATGTGAGGCAATTAGAATAAATGATCATAAAGATTTCTACCTAGCAACTTTTCCAAAAAGCTGCTTCATTAAGAAATTATTACAGATCTAGATCTTATTAATGTGTTTGTTATTTTCTTAGGTCATTAAATTTTATTCCTTCAAACATCGAGATAAGATATCCTTGTAGCCTCTATAAAGGAAAGTACTTCTAGTGATGGTAAATAATGTTAGGATAAATGATATAAGTGGGTAATGAATAGGTGGATGATAATGAAGTGTATAATGAATGGGAAAGAAATGAAGATTAGGACTTTTAATCACACATTGTGTTTTTGATTGTCAGATTTGACATAATTTTGGTTGTGATGGGGCTAAAGACCTCTGAAGATGTTCTTGATAGGATTACTAAATTATTTTATTATTTGATCTTGAGAGTAGCTACCATCTGATTATGATGTAGATTATAAGATATATTGATTTATTATTTGGTAACATCTTCATCAAGTAATGAAGAACTTTTGTGCTCAGTTGTTAGAGCCTCAATGAGGTTTTCACCAATAAATTTGTCCTGATTATCCCATAGTGCCTCTAAGAAGGTTTCACGAAGAGATGTTAACATTTGACTTTGATTGTCTTCTAGCTCCTTTAAAAAGGTTTCACTAAGAGATGTTGAATTTATTCTTTGATTGTCCCCTAGTGCCTCTGAAAAGGTTTCACTATAATATTTTTACTCTTCTACATGAACTTGGTGTTGACCCCCCTGATATTCTACAAATTTTATGTCACCAAGGATGCAGTTCAATAATGTGTGATTTTATTGATCCCAATCAACGTTTATGGGAGGTGGAATACTAATATAATGGTTATGTTGGGTGGGAATAATGGAATGATGAATGATAACACAATCATCATAGAATATACTAGGAGAACCCATGTTAGTGTTGATGTAATCATCCTCAAAGACCATATAAGGATCACAAATATATTCAAATTGATCTTCAAATAAATTGTAACCAATGTTTTAAAAACCAATACTATATTTTGTTTTTTAATATGATTTTGATACAAGGGACTCTAAATCTGAGGTCACAACTAAAGTTTATTCTGATTATGATGCTAAATGCAATGTTAGTTTAGAAATAAAACCTAAATCAAATGTTTTTTTCATCTATTGGTTGCTTCTATAATTATTTTCTATTGAATGCTTGGTATTGAACAAGTAATGTCCTATGATGTCCTAATGGGCTCTATAAAAATTGATTCATCTAAGAAGGGTTCAAGATAAACTATTTTGTCTAAGTGAATCTCATCAAAGAGAGGGAACCACTTGAGGGATTACTCAATAGGATATTGTCTATCAAAAGGAGACTCCTCAATGAGTGGGAAAAGATCAAGAGACAACTCTATAGAGACTAGCTTGTCAAGGTGAGGTGACTCTTTAAAAATAGGTAAAATATGAATAGGTGATTCACCACAGGTTGAGTCATCATAAATGAGTATTTAAACAATAACATCATGATCTTGGTTCATAATTAGTTGCAAAATATCAATTTTAAACACATTTTGGTCCTTAAAAGATGGCTCTTGAAGATGTAATGGTTATTTTTTTGTCTCAAAATTTATAAATTAGGGAACATTTAGTTTATTAGGAATAATGGTTTGTGGTTCAATAATGGGATCTCCAAAAGTTAGAATATTTAAGAAGGGATCAAAAACATCAAGTTCATCAAAATTAGGTTCTTCAAAAATAGGCTCACTAAATATAGGTGATGAGCTTAGAATGATAATGATTGGACATTGTGTAGTTTGGTTGTTAGCATAAACCAATGGAGGAGGTCCTAAAATGGTAGCGTTCACACATTGTGGAGTTGGATTGCTCACACAAGATGAAGGATAATAGCTTAAAATGGTAAACTTCACACATTTTAGATCATGATTACTCATACAAGGTGAAAGGGGATAACCTAAGATGGTAACTTTTGAGCATGGATCACAAATCAAAGGAGGATATCCCAAAATATTAATCTTCAAGTGTGGCATAGAAATCAAAGGGGAAGGATGGGGATGATGTATAACAATCAACATGAAATGGAATGGTTTTCTTCAAATAGGATCAAAGTGGGATACATCCTTAAACAAGATGGAATACTCATATCCACCATAACAATGTTCTACCTCGTAACTAAGGCCATAATGACCCCATTATGAGTGTACCTTAGTGTCATGTTTAGAAAGGTGTTCTACATATTTGACAAGATTTGGAAAATGTTTTGCAAATGTTTAAACAAGGTATTGATTGTGATATTTATTCTAAACAAATGACTAAGGTACCAAAGAGACTATAAAAAGAGGGTGTCTTGGACCACACACAATTAGAAGAATGTGTTCAAAAAACAACTCAACCTTAGGTAGAGTTGAAATCATATGAATTAGAAGAGGGTATGATAACTTGAAAATCCTAGAGTGTCACCTATACACTAAAATGTAGATTTTTGAGATACGTCAATACCGTAAAATCTAGTTTAACTTCGATGATTTGCTAATAAAAAACTAGAAGAAAGCCCTTCATATTAGGAAGGAGACAATTTGAACCAAGAAATTGATGATTTAGAAATGTGTAAGAATTCCTAAGTATAAAACTAGAACCAAATGGATATCATAATGCCACCACATGGTAATAGGAATGGTAATATAAAATGTGTTCTAGGAATCAAATCATGAGCAATACATGAAATAACTTGAGTCTACCAAGATGAAGATGTGATAGTGAGTCTATAAATGGCCTTCAATCTAAATTGGAAATTGAACCCAAGTTAAAATAAGTCAAGTGAAAATGGTGAGCCCAATTTATCACATCAACCTTTAAAACTTAGAAAAGTCTAATTCTGAATTTAAATTATCAATGAGGGACTTAATAAAATTTGGAAAATGATCTAGAATAAAATGGATAACATAACTACACTAGTTAGAAGATATAACACAATGTTTAAGATGATAATTTTGAACAATGAAAGGATTAATTTTCACGTGGACAACAAAACACCTCCTTTTTAAGGAAATTTGTGGACAATGTGTTTGGTTATGTAACCTTTTGTTAACAAAAAAGTTTTGACTCCAAATAAGACCAAGTAATCTAAGACAAATAAAAATCAACTAATTAATTATCTTAAGCCCTAAACTAACAAGGTGTGGGAAAGTACGGTTAACTAAACTAGCATGTTTTTGAATATTTCTAAATGGATCTCATGTCTACCAACTTTCATATTAGTAGATAAGAGACTCCCACATAATTTAGGTCCACATCATATGGATTATTATAAAAATGTCTTTCCTTTTTTACAACCACTACATCCATTGCTTTTTTAGTGTAGTGCAATGTCCAACATGCTCAAATACCCTAGGCTTAGCCTTTACTAATGGATATGGTTTAACCACTCAAACCATCATCCAGTGAGGGGATCCCAATTGATATACCCCCCATGGAGAGGGGTTGAAGACAATGTTGGGAGATGAAGCCCTAGCTCAAATCTTCCCTATAAAACTTATGGGAGGTGATGAAGTCCCCCTCACAAGCTAAGAAGCAATAAAATAAAAATTAAGTAAAAGAGATTTAAGGTTGTTTCTAGATCACCCAAGCCATGTGGGTCTTGGGGAGAGCCTTCACAACATCTCTTTTATGCCTTTAGATTAAGTTAATTTATAATGAATATGGCACTTTTGATCCCAAAAATTGCCTATAAGAGATAGGAGGAGAGCATACACGCATAACATTTTATTTTTCAAACAAATTTAAACTAAGAAAAATTTGATAAATGACTTAGTTAAAAAAAACTTTGAAGTGAGTTCAGTGTCAAAGCACTAAAATGAAATATTTGGTGGTGTTCTTTGGCCCCATGGCCTTAAGTTGCAAAAATTTGAAAGAACAACAACAAAACTATTCAAATAAACACCCTAAAAGTTTATTTAAGCACCAAATGAAAGATTCCTAATTCTTTTTAAGCATCCTAAAAGAGGTTTAAAAAGGTCTAATTAATCATGATTTGGCATTTTTTCAAGTAGGTCCAAAAATAAAATTATCAGAATCTTGGCTAGATTTGAAGCTCTTTTTCAAATGAGACAAGAAAACTTGAAAAGTATGCTCTTGGGTTTGGATGACCTATCAACTTGAAGGCAAAACTTCAATAAAAAAACTATGTTTTATTAGACTTGGTTAGAAACAATATCAATAAAACTTGCAAGGCAAGGTTTAGACAAATAAAACATAATCTAACAAAACCAAGAGAAAACAATTAGAAACTTTAAAAAGATTCAAACTTCTATTTCAAAATTTTGTTAAAAAAATATGCAACTTGAATTTAAACTAATAGCATATTTTAAAAATTTAGGAGAAAACACATTATTTTAAAGAAAAAATCATAAAAAATTGGAGTCTGTATGAAACCAAACCAAGCTCAAAAGGATGGATTATTATCTTGATACCCTACACAGTGACCACTAATACTTCTGAGATGCACATGGTGACCATTTATAGTTATATATGACCACCAATGGTTATAAATAGCCATTGAAGGTTAGTTTATGACCATCAATGGTTACAAAAGACAACTAACAGTCTCTGTGTAAACTTGTGAAGATGAAATACAACCAAACAAAGTTATAAAATAAATTTAAAAATGTTTAAAGCCTCCAAATCTTAGTTTAAGACTTGCACATTAATATTATTGGTACGTGGGATGTGTTAGGTCCCACTAGGCATGCCAAAATGTAGAGTGGATTATGATATTTTATTAGTCAAGCATTAGTCAATAAGATAAATAAAATTTCATAAAGAGATAAACAAATAAATCCAAATTATTCATGTGAGGGTTGATAATGATAACAAGATACAAATGAAAGAAATCAATCAACCATTACCTTCCCAAATGACTCCATTACTTGAAGGCAACTCCAAGCATGTTCTCCCCTTAATTTAGAGCTCTAGTCTTTGTCAACAATGGCTTCTTTGATCCTCCATAGCCTCAATAACTCTATGCAAAACCTAGGCTCATGATATAAAATATATAATATGCCTATCAATGAATCTAATCTAAATTAAAATAACACACTAATAAAAACACAAATGAATTGTGAAGAGATTTTAACATTATAAGTTTACACAATTTTAGCTTAAAAATGGTAATTTGAGGTCTTCTGTTTATAGATTTTTGAGATTAGTTGGAATCAACCATGACCATCCATCTCAAGAATAAGATGTGTGTCCATGAATTAATCTAATATTTTTAATTAAATCCATCTTCTCATCATTATTTGGGAATAAGGGGCATTAATGAGGCATGGGAGGAATTAAAGAGGCATGGGAGGTCATAATTTAGATATTTTATGCATTTATGGCCTAGGGATGCCTTCCTACAAAATGATGTCATTAGGTGATACAATTAATAGGAATCAATTTATAAAAATAAATATTTAATAACCTCCATAGAAAATATACTTAATCTCTTGATTTTAATTAATTATCCTTAAACAAGATTAATCAATATTTTTTCAACTCTTTGGAAATTGGCCCTCAATTAATCAAAAGGGTCAAAAAGTCATATTACTAGGTTGTAATTTGACTCGAGAAGAATTAGAAGCTAATATTAGATTCATTAGAATGATATTCCCATTTAGGATATTTCCAACACAAAACAATAATGGTACATGACATGTACAAATGAATTATAAGAAAAGAGTGATATAGAGCACAAAAAGGCAAAATCATCATTTTAACTTGAAATGAATTGATCAAAATTAGGAATAACATAAAATGCATTTCCCCATTTAGGTATATTCTAGCCTAAATCAGCACTTATAAATGAAAATTTCAAACCATTTAGTGCATTTTAGTGATTTTGACCTAAATTGGGTATTTGAGTGCAATTCAAGTAAGATTGACAATTTCAACACAATATGAATTTGATGTTTACACTTTGGATCATTGCTTTTTTTAACGGCCATTACTTTGTATAGAGGCTTAATATAACTCTTAGCATTTTATTTTTATTCACTTATATATTTTAGTTTACCCATAGGGAGAAGCTTGAATTCTCTTATTTCACTGTGTGGCATAAATTTGTGAAGGTTAGAAACCTCTTGAACAAGATAGCTTCATGTAATGATGGTAGAAGGTTCTTTTTGAATATGTCCTAGAGTTATCTATCTTCAATGGGGCTTGTCAACTTGGATAATATATTATTATATCAGAAGATGTATTCTTTAATAAGATCATTTGATTTTGTTTTAGTTTTGATACTTGAGCATATCATATCTTATCATTGATGTTTATTGAGAACTATGCTAAGAATATCTAACAATGGATTAAATGTAATGATATTTTGATTTGGTAGATCATAGAACCACTATAAGGTATAATCCTTTAATCTTCATATGAATAATTATGCGAGGATCCAATCATTGGACACAGATTACAAACATAATATGTGGAAATCTTAGATATGGTTCTCTAGGTAATCCTTACTATCATATAATGTAAGCTTAAGTGACATGAATCCAGATGGAAAAGGAGTTATCATTATGTGATGTGACAAAGGTGTATGTAAAAGAACATGAGAATCCAAGGCATATGATGTTATAGTATCTCTTTACTCAAGGTGTAATACCTAAGCTTGTAGATAATAAATCTCTTGCATAATGGATTTTATATCTAGAGAGGAGGAACTATCCATAAGAGGTGTAGTTATCAGTAAATATTGTTGAGTTAAAATTGGATGTTATTCTATTTGATTTAGCCCCAATGTAGGTGCAATAATGCAATTATCTATGGGAGTAAAATATTGACCATTATTTTATTTTTAAATTATTCATGGATAATATTGATAAGGTCATCTTGCATATCCTAATGTTTGGAAATAAAATATTGCAATTTTCTCTTATCGGTTTCATCAAATCGGTTGTTGAATTCTTCCATTACAATTTTGGGAGTAGGAAAATAAAATCTTATATATTTTTAACCTTTAAATAAATTTAATCTATGATAGATCATTATAAATATATATGAAAACAAATTTGATATTTTAGAAATAATATTTAAGCATAGAAACAAAAAGGATATAAATCCTAAGAGTATCTAGGGTTAGGGTTTGAATATTATCTAATGTAAGACAAGTTCACCAAATGTTTTAACCTTATAAGACTTAGTGAATGTAAATCCTATGTTATTAAATATATAAGGATAGTAAATCAGGGTATAAACATGAAATAAACACAACCATTGATATGTTACATAATTGACTAGTTTTGACCTTTCTAAAAATAACAATAAATAATGTAAATTAGAACTTATCTAGAAAATGACTGAGATAAATGATCTGAAGCCTAAAAACTAAGGAGAGTATATTCTAAGTGTAAAAAACATGATCCATGTGTCAACACCCATTTTTAATACTAGTGCCCTAATTAGAAAGTATTACCATGCAGTGTTAGTGTCCTTTGTGTAGAACTATTTTGGGATTTTAGATGCACCTATGTCTAGATCTATCAAGCCTGTTCCTATAAGTATGGGTTATAAAACCCTATATATGACCTAATTTAAATTATTTTATGAGTAAACCATAATCCTCTATGTTACTAGGGCATCTAGTTGATACAAATAGAAAAGTGTGTTAGTTAGTGGGCTAGGTTGGACATCCGCAATACCTTATTGTGATGAGAGTTGCATACATACTAATACTTCAAATAGGGATCAAACTCGATATAGTTCTCCCCATATAAGTTCTATTAAAAGCATAAGTGAAGCTAGTATTATGGTTTACTTGAGTGTTTGAATGTGTTTGAGACTATAAATCTAAGTAATCTGAGGTTAGAAATGTTGTAGATGGTAGTATGCAAAAGTAGGGTAGAATAGGGATTGATAACTTTAATTTTGCATAACTTGTTTTGAGTTTGAATGTGCAATTTGCATTTAATTTTCATCTAATGGTTAAATTGATAAAATTCATGTATATATACTACTCTAGTGCTTTTTAAAGTGTTAAAAAAGGTCTAGGATAACCTTATGTGGTCTAAGATTTGAAAAGATTACCATTTGTAGAAAAAGGAGGGAAAGTATAGTAATTCTAATATAGGGGCACTAGGACCATGTGGCACTATTATCCCTATTATGACACTAGTGTCAAAGTGACAGATGAAATAATGAGGGGTTGATATTGCTTTAGGGGATACTATGGATGCCTATGGCCTACTTAAGGTTGGATAAGTGTGAAAATATGCCCTAAGATAGGTCTAGGAATAATCTACGGATAGGTGGTTTCAAGTAGCACTCTTAGCACTCAAGTGTCATTTTTAGGTGATTAAAACTACATGGAAAATATATTTTTTTATGATGTGAAATTAATATATATGATGGAATAAACTAGTTTTCATGTGTTATATACTCCTTCGATGTCATCTACATTCTTGCATGATAGTCTAAACATTAGTTTTTTATTTTTTGTGGCCCTTAACCCTTGTGTGAATCAATTTATTAAACATATTATGATATTTGAGCTTGGTATGTGAAACATTTGAACATGTCAATTACTTATGGATCTTGGTCCTAATTTTTTCATGAAAAATTTAAACATGTTCCTTCTTTATGACATTCTTAATGTCCTTTGCATGCAGCCCTTAGCCTTATTTGTTGTGACATATTCATGTCCTTTGCATGCGGCCCATAGCCTTATTTTTTGTGACATATTCATGTCCATTATATGTGACCCTTGGCCATATTATGTGACATTATGAGACATTGTGTATTATGTTTGTTATGATTTATGAGTTTGATTAGTGGTGACATGATACATATCATGCATGTTTATTATGTAGTTTAATTCAGAGATGGTTGTTATATCGTGTGCTTCATTTATAAATTTATATAGAGATGACACTTGTATTCCTCACATTAAATGTGTTACATCCATTATTAAATAAAAATTATATTATTAAAATGAGATAATCTCCATGTGATTAAATAATACACATGATTATATATTTATCACATGATACATTTAACTCATATTTTGAGAAGAGTGACTTGTAGGTTACATCCCTCATCTCAAAAGTGGGGCATGACATTGGTCTTGACTTTGAGATCTAATCCTACATTAAAAAAGTCATATTTTGGGACATATACAAGTTTTAAACTATAGATTAAAAGGTTCAAATATTTAATTTAATTATTATATCAACATCGATAACAAAATACAGTTTCTAAACTCAAAAAATAAAACACATGATAGATATTGGGATAATTATACAATTGTGGGGGAATATTACATGCACATTCACTAAATTATAAAATACTCATAGTACATAATAATACACACTTGAATGCATATGAAAAACCATTACAAGATCAATGTTAAAGGTTGAAAATATAGTTAGAATTAAGCATATAAGTGCATGGCACTCTATATAACTTGACATAGATTTAAGGGGCATGATACATTTTCATGCACATTTGAAAAGTTAAAAAATGAATGATTATTAATCATGTACTTTTTCAAAGTTAAAATTTATAATTTCAAATGCAAAAATGTTTATTTCATTCAAATAGATGAGAAATGTGGTCTTGATATGAGCATGAATATTCTTCATTGCATTTCTATCATGCAAAAATAGAATCTAGATCCATATAAAATAGTGTGATTTGATCTAACTTTGGTAATGTAAATTTCATTTTATTGACACTAAACATCCTTGAAATTACTTTTAGTAAACCCATTATATGGTTTCATCTTATTTTGCATGTGTTGTACGTTTAAGTCTAGTGACACTCAATAACCTTGGCATCACTTATAGTGAACTCATTTTGGTTCCAAATTTTTATATTATTACATTATGTACTATTACCCATTCATGATAGATGTACTATGTATTTTTAAAACTCAAGGGATTGATTATTTATTCAAAATTGGGACTTGATCACTCTCAATTCAACATTGGTTCAAATTTTCCAAGTGCTTCAACAAGGGGGAACAATTCTCCATCATTAGTTACAATCTATAAAGTAATTTATTTCATATACGTACATGTTTAGTCCTTAATTTATCTCTTTTAAATTTTTAAATATTTAAAGTTTATCTTTTCCATATTTAAAATGGAAAAATGACTGCATGTGTTATTGCACGGTTTTTTAATTTTGAATGGCATGCAAAATTAGAGTATCCTCTAAAATAGAAAGTGTGTTGTACACGCTCAAGTTAAATTATTTATATTTTAATATATTAATTTAATTATTATAATTTAAGAACTCTTTGAGGTGAATACACATAAATCTAATCACATGTAGTTTAAAATGCCAATTCTAGACACATAAGAACCACATGGCTTGTACCCAAACACATAACTCTTATTCACCATTATTCTAAGCCATACACACACACACACACACACACACACACACACACACACACACATGGGATTGAACATTTTTTTTCTACCACTAATTTATAGAAATTTTAGTTTAAAATTCTCAAATCACTTAATATCACCCTCACACTATCACCTATTCAATAAATTTGTCTCTAATATTTTCGGACAAATCCACACTAGGTGGACATGAGCACACTAAAATAACCATGTCCCACACCAAATAACTACTAGTTTAAAATTTTAAACACATTCTTTTAGGTCTTCTTATACATTTGATTAGGTCAACTAAAGGAAATTATAAAAAGGTTTCACCTATAAATACACATAAAATGTCACTTGTTATCCCCACATGATATAATTTAGTTCCTAGATTACATATTATTACACATTGGGAAAATGTTCCATATCTTACTTACAAGAAGTAGCATAAGCCAAGTCTAAATAATGTCAAATCAAGTTAATTTATTTCATTTTTTAGCATATCAAATCAAGTCAAGAGATATCATTGTTAAGTATTGAATGCATATTTAAAGCTACATATAAATAGTCAAGGAAGGTAGTTACACAATCACTCTAGGTGGAAGAACCCCATGGGATTAATTTACTTACCTTGGAGTACTGGATGAATATGAAATTATTACTAATCAAGGGAGTTATTGGGGTAAGATCAACCCATTACACTCCCCTCTTTTTTATAGGTTTTCAATTTTTCAAGGTGTTGTTATCCAATTTTCACACCCAAGTTCTACATCTTTCATTTTGGCTTAGTGAAGAATTCCTAATTTGTTTATCCCCATATCAAAATGTTAAGTGTTATTTCCTTCAGAATCCTTTGTTTGGTCTTTTTTCAAGTGTTATTTCAGTCATTTTGCTCAAGTGTTATTTCTTTCAGTAAGATTTTACTTTAGGTTTTTTGTCCAAGTCTCAAAGGAATTATTTCAAAAATTTTGTCTAAAACAAAAAGTCTGAAGGAATTGGTCCATTTCAAGATTTTTGAATGGTTACTTACAAAAAGTTTGAATGGTCTTTTCTCATGGAAGTGTCCTTTACAAAAATTCCAAAGGGCACATTTCAAGATTTTTGAAAGGCATTTTCAAGATTTTTGAAGGAAAAGTGTCCTTTATAACTTTTCTAAAGGGTTTGTTATTTCAAATAATTGGTCTAGTTCAAGTTTCTTGGAGGGAACTTTGTAAATTTTTTGAAAGAATTATTTCAAACATTTTGTTTGAAACAATCTTTCTGAAGGGTCTTTTTCTCATGAAAGTGCCCAGTTCAAGATTCCTGAAGGGACATTTTCAATCTTTCCAAAGGGTATTTTCTCTTCCAAAGGGACACTTTCAAAAAGTTTGAAGGGAAAATTTTCAAGAAAAGGTATGATTCTTTATCTTGTGAAGGGACATTTTCAATATTTTCAAAGGGTCTTTTATCAGGAATTGGCCTTTTGCATTTTTTTGAAGGAATTATTTCAGACATCTTATTTGAAGCAATCTTTCTAAAAGAATTGACTCTTACAATTTTCCAAAGGAATTCGTTCTCTCTCAAAAATTATGAAATGTCCTTTTCAAAATCCCAAAGGGACACTTGCAAAAATTATGAAGGGTCTTTTCTCGAGAAAGTGTCTAGTTCAAGATTTCTGAAGGGACATTTCAAGATTATTGAAAGGCATATTCGAGCCTTCTGAAGGGCACTTTTCAAAGTCTTGAAGGGTATGTTTATCAAAGGAATAGTCTAGTTGAAAGTTTAAGAAGGGTTCCAAAGAGTTATTTCTTCTAGAGAAAAGCTTTCATGAGAAAATTGTTCAAGAAAATGCCAAAGCAAAGGTCTGAAATAAAAACCCTAAAAGAATGGTGCCAATATAATGATGGTTATATGGACATCAACTTCAAGCTGATGAGCTAGCCATTGATTTATAAATAGTGGGTCCTAGGGAGATTGATGGTCCTTATTCAAACTATCAAATATCCAAGGGCTCACATTCTTCATCCACTAAAGCAGATCAGAGGGTTCATCTCACCATTGATCAGATCATGATCTGAGTAATTTTTTGATGGAAAATCAAAGGAATAATAAGCTAAGGGGATTTATAGGATTTTAACATTAAACTAAGTTCAATCTAGGGCTATTATCCTAATAATTCTAAAGAGGCATATATGTAGGCTTCAGATGTCTTCATCTCTAAGGCCAACAGAATGAAAGTGACTCTTTCCTACATTGTTGCACACCTTAGCAAGCTAGTGAGAAGACGTTAACATCAAGATAAATAAAAAACAAGTGGACTCATTTACATAGCCACATTGATTTCATTACTTAGCTTGAAAATATATTGTTTCTACTAGTGCAACCATTAGGGAAGCATATTTGAGAGAACAAACTAGTTGTGCAACCACTTGAGGTGACATGGATCAATCGAATGACCCAAATGAGAATTATTTGTAAATATGGTTACAGCTAAAGATGGAAACTCCTAATAGATCAATTCCTCTTTTTAGCACAAAATACCTCCTCTCACTTCATTTCTACTATAAATATAGCCCTTGGGATAGTGTAAAAATAACCACATAGTTTATGGCAAAGCCCTACTAGATTCATGTTAGATTATACCTTTAAGCATTAGTACAAGTCAATTTCTATTAGGTTTCTAGATAATTATTTGAGTGTGTAAGAGATGTATAATGATAGTAAGTTATGATTTTTTATCCTTCTATCCTTTACCCTTCATACTTGAGAAATAATTATTAGTCGAATAGGTCATATAGATTGTGTTTAAGTGTGTTAAATTGTTGTAAGTGTATAGCTATTCTTGGAATTTGTAAATTTTACCTTTCAGTTCATTTGCCTTGTGTCATTTTACACATCTCACCTATATATTGAAATAATTGTGTTAGAAACTATTAAATCTTGATAATGATCTATGCATTTGTTTTATTTTGCACTAGAATATGATATTCATGTGGAAGATAATCTCAGTGCATCACCAATCCTAGAATAGGTTTCCTTTTGAGAAATTTATAACTCTTTTCCTTTAAATCAAGTTAGTTTAGATAGAGGTTATCTTGTAGAGATACATTTAGGGAGCTAGATATTTAAATATAGAGGTTAATTTCCTCTATAAGCATACCCACATGCTTGAAAATGTTCCAACATTTCCTAAATTTGGAATAGGATTGAACACTCTCTTCTAGGGTGAAAGGTTTGGAGACAACAATTCTAGCATGCCCAGTGTGACAAATTATTTACATGTCAAGGTGAATGTTTGTTTTGACAAGCCTAAGGTTGTATAAATATTCTTAATCCAATATTTTGTGACTCCAAAAAGTGAGAATCTCTAGTCATAGATCAAATTTCCCACATTATAATTCATGGTTCTGACTAAGTCATCTAGAATATCTGATCAAGCCCCTTTAGCTGAAGCTCTTCTTGAAGAACAATGCCTTGAACCATTATTAATGCTTAGGAATCTTAGACAAGGATTTTTTAAATAATAAGAATAATAATTTGAAGAGATAGGAGATCAAGAGGAAAGAAGAGAAATGGATAGGCAACAACCTTTCCTAGCCTTCAACACCCAAAATCTAATTGACCTTCCTACATATGACCATATTCCTCCCAATGCTACCAAGAGTCTTCCTAGTTTCAACAGAAAGGGTCATATTATCCCATCTAAGCATATTAGGGACATCTCAAATTTTTTTAACTTCAATAATGTCACCCAAGACAACATAGACATTAGATTGCTTGTCATGTCTTTAAGAGGTAAGGCACTTGATTGGTATAGGACTTTGGAAGGTGGTTGCATTACAAGTTAGGATGGCTTTGGGGAATTATTGGTAACTATATTTAAGAATAAGAGTAACCATACTTCACTGATCCATCAGCTAAAAAAGATAAAGAGAGGTCCTAACAAATCCATAGGAGATTTTAATGAAAGATTTCAAAGGACATGGCATAGATTGCCACCTATCATGAGACCTATTTTGAGCTTTGTGTTCCCTAATTATCTCAAGGGTATTGGTACTTATGTGGTATTTATGTTATAGTAAATGGGAGGATTCACTCTTATATATGCATATGAGATAGCTATTGAAGTTGAGAATACTTAGTATAAGCTTGAAAGCTACCTCTAAGAGTTTTCATGCCTTTGTTGTCTCATAGTTTGATTGAAGCTCCAAACGTAGCACAAGTTGATAACACAAATATAAAGCTAAGAACATTTAATAAGATTATGCATAATGTTGTGAATAAATATGAGGAAATTAGGTCATTACATGCTTAGCTCAAGCAAGCTTAGTTCTAGGCAAGTGCTCCACCTAACCCTTAATACTATCATCAACAAGGCTATAGAGTTCCACCCTAATACAACTACCAAGGAAGAGTACAAGGTTAAAAAGGTTTCAATAGGTATCCCAATGCTTATAATCCTAATTTCACTCCTTCCATGAAGGTTGTTGTTCTAGTGTATGCTAACTTGGTCCAACGGGAGGATCATTTTGACCAATGGGGACAACCTCGAGGTTAGTTTATGCATGATGGTGGAGAAGAAAACCAAGATTTGGTAGAACAAGAAGAATATACTCCTTATTTGACATCAAAATAAGTGAATCTCATGTAAAGGGATATTCATGGAGAAGGTAGTAGCCAGAGTGTAGGTATGATGAACTTTTAAGCAAAGGATGATTATATGTTTAATCAAATCACATCAATTACATCCAACACAAGATCTAAAAAGATATCTCTAGGAGATATTATATGAGTACATGTGACTCCAAGTGATACCTCTCCAAGGCCACAAGGTGTGAATCCTAGTCCAATACCTACTACCAGTCATGTTCCTCAACAAAGTTAGAATGCAAGTAACATGATTAAGCCTAAAATGTAATAGGGTTAGACTCCCTCACTACCTTCAATAATTCATGAAAATGTGAATACTTACCCTCTAAATATTTTCAATTATTTAAAGAATACTAAGACAAACATATTCTTTTTGGGAAGTCTTGCATATGCCTAGTCAAAAGGAGCTCTTACAGGAACATCTTGCAAACATTCATGTATCCCCTCAAACTTTAGAACACAATAGTGTATCCATTACCAATTATCCATATTATGTATTAGAGAACTCCACCAAATCTAAGAAGCCTCCACCCGTATACCTCACACTCATTTTGGGAGACAAATTGGTTCACAATTGGATTGTAAATAGTGGAGCTAGTACCACTATCATGCCTAAGGTAGTGGCTGATAAGTTGGGATTGAAGTATAAACCAAATAGTAAAGGTATTTTTTAGCTTGATGGGACTCCAACCAAGATAGTGGGATTAGTCAAAGGTTTGAAAGTCTTTCTACATGGCTGTCCAAGTTTCCCTATTTTACAAGATGTTGTGGTGGTAGACCTTCCATTTCATTTTGCTCTCTGCTTATCAAGGGACTTCACAACTAATATAGGAGGGTAGCTTTTAGATAATTAGTATTTTAAAGTTTTTAAAACAAGATATGGAACCAAGGTGACTATAAGAACACAACCCTTAACAAGGTTGCATATTGAGCCATATATGGAGACAATTTCAAATTAGAATTGTTTAATTAGTAAAGAAGAAGGTGTCATGGATGGTGAAGCATCCTCCCCCCTTGAATGTATTTATAATATTTTCCTTGATACGTAAAACACTAAAATACATGCACTTGATCCATATACATTCATAGATGAGACTGATTTGTGAGTTTATTATATGCATGAAAAAGATGTTTCAATCCCTTCAATCACTAATAAAGATCATGAACTTGAATGGATTTGGGAAATGTTTTTTGATGGCTCAAGAAGAAAATTAGGTGTAGGGGCTAGCATTATGTTAGTTTCTACATCAAAGAATCATACTAATCCTCATATAGATTCCACTTTATCTGCACCTACAATGTGGTAGAATATGTAGGTCTATTTCATGGCCTCTAATGTTCAAAGAAGAGAGGGATCAAGAATTTAAAGGTTTATGGGGATAGTGAGTTGGTCATCCACCAAGTGAGAAATCAAGATAAAAACAAAAATCCATTTCTTAAATCTTACAAGCATAGGATATGGGACCCACTTGAAGACTTTAATACCTTCAACATACAACCCATACCAAGGGATTAAAATAAACATGTTGATAGATTAGATGCCATCAGAGCCTAATTTGATGTAGTTGCTAATGTAGGAAAGGAGAAAGATCAGTCCCATATCAAATTCATTATGAGGCATTCCATTATAGATAATGAAGTGTCATGGTAGGTGTTTGAAAGTGATGAACACATTATACACTTCTTATAAAATGAGGAAGGATTATACTCGAGGAACCAAAGGAAACTGCATGATCAATATGAAGAACAAGTTATTCAACTAAAGACAAATAAGATACCTAAGGGGATAATTACTTTGGAGAGTGTTTTCAATGAATATGATCAAAATAATAAAGAAAGAGTGAGCATGTCAACAAAATAATAAAACTATGAGAGATTCATGATTTACAAGGACAAGCTCCTAAAAAATGGTAAGGTATGTTCCATGTCTGAGAGATAGGACTTTATTGAATTATACAAAGAGTTTGATGACATATTTGCTTGGGAATATAAATATTTGAAAGGGTTTGATCCAAATCTATCTCATCACATCATTGAGTTAGAACTTGGAGCTAAACTAGTCAGGAAAAAGCAAAGGCCTATTAATCCCAAGATAGAGGAACTCATGAAGAAAGAGCTGACCAAGTTGATTGAGTCTAGGATTATCTTTCCTATCAAACATTCAACTTGGGTGGCTAATATTGTACCTATCTGAAATAAGAATGGAGAGATTAAAATTTATGTTTATTTTTGAGACCTTAATACAGTGTCTCTCAAGGATCATTATCCATGACCTTCCATGGAACAAATTTTACAAGTTATTTTAGGTTCTCAATGCTTCTCACTTCTTGATGGTTATTCAAGATACAATCAAATACTGGTGAATGAAGAGGATTAGTTCAAGACAACCTTCACTACAAAATAGGGGACCTTTGCCTATAAGAAGATGCCTTTTGGTTTATCTAATGCTAAAGCTACATTTCGAAGGGAAATGGACTTGGCTTTTAAAGGTTTGATCAATAAGTTTTTAGTTGTGTACCTTGATGATATAACTATTTTTTTGAAGGATGCTACTGATCATATGGAACATCTAAGGTAGGTGTTTGAGAAATTTAGGGAGTATGAAATATCCCTTAATCCAAAAAAGTGCATCTTTATTATCCATGAAGGTAAGTTATTGGGTCATATTGTTTCAAAAGAAGGATTATCTATTGATCCCAAGAGGATTGAGGCTATTTTAGGCTTATCTTTGCCTCAAAACAAGAAAATATTTCAAATCTTCTTAGGGAAAATAAAATTTGTAATAAGTTTTATTCCAAGCTTTGTAACTGTGGTAAAGCCTATCACAACCATGCTCATAAAGAACCAAGCTTTTTCTTAGACAAAGGAAGGTAAGGAGAGTTTTAAGGAATTCAAGTAAGTAATTGAAAAATATCATACTCTCTTGAATCCAAACTTTGCCAGATATTTCATACTATATACCTTTGCTAACCTTGATACAATCTCAACTATGCTTATGCAAAATAATGATGAAGAGGTAGAGTATCCAATTGCATTTATTCATCCAAGGATTAGAATATTATGAGGTCAAGTATAATTTGTTCAGAAACAAGCTATAACAGTGATAAAAATATTAAAAAATTTAGACACATGGTTTTAAACAACAAGATACATGTCATGGTTTATCATCTTAGCACCAAGGAGTTTCTCCTAAGCAAAGACCTTAATTAAAAGAGAGCTGGGTGGATTACAAATGTGATGGAGTATGATGTGGATATTAAGGTGACAAACTTGGTAAGAGAAAAAGGGTTATGTGAGCTTTAGCTTCAGATTTTCAATAACCAAAGGAGGAAGTCTTAATCAAGCAAGTTCACCTCCAACTAGCTGATCACCTACAAGTTTAAAGTTGGGCACAAGATATAATTAGCTTTATTCACAATGGTGAGTGCCCCAATGGGTTGAACAAGTCTCAAAGGAGGTATTTTATATTTCAGATGATTCCCTACTATCTTGCAAATGGTGCTCTTTAGGAAAGACATGAATGGTGTGTTGTTGAGGTGTGTTAATAGTGATCAGTTTGATATGCTATTATAAAAGTTTCATAATGGTGTAGATGGAGGTCACTTCTCTCCTAAGATGAAAGTTGTAAAGATAATGAGGGTTGGTTACTATTGGCTAGTCAATTTAAGGACTGTTACCACTGGGCTAAAAAGTGTCCTCAATGTGCCTTCTTTGTAGGCAAATAGAAACTTGCACCCCTTCCATTGAATCCTATCCAAGTAGACCAGCCTTTTATGCAATGGGGCTTTAATTTCATTGATGTGATCAACCCTCCATCAAGTCTTGGATACAAATGGATATTGAATGCTATTTATTACTTCAAAAGGTGGGTAGAGATTATTGCATTAAAGAAGGCAAGTGTAAATGCTATCTTGGATTTTTATGAGAGCATTATAACAAGGTTTGGAGTTCTCCATGTTATCATTTCTGATAATACACTTGCTTTCATAAGTGCTAAAAATTTTGATTGGTAAAATAGGAATGGAGTTTACTTGATTACCTCATCTAACTATTACCCTCAAGGTAATGGATTGGTTGGATCTACTAACAAGAATCTCATCAAGATCATCAAGAGGACATTGGAGAAAAATCAAAGAGCATGGCATAACAAGTTGAAGACAACTTTATGGGCTGATAGGATTACTCCTAAGAGATCATTTGGTAACTCTCCCTTTATGCTTGTTTATGGGAGAGATGTTAACTTGTCTATATATCAATAACTCTTTGCTCTAGAGCTTACACAACAACTAGAACTACTTGAAAATACTGCAATAGAAGTCAAGTTGATAGAACTAATGTAGCTTCAAGAAGCAAGAGACAATGCACACAAGGCCATAGAACACCACCAAGTACTCATGAATAAGTCCTTTCACAAAAGAGAAAGTGTAATAATGGTCAAGGAAGGTGACTTGGTCTAAAATGGGATGAGGATAAATTAAAACTAGGTAGACATACAAAGTTTGATGCTTTGTGGAGTGGCCCTTACATCATTAGCAAGTGCAAGTAAAGCAACTCTTTCTAGGTGACCAAGATGAATGGAGAAGAATTTCCTATCCTTGTGAATGGGATACATCTAATGTCCATATATTATCCCTTGCAAGTCTATTTTGTAAATAATAGTTTAGGTATGTGTTTCCTTTGGTTTGTTGTTGTGTTTCCTAAGTTCTTTGTAGCACAAGTGTGTTTCCTTCCTTTTGTTTGGTGTGCGTCTCTACATTTGTGTATGTAAATCAACTAGCTTATGTTTTTGAGCCAAAGGTATATTTAAGTCATTTTTTGGGTGCCTATATTCATGACTCCATGTCTAATGGAAGGATTTAGGCAACTAGTCTTAGGCATAGCAGGCATACCTCCCCTTAGAATCACCAAGAATGTTAGCCAATTTACACACCCAGGTTCTACATCTTTCATTTTGGCTAAGTGCAACATTCTTAATTTCTTCATCCCCATAACAAAGTGTCAAGTGTTATTTCCTTTAGAATCTTTTGTTAAATCTTTTTACAAGTATTATTTCAGTCTTTTTCTCAAGTGTTATTTCTTTTAGTAAGGTTTTGATTCAGGTTTTTTGTCCAAGTCTCAAAAGAATTATTTTAAAATTTTTGTCTGAAATAAAAAGTCCAAAGGAATTGGTCCATTTCAAGAATTTTTAAGGGTCACTTACAAAAATTCTAAAGCATCTTTTCTCATGGAAGTATCCTTTGCAAAATATTTGAAGGGCACATTTTAAAATTTCCAAAAGGCATCTTTAAGATTTCTGAAGGAAAAGTGTCCTTTGAAAATTTTATAAAGGGTTTGTTCTTTCAAAGAATTGGTCTAGTTCAAGTTTCTTGGAGGACACTTTGCAACTTTTATAAAGGAATTGTTTTAGATATTTTGTCTGAAATAATCTTTTCAAAGGGTCTTTTTCTCATGAAAGTGTCTATTTCAAGATTCCTGAAGGGACATTTTCAATCATTTCAAAGGGTCTTTTATGTTCTGAAGGGACACTTTCAAAAAGTCCCAAGGGACACTTTTCAAACAAAGGGATGCTTATTTGTCTTGTGAAGGGACATTTCATTCTTTTTGAAGGGTCTTTTCTCAAGAATTGGTCCTTTGCATTTTTCCAAAGGAATTGTTTTAGACATTTTGTCCAAAATAATCTTTCTAAAAGAATTGGATCGTACATTTTTCCAAAGGAATTGGTGCTCTCTTAAAAATTCCAAAATGTCCTTTTCAAAATATTGAAAGGACACTTAAAAAATTTATGAAGGATCTTTTCTTGGGAAAGTGTCTAGTTTAAGATTTCTAAAGGGATATTTCAAGATTGTTTAAGGGCATGTTCGAGCCATTCAAAGGGCACTTTTCAATGTCCTGAAGGGTATATCTATCAAATGAATGGTCCATTTTCAAGTTTAATAAAGGGCCCAAAGAGTTATTTCTTTTAGATAAATTTTTTTTCAAGAAAATTGATTGAGAAAACACCAAAGAAAAGGTCTGAAACAAAAACCCTAAAGGAATGGTCACAAAAAAATGATGGTTATATGGACATCAACTTCAAGGTAATGAACTAGCCCTTGAAATTTAAATAGTGGGTCAAAGGTAGATAAGTGGTCCTCATTAAAACACTCAAAGATCTAAGGGATCACATTCTCCATCCACCAAATTAGATCAGAGGGTTCATCTCACCATTGATCAGATCTTGATCTGAGTCATTTTTTGATGGCCAATCAAAGGAATAATTAGTTGAGGGGATTTGAAAGATTTTACATTCAACTAAGGTTAATATGGGGTTAGCATCCTAATAATGCTAGGGAGGCTTACATGTAGGCTTTATACATCTTCATCTCCAAGGATAATAGAATAAAAGTGAATCTTCCCTATGCCATTACACACCCTAGTAAGTCAAGGGGAAGCTATTAGCATCAAGACAAATTGACAATAAGTGGACTCATTTGCATAGCCACATTGATGATATTACTTAGCTTTAAAATATCTTTTTTTTACTAGTGTAACTATTGGGAAAGCATCTTTGGGAGAGTAAGCTAGTTGTGTAACCACTTGAGGTAATATGGATCAATCGAATGGCCCAAATGAGCATCATTTGTAAAGATGGTTGTAGTTAAAGATAGAGACTCCTAATATATTGATTCCTATTTTTATTGCTAAAGGCCTCTTCCTATCACTTCCTTTCTACTATAGATATATCCCTTGGGATAGTGTAAAAACAACCACACATTGTATGGTGAAGCCCTAATATATTGTTGTTAGATTCTACCTTTAAGCATCAGTACAAGTGTATTAATTTTAGGCTTATATACAATTGTCTAAGTGTGTAAGAGATGTATAAAGACAGTAAGTGATGATTTTCCATCCTTGTGTCCTTTATCCTTCATGCTTGATCAAAAGTTCTTAGTCTAATAGGTCATATAGAGTATGCTCAAGTGTGTTATTTTATTGTAAGTGTACAACTATTCTTGGAATGTGTAAAATTTACATTTAGTTCATTTGGATTATGTAATTTTACACATCTTACCTCTATACTGAGATACTTGTGTTAGAACCCCTTAAATTTTGAAAATGGTCTATGTGTTTTGTTGTATTGTGTATTAGAATATGATATTTATGTGGAAGACAATCTCGATGCATCACCAATCCTAGAGTAGGTTTATTTTTGAGCAGTTTATAAATATTTTCCTTTAAATAATGTTGGTTTAGATAGAGGTTATTTTTTAGAGATACATTTAGGAATATATCCATTTAAATATATAGGTTTTTTTCCTCTATAAGCATACCCACATGCTTGGAAATGTTCCAACATTGCCCAAATCTGGAAGAGGATTAAACACTCTCTTCTAGGGTACAAGATTTGGAGACAATAGGTACACTTAGGGTTTTTTTTTTAAAGTAAAAAAATTCTAATTGGCATAATAAAAATTTTGATATCTCATATTACTTAATAGACACAAGCATAGAAGGCATAAAATCAATTTTATGTCGTAGTCTACTAGGATAAGTTTGCAGTTAATGGACTCATTTGACCTATGCTTATGTCTGCCTTCAATGGTCATGTCTATGAATATTCATTGATTTTTATTTTGATATGTCACTATCAAAATCATGTTTTCTTTATCTTTAATTGTCAATCACCACTAAATTTTAATTGGCACAAGTATGCATTCAATTGACTCAAGCGGCCTACACTTCTATTTGCCTACAATGCTCTTATCCAATTTTAGTTTCAAATTATGTTATTTATCCTAAGCATGGATAATAACATCTTTATTGGTTTACACTTCAAGGTGTTCATAAAAATCAACATAATTTTGTATTTGAGTTAAGTACATATCTTATCAATGTTTATTAAAAATAATATTTTTTTATATTTATCAATTGTTAAAATCATAATTGTTTATTATTACACATCTTTATCATTTTTTTATCTATCAAGTTTAACACCTATTAGTACATAACATTTCATTATTTTATGAAAAATATGGTAAAACACATAATAATTATTTTCTTAACTTAATTCCACTAATGTTTATTCCTCATATATATAAGAAAATAATAATCACAAATGTGAATGGTGGACACAAGATATAGTTTGTATGTGATTACTAGTGTAACACATTATAAGATAGAAAATGTGAATGGTGGACATAAGATATAGTTTGTATGTGATTTCCAGTGTAACACATTATAAGATAGAACATATAATGTAATAAATGGAGACCAAATGGGGGAAATTTTTGAATCAATGTTAAAATATCATAATATTATATTTAACTTTATAAAACAATTCTATATTTACAATGAATTATCGAGTGACGTGTAAAATTTTATAATACAAATATATATCCAAATGAATTATTATATGACATGTGTTACACTTTTTAATAATGAAATTCCATATAATTATCAAATTCTAACATCACTATCAAACATGAAGTTTAACTAAAAGAATCCTTCAGTGTAACTATGTGACATATACTTATCTCTAGTGATGATGCATCGTGAAAGATTTTGGATGGATGTTTTTCAATTTTTATTTAGATAATTATTCATTAAAATTATGCATATAGGAAAACATACACCCATTCATATAATTTTTTAATATCTACCAAAATAAATTTAGTTATTTTGATTGTATAAATGTGACTCTCCATACCAAAATTGTGCACCATTCACTTTTTTATAATTTTACATAATAATCCCGTACTAAGCTCCTATACATAAATAAAAATGTTCCATATTTATTCAAAACTAATCTTACTCTAAAAATCCTTTCTCAAGTTAAACGTGAAATTTATTTTATCAATGTCATAATAGATATTCATAAATATCAATTTATAGTTTAATATTTTTTAAGTCTAAGCAAGGATTTGCAAGCCATATTTTTTATGGGCATAAAATGGTCTCCATGATATTATCCTTATTAAAAATTGAGACTCTATGAAGTATAAAATAGTTTACAAGTGGAGTTACCCATATAACTATGGCCACCAGATTATTTTGTGGATATTTTATAATGTTGTTAATTTTGATTTAAAAATGCTATAAGTATATTGTGATGATGTAATTTTTATTTAAATTATAATATAATATTTGTGTTTATATATTTACCTTTATAATTATATATTAACCTATGATATAAAGGTCACATTCATATAAATCTCTAATGAGGACATATATATCAAATATATAGGCCATATAATTTCCTACAAAGAACTTATTATTATGTTGAAGGTGTTTTTAAAATGACAATTATATAGAGTTATTTTTCTTAATTTAATTTTTAATAAAAATAGGATAAATAAATTTCACTAATGAATAAATATAAAAATGTAGACATCCCATTTTGGTGACAACTGGCTTCTGACTAGACTTCAAATTGATTCCTACTAAACATTACAAATGAAGCCTAGGAATCACTAAACATCCAAATTTTTGTTGTGTATCATTAATCAAAGCTCATAATCATGTTTATGCATCCCTATTTGGGATACTATCCTATACACAACAATAACCTCTCACAGATTTATTCCTACTCACCTTAAGACCTAACAACTGGTAGTTTGGCCTATGGACCCATTAAGTGGGGCACTTGAAAAAATATTAAAATAGCTAAAATTATAATCAAAATGAATAATGTAATTGAAATAGATTAAATTATTATCTAAATTATCCATTTAAAATTAATGAATATCTAAACATTTAGTTTCCAACATTTAAAATATCAAGCCTTTTCATCATTACCTTTATGACTTGTCAAGCTTTTCCAAAATATCTAATTTGAGAGCCATGCCTAGTAATTATAAATCATAATTACATGACAAATTTTAATTCAATTGGATTTAACCTTAACTCACCTAGGGTTATTTTGAACTCATTCAATGCTTAAACTCAACCTTAATTCACCTTGGGTGATAGTTAACTTTTGAGGTTATAAATACAAGGCCATACCTATTAATTTCTAAGTTATCTTGGTGTAATGTTATAATGGTAAAATATATGCAAAGGAACCTTTCAAGTAGTGTTTCCATTCCAAATTTGTAAGCTAATCTAAGGTGCCAAGAAAAGGTGAAGCAAATGAATCTCCATTGATGAAGATTTCTTGATGCACAAACTGAGCAAACCACTTTAATAAGCCATTTATAGCTCCAAGGAAGGTAAAAGAATGTTTTATTTTATTTTATAAATGTGTTTTCATATTAATGCTTGTTACCTATGCTCTCCCTAGTGTCTAAGCTAGAGTTTTTAGAATCTAATGTGATATTTTGATTTGTTTTAAAGTCTAGATTTTATGAGTTGTTCACAAAAGACCTAACAATTTCACTCTATTTTTGAAATTCTAGCTTTTGTGCCTTTTTTCCAAGAGATCTAGAATTTTTTCCTTATACCCTAGACCTAGTTTTTTTTAGCCTAGCTTTTGTGCCTTAATCCCAAAAGACCTAACAACCTTTGTTTATTTAAACCTAGATTAGACCTTTGTTTGAAACACTTTTACCCTAAGTTTTGCATTCAATTTTTATTTTTCCACTTGATCCTTTGTGTAATAAATATGATGTTAGACTATTTTAGATTGAGTTTTTTATTGACCTTTTTTGATAAATAGCTTCATCCCTAGACCAAGGTCTTCAACTAAGTTTTAGAATAATTTCAGACTATTTATCTTTTAGATCTTATTTATAAAGATTTTTTTTATAACTCTATACCTATATTTGCAAAAAGTTAGTCATTGATTTTGATGTCTTATTACACTCATAGTGTATCCATGTATAATCTAGGTTGTGTTAATGTAGTCGTGAATGATGAATTTATTCAAGACCCCTATAGTGATGATTTAGTTTGTGATATGGATTCTTATCCTCCTTACACTACTCAATATAGGGTTAGATTTAATATTCATTTGCATACTATTTAGTTAACATGCCTCCCTATTATGAGCAAGACCAAAATTAAACAACATAATATTTTGTTAGCATATCTTCAGTTGTATAACAAGTTCAACAACAACTATATTATATTATTATGCCATCAACATATGATCCTTATTTATTTGATCATCATTTTATTGAAAATAAGGATGAAGTTTTAGTCATCTCCATGGACGTAGGGTCTAAGTTTCTAATAGACTTCCCCCTTTGAAAATTTACCTAGTCTAATTAGAGTGCCTCTCAACATGCATTATACCCAAACCATTGAACATGCCTCTACTAGAAACCCTCAAGCACTCATGCCAATGTTGTATTAAAACCTAAATATGATTTTAAAAGGAAAGGGCCTCATATAATACCATTCTATACAAATGCAATATGCATATCAAACCTATTTACATATCATAATAGTTTTAGTAACATGGCCATGTTAAACACTCCACTCATAGAGATAGCTCCATCAAAATGAGTGTTAATTGAGTTGATAGGTCAAGATAATCTAGGTATAGACCCATTTATGAAAATCACTTTAGCAAATGACATGAATAATGTCCCATCTATTGAAGAAGTGACTACTTGTTCTACATAAAACAATGCTCCAAACACAATGGACAATGCACTAGTATCTTCCAATCTAAGCTAAAGTGGTTTAACTACACCAACAGATAGTATGAAAATTTAAGTGCCTTTAGTTAATACCACGAGTGGTGTATAATGGTAGGGGGTAGGAAATCCTATGTCCCAACCATAACATGTTACCTTTAATCCTCAACCATCTATTTATTTAAGCACCCAATCATAGGGATCAAGTATTCAAATGCCAACTAATGTTTTTCCTCAACAACAAATGATGAATGTTACTCCACCTCAATAGGTGAAAACTAACATTCCAAAATAACAAGAATAGTCTTTTGTACCACCATAGTAGAGGTAAAACATTTTGCCACCTCAATGGGGGCATAAAATGTTCCACCTTGATAGGTAGTGAAAAACATACCTCTACATTTATAGACCAATATGCATTTATAATCACAAGTGTTATCTAATCAATAATGTATGTACATTAGTCAAATATAAATTCTAAAATAAAACAAGTGTCTACCTCATAATAGGTGTTCATATAACCAAGAGGTACCACTATCCCATAAGTACTAATTAGTTAAAAATTATCTTTCACTTAGCAAGTATAAAGATAAGGACTTAGTCCACAACATGTTCCCCTTATTTAGCTAGGTTTTATTAGTCAGCATCAAGTCTCTAATCAAATTTAGTACACATAATATTTTAACCTAGGTTATATCCTTAAATTGTAGCCACAATTCCCCCAAAACTAGGGATATATACCAAATCCAAACCAAAACATCACATAAAAATGTGTAAAATTTAAAAAACCACATCCCAATTCATGGATGCATATTCTTAGTTGGTTCACTAATAAAACAAATATTACACAACACACCATTCCTCCCTTATACCCTGGTTAAGGTAATCCACCTTTGACTACCCAATCACAACCCCAACCAAATGTTCCATATAGTTTCTTGGCACAAGAACCATAGAAAATGAAAGATGTAATTTTTGTCATTTAAGTAGAGAAGTAGTCCAAATAGTTTAAATTAGATGAAATGTGTTCATACCCATTCAATATGGAGTATATATAGATACCATTTCCTCTAAGGTACAAACCACCAAAATTTGATAAATACAAGGGTAAAGGAGACCCTAAGGTTCATTTTATATAACTATTTGTTGCTTTCCAACTAGTGGCTTATAATGACATTTAAATAATCCTCTTGTTTTCATGAATTCTTATGGGATAGGCTTCAGAGTGGTTCTTAAAATTATGAAAGAATTTTGTATCTAATTTTGATGACCTTTTAGATAAATTTGTACATCATTTCTCCTATGGCCTCGAACATGATATTTCATTAGTTGATTTTACTTAGGCTAAGAAAAAATTGGTGAATGTTTTTCAAGTTATTTATAGAGATGGAGAGTGATTTCTAGTCACATCACCCAAAGCTTACTAAACAAAAATTGGCCACTAGTTCACTAAAAAATTTCATAGTGAGATATCCCATCATTTGGAGCTTCAATGTGCACATAATTTCAAAGAGATCATCAACAAAGGTTTGATAATTTAAAAGGCCCTTATCAACAAATGGATTATCAATCTCACCTCCTAAAACCAAAATCAGAACCAAAACTAAGGAATAGACCATAATCAAAACCAAAACCAAGTCTAAGTGTAAGCATTGACACCAGTCTAGGCCAGTAACTATGAAAAATATAAGCAATTTAATCACAATAAGAATGTTTTTGGAAATGGAGTAACTAAGTCACACCATGTCCAAATGGTGTAAACACCATATGCTTAATAAATGCTATAAATTTAACTTACTCCTCATCAACAACCTATTATATAAGTATAGCCTTTAAAGTAACCTAGACTAGCTCAAAAAACATAACAACCATTACCTTTATAAACCCTTCCTCTAAGAATAAATTACCATACTCATTGAGTCTTTAGTGACCTTGGATAACCTATCATAGTAGTGTTTCATAAGTTATCCATAACTAACATGATTAGTTGGCCAATACTAAAGCATTATTCTAAGTGTATTCCTTATCCAAATTGGTATAAAGAGAAATATTTATATGAATGCCATCGTGTTCATAACATAATATAATCTATTTTTTGAATATCAAACATCTCATCAAATATTTTTTGGAAAATGGGGAGATTACATTATATAATAGATATTCTACATCAAATTAGAACCTAGGTATCTATCAAAACCCTTTTCCACAACATAACCATAAAAACCAACAATAAAAACAATAAAGAAGGAAAAAATAACAACAAAAACAATATCAACATCTATGATAACAAAAATAATATTAGAAAAAATAATAATAACATCAACTGAATGGGAGGAACCAAGGCCAAAATGATTCCAAAAACCAATAGACTTGCCATATAGTTTTACATGACTACACTAAATTTTTAAGTCATAACAATAATAAATTAAAAAAATTAATGAAGGATAAAATAATAACAATAATATCAACATCTATGATAAAAAAATTAATATTATCAAAAACAATAATAACATCAATCAAATGGGAGGAACCAAGGCCAAAGTGATTCCAACAACCTACATACTTACTATGTAGTTGCACATGACTACACTAAAGTTTTAGGTCATATTGTAGGAGGTCACATTTCAACCATCACTATGAATCCTAAACTAATTGCTAATAGAATAGGACTACTGTCAAATAATTCCAATCAATTCACTTATGCTAGTAATCTTTCCTTGGCTTGGGACCGTAAATAAGTGCAACAACTAGGGATTACTATTTTGGGACCTTATATTGATAAATCATCATTGCATTATATCCATAACCAAGTGCATCTTTAATCGAGACTTATCCTATCTAGCCCCTCTCTATCATTGGTTTTTAGAAACAATAGTCCTATTTCTAATCCTAATTATGCAATCACAAATTAGTGGTCAAATATTACCATTCTAGGCCCAAAACATCCTACCAACAAACCTATCCAATCCACTATGCTGGACATAAACAAGCCATATATCATTGTGAAGGAAAATATGTTTGATAGTATGGAACAAATTTAGAAGGAACCTACATAAATATCCATTTTTGAGTTGTTACGTATGTCTAATAACCATAAGAACATCTTAATAGAGTTCCTCAGCCAATCCCAAGTGCTAAATGACATAACCCCAAACAAATTCCAAGCTTTAGTTAGACACATATCCCAAGGCCAATAGTTGACCTTTGATCAAAGAAATATGGCATCCCTTAGTACTCTCCATAATAAGCCATTGTACATTGAAGCTATCATAATTTAATACAAATTCAAATGTGTCCTCATAGATAATGGGTTGAGCTTGAATATTGTGTCTCTGAAGCTCATCAAGCATTTAAAATCTAAAATAGCTGATATATAGTTAGAAACAATCACTATCAAGGCCTATGATAATGAAGAATGATAATCATAATGCACTATAAGCTTGCCATTTATCATTGGGCCTTTAACCTATGATACACTTTTTTTTTTGTTATACCTAGATCTATCTTATAATTTGATCTTGGGTAGACCTTAGATACATGAAATTTCATACAATTATTTCAACATTACACCAATGAATCAATTTATCTCACTCAGTAATGGAGGTCATTATTAACAAAGATTTATAGCCTTATGAACATTGTAAACATTTGGAGGCTAAGTACAAAAGTTACAACTATCACTTTGATCTAGATCTATTTCCCAAAAATAGATAAAGAAATACTTATTGAGTTATCAAAAGCTAATTGTATAGACCCAAATAGCCTTGATTCATCTTCACATATGCCTCCTCTTGAAATATCTAATCATTTTAACATCTCGACCAATGGCCCCAGAGAGTATCTGAACCATGACACATTTCATGTAACCAAACTTACACATAATACCAAGTCCTATGGAAGACCAAAATCCAAGCCACATTTCATGGAATGATAATGAAAGGGAAAGGGAAAAACTCATAGTCTATCTCCTATCATTTTCGTAACAACCACTAGCCAAAAAGAAGACCCACTTGCCAATAATAAATCCTAGTTGTATAATGACAAATTAGTTGATTGCTACAAAAAATCCAAGTATACCATTCCTAATAGGATCATAAAGAATCAATCCTATGAAGGAGGAGGCCTCAGGCAAAATTAGTAGGGTACCCATGAGCCATTTTTTATAAATTAATACAAATGAACTTATGGTCTTAGATTTAAAATTCTTGAAGGTCACCCCACATATATTATTCATGTTTTGATGCCAATATCTAGAAATGATGATGCTAATAGAAAAGCAGAGTCTAATCAAAACATAAATAAATACCTTGCTAATACGAACCTATTTGACCCACATACCATTTATACCTTTACCCAAGTAAGCTGACATAACTTGGTTCCTTTTTATCACCCTCAAATTATAGCCTAGGACCAACAAGAATCCACTATGCCTATAGACAAGTTTGATAATGATGAGACCTTTTGTGATTTCCTAGGCCTAAGAGACAATGTTTTGTTGGGAGGCCAAAATAAGGGTTCTCTATCAAATTGCATCTTTTAGCCTATTTTGGAAAATGGATGAACAACATTAGCCAAAAAATAATAATTAAAACATTGAGGTACAAAAGTGAAAACCTCTTTGAGGTGCTTTTGGACCAAGGTAAAAGTAAAGAGAAAGGCAAAAATTTTGGTGAAATATATTTTAGGCACAATTATATGGGTGTGTTCATTTTTACTTAAACATAGTTTAGGAGACCACTAATGATGAACTTGATTTTGAGTTCAATTTCAATTATGTAGAATAACATGCCTTTGATATTCAGATTCAGATTCATATTATTTAAGCAAGCTTAAAGAATCAGTCCAAACATAGGACTCTATAGTTGCATTACAATTCAAATCATTACCAAATATTATGTAAGATGGCTCTAATATCCTTGTAGAAGACACTACAAAAGTCAACATCAGGACTCTAGATGACCCAAATTGGATTAGATTAAGCATGTCCCTTATTGGGCCCCTTATTTTGGTATGTAAGGATTCATGCCAACATCATATACATATTGACATGAGGCATAATTTTGAGTGATGATGATATTTTGGCATCTTAGTGCCAATTGGAGGAATCAACACATACCATGCACCAGCTAGTAGGCAACTAACCACTTCTATGATTTTTGGGGCATCTTCTAGGATTGGGTGATATATGGTGATTTCAATGCAAATGTTGCAAGGTGATGGAGCTAGTAGAATGATTACAAATGATCTATATTAACCTCTGGCATGTGCACTCTACTTTAATAGAGATATTCTTGAAAATATATAAAAGGAGGTCGAACAAGGTGATTAAAAAAAGGTGAACTTAGTGCAACAAAGATTTGAATAAATGAAATTGGTTATGTATGCAAGGTAATAACTTCCATTAGACTTAGGACTAGTTCAAGCACCATGAAGGCTCAATTTGTATATTCCCAAGCTCACTTATGAACCTATGGTACATTAAGTGGTATAAAATTGAATGTATTTCCTATTATGAACTATGTATAATCTGATAAATTTGATTAATGACAATGGTTATTATTATAAATGGTATTTTATCTAGTTTATGAGTCATTTGAATTGATATTGAAATTAAAAAGGGTTATAATGTTGTAATTTCAATATAGCTATGTTAAGAATGTTGTTTATAAGATACTAGTTTAAGAATGTTAATGGTGTCCCTATAGTAAATGATGATGTCATCACAAAACTATAGAGTATGAGCATAGATCCCATGCCAAGCACTCCTTCCCTTACTAAGAGCATGAGCCTAATTTGAGGGTATAAAGTTAACTTATCCTTTGACCCATCAAATATTTACATGATGCTAGCTTTAGTTTAACAAAGGCTTGTACCCTTATGAATTTATAACTATTCCACCAAAAATCTTGCACCTATAGGCCATCAGGCTTGGCCCATGAAGGGCTTATGCCCATGAATATTCCTAAAGCCTTTTTTGAATTGACCAATTTTTATATTTAATGAGTTGCACCATGTCATAACTAGCCCAACACAGGCCCTGGTTCTTTCTTAGCTACACTTTAGGTGAGTACATAAGGCCTATGCCTTATATGAATTTATGTTCATGCAATCAAGTGTAAAATGTTGAGCACAGAGGTAATATCTCATGTTTATTCTTGGGTGTCATAAGTCTAAAATTTACTTAGACAAATTTAATCACCCCCTTATTCTAAACATTTTGATTTTATTATTGGGACCTATCTTGAATTTTATTATTACAATGGTGTGGAAGAATAATGTACCAACTCTCCCTCAAAAATATTGAACACTAGTTGTAATAGTTGGAATATAGCTTTGTGCTAAAGCATCCAACTTGTAAAGGGAAAATGTTGAGAAAGTGGGTTAAGCATAACCTGTATGATGCTCTATTTAAGGTCTTTTTTATTATTTACTTGAGCATGTGTACCAATGGTTGGCTACATATTCAGGCCACTATAGAAAAATCTATGGATAGTGCTATGAGTGGATGAAGGATCTCTTAGAGAGGCTTGAGACTCTAGATGCCACTTAGACTAGATCAGTAGATAAATAGTGGTAAGGAGCACTGAATAGCTATGTACTTGAGTTCTTAGTCTCAACATACTCACTTGATGAAGTAGAGTACCAAATTTTATATGAACCTATAGGAACATTTGTGAAGGATTTCGATGTAGAACTCAAAAATTTAATGGTGGATTATGGTTTTGAGACTTTAGGGATGGAAGGCTAAAGTCTTTTCATGTATGAACAATGTAGAGGGTGAAAAGGTGATGTGCAGGTGAAGTGTAATGGAAGGGGAAAATATATTGACACCCAAAATCTCAAAAGGTATACCTATAATAAGAGATGATATAGACTGATGGAATATCTAAAACCTAGAAGTGCCAAGAGAACCCATAGTGAGAAAAAAGGGCATGGGGAAGGATCTCTTGAAATTGGTAGTATAAGGAGGAGAGATATGATGAAACAATAGATCGAGCTTAGAATTTTATAGGTGTGGAATCTACTAGGTTCCTACAAGACTTTTTGATTGAAGATATGATTGATGCACCTACCCCCTTTAAACTTGTAATGCATACTCATGTGCTAAAACCCCTACTTGAATAAATTACATAAGTGATAATTAACCCTATTATCAACATAGATTTTAGACATTTTAAAGACTTAAAGTGTAATTTTGTGATTGAATAGATTTATACATATGATGAGGTAAACACAACTAACCCTTGACTAGTAGGTGTTAGATTTCCACAACTAAACTTGAGCCTAGGCATACCAACTAAATCAACATCAATAATGCAAAGTGGGAAATATCCCATAAGAAGTGGTCTAACACCACAAATAAGTAGTATAGTGCAATCAATATCAATGGTGATAGTAGTAACAATGGGAAAAGTGCCTGACCCAGTGGCTGGAGGCATTAGAGGAACACCACCAAGGTAGATGCTAGGAGGACAAAAACCTTAGATACCATATTTTCCCCATAATAAATCTATTATGAAATGGACATGCACTTGCCAGAGTATCATAGTGTGGAAAATGTCATAGAATGGATGTTAAAGTGTAAATTATAGTGGTGCACATAGGGCATAACCTAATTAGAGTGTAAAATGACCTAATTTATAACCACTTTACTTAATCATTCCCATACCTAGTATCAAGAAATTTGACCCTAACTAGGCCATGGTCGATTATGATACACTAAAGGAGGCATTCTTGAAGGAATTTGATATTCCAAAGTTTGAACATCATAGCATTTCCATGCTCAAGGATATTACCCAAGGGATCTCAAAAAGTGTGTGCCTATACAATGCAAGGTTTAAGACTCTCTTCTCAAAGATTCTATATGATATCCACCCTTGCCAAAATACATAGTGGTTCATTGGAGGCTTGCTCATGCCATTCTAAAGATAACTCTCTATGAAGAGTTTTATAGACCCTCATGAAGTAATTGAAGCCATACTCAAAATCAAGGTAGTTGAAAGCATTGAAATTAGGATCAACCCATTTATGGAGGCAAAGATTACATCCATGGCCTCCTATATCCAAAATCTTACCACTAACTCATCGTAAGATGCTTGAAGTGGATTATGGTACACTAATTATGAAATAAAAGGCCATAATAAGAACAACTACCCATGAAAGAATGTGTGCACCCTACTTCTAACCTATGAAGTCTATCAAAAGGTGAATTATGTTCACAACTACTCTTTATTACAGTGTGCCAACTAGGTCAACACAACTATCTATAGTTAATTGTGTGACACCTACACCCATACCATTACTAATTTGTGGGTGATTGATGAGATGCATGATAACATGGAAAGAGGCACAAGGCATGCCACTATAGTAGTTGAAGGGTAGGATTACCAAGAAAATGAATGTGATGGTCAATAAAATACAAGCTTTGGGATGTAATGAGGCACTAGAGGGCAAGGTGGAGGATGTAGTGGTGAAAGATTCCCACCTCGCTCATGTTACAAGTGTGGCTCATAAAATATTATTAGCATGACTTCCCTACACATCCCATGTATGGGTATTATCAAGGGTCCCATAAGGTCAAGGAATGCCTTGACTTGTACAAGAAGTTGACCCAAGGTAAACATGACATAGACAAGGCATAAATGTTTTAGGAAAGAGTCAAAAATGGATGAATAGACCCTAAAGGCACAACTAACCCACATAGAGATAGTTAAGGTGTAGGTAACTACTCATTATGGATTCACCACTTAGTCACCAACTATGCCAATACCTAAGTTATTCTTAGAATATAGGAATAAGAATTGCACTGAGTACATAATGTGGCCTAAACCCAAAGTTACACCTTAACCAAACCTAGCATGTAAAAAAGATGTATTGTAGTAGGCCATGAGTGTAATCCAAACCTAAAAGGGGAGATATAGTTAGTAAAGGACCTAAAAGCATAGGTTGATGCCTCTTGTAAGAATTAGGATAGCAAGGGAGTTGAGATTTAAGAATTAACAGAAATCTTGCACCTCTTATAAACATAGGGGATGTTAACCCCATTAAATAATTTTCTCTTAAAGCATGCGGGTCAAAAAATAGTTGAAGTTACTATGCCACACATGAAGAGGGTGAGATAATTTTGGCATACATAGAATATAGAGTATGACCAAGAACCCCTTATGAATGCCACTATTGATGGATGTTTTATTTGTGAGGTCCTTATAGACATAGGCATCATGGTTAACATCTTGATTAAGAATTCCTAAGAGAAAATTGGTAGGATAGCCTTTAGGCCTTCCCCTTAGGTACTTTTCATGTCCAACAAGACCTAGGTGTAGCCTATCAAAATTCTAAAGAGCATAATTGTAGACATCATGGGCACCAAATTCTGCACTAACTTTGAAGTGATTGAGTTAGTAGAACAAGATAACTACCCAATACTTCTAAGAATACCATGTTATTATGTAAATAACACATATATGTGCTTCAAGAAGTGCTACATGAAATTTAAGAAATGAAATGAGATGGTAGTTATACCCCTCTCATAGGACCCCCCTATGTTGAGAATGTGGACCTCGAATATGATATCAAACCACATATATAACATCATGATGTAAAGGCACTAAGATGTTAGACCCCAATGATCAAGAAATGATTTTTTGAGAAGATGGATAATTAGCCTCTGACACCATCAATGTTGCCTATGATCAATGGGTCAAGGAAGCATATGAGGCCACTAGTTTAAGGTGTTGCTTGGTTCATGCAAAAGTGCCATAACTAGTGAAAATAGGCTAGGTCTAGATTGATCACACATCTAAAAGATCTGTCCCTTATGCCAAGAAGAATGGAAAGAGAGTGATTTACCTTAGTAAGGGCAAACTTGTAGTGATTACAAGGTATGAGGGAGTAATCCATTAGAATATTATTTTTGAGACCTTAAATCATGCATCCCAAAAGAGGTGGATATAATGGGTGCATTAGTGTATACATTGAAGAGCACTACCACTTGTTGGTGGGAAACATAAAATCTTAGATTACTAACTTGGTGAGATGTGAAGGTAGCCATTTTCACTAGATTTAGGAAGAGTAATGGGTAAGTTCACACATTTGGGAGATAAAAAGGGCCTACCCATGGACATGAGTTTTAGAAATTTTAGAAATTTAAACATTTGTTGATAATTTGAGATGGCTAGTCTCAAAATTTAAATATGGTATAAAAATATGTATTGTAGAATTTTGAGTCTAGTTTCCAAATTTTTTTTTTTTTTTTTTTGAAAAATGGTTAAGTATAAATAGGTCAAACATCTAAAATTTGAATAGAACCTATTTTTTTCAAGAAAACATAGTAGATAGATGGTCGTGTGACCCACCATTTTTTTAGCATCGTTACATACTGTTTGAAACCCTTTGGTGAATATTTAGATAAGATGTTATAGTGTGTTACAAACTTTTTTATATTTTAAATGAACGTTTTTTATTAATTTTATAATTAAGTATATCCTAAAAATAGATTAAAAAATTGGATAGCTGTCCATGTGGCCCCACTAACTACCTAAAAAAATGAAAATTGATTTGCTTTGAATGTGTGTATAATTAGGCCTAGTTTGTTACCATATAATTTTTTTACATTTGGATATATGAAAAACAAATTACATAAACATGAATAGGCATGTATATGTGAGGAATGTAGTGGCCTAAAAAAAAATTAGTTAGAAATAAATATAGTTTGAACCCTTAAAATAGCTTAAAATTTATAAAAATCATATATTTGGAAAGAGGACAACATGCTCATCATGACAGTAATATTTTTTTGAATTTTTATGTTGAAATCCATATCATATTTGGTGATTGAAGTTGAAATTTGTTGGGTTTTGTCAAAAAATTTAGTCTCGACTGTAGATGCATAGTCACAAGCATCTGGCTTTGAAATCTATGCCATTTTTGAGCTTAGAGGCTAAATTTTTAATTCAAATTAAAATAATACATTATAAATGTACGTGTTATATAACATTTACACTTTATTTTCAAACACCACAAAACAAACAAATTTCATGTTTCTTATAAGGGAAAGGTCCAATTAGCCATGTATCCTAAATTTGGATAGTGAATTAAGGTGCCGTAACATCGCATTAGACTTCAAAAAATTTACCCATTTTAATATGTCATCGTAAATACTTATGAATAAGGTTTCAAGGTTTAATATAATATACATTTTAAAAATATAACTAATTATATCATGTGAGGTCATAAAGTGCATTTTTTAAACCTATGATCAAAACTTAACCTTGAGAGTACCAATCATTGTGCATTAGAGTATCAATACTTTACTCTTACTTGTCAAGATGTGATTAGTTAATTTTACTTTTATAGAATAAATGTTGAAAAAGTATTAGATATTACATGTTCATATTCTATTGCAATTTAATATTTATATACACCAATATGTTTCATCAATAGAACACATATTAACAAAAACCTTGTTCGACAATTGGAACATGCACAACTATTAGGACCTTTGCCCTAGTAGGGCAAGGATATACCTTACTACCTTACTTTCCTAAATTCCTACTTGCCCTTAAATTCTATGCTTCGTATTTATATTATCCTACTTTCCTAAAATCCTATCTTACCCTTTTGTTGTTTCTTTGATATCTTTGACCAAACCCCTTTATTTATAAATTTTGAACTAATTTGTTTAAGTGGAAAACCTATTGAATTGGACTATGTAGTATATATAATCTTGTGTAAGTATAAATAAGAATTGAGCCCTTGGTGTTACAGTGCATCTCTTAGATATATATTTTAATAATTCTATCTAATGGAGCCCAATACCTATGAATCATGCCTTGGATTATCCAAAAAACATACCTAAAATGTGTTTAATAAAGTCCCTTAAGTTTCCTCCAAGGTCACTTAGTGCATCTAATTTAATAGGTGCATTTTGAGGTCCCAATTGAAATTCTAATAAGAATCTTATATTATTAATATTATTCAAGATTCCCCTAATGTATTCAAATACATTGTTCAAATTTTACATAAATTAATATCTCTTGTGAAAATATGGTTAATCCTCCATTTTGTGTACCTCCTTCATCTACCCCTCTATCACACATGAGACAAACATCAACCACTCCATCCATTCCCATCTCATCTCAAGAGTGTGTCTTTGACATGGGACTAGTCATAGATACACCATGGATATAACAATTGAAAGCTAAAAAACAAGCTGGACAACACTTGGTGCTTATCAATACTATAGAGTTCTATGCTTTGCTATGTAATTGGAATGGTAAGATAGGAATGTATGATGATAGGTACAAGGTATTTACATACTTTTCTTAAATATTATGGTCAAGTTAGATATATTTTTTGTTTTGTATAAGATGTGGTTTTGATCTCAATAAAATTGAAATGGTCACATGTATCCATTAGTGATGATGTGGTTTTAAGATGTTTTTTTAAGATGTGGTGCCTATACTAATGAATGTATAGATTATAAAATATCTAAATGCAGTTGGGAATTTATTTTAAACCATTGAGGGTTGGCTATGATTTATAAATATAGGGTGGTGTAAACCTAACATTGACCAAGTATGACATATGTATAAGCTACCCCAGCTCAAACTTTATTGATCTTATTCAAGATACATTAAAGGTGATAATGTTCCCTAAATATGAGACCCACTTCCTCTCAAGGATGATGCTGAGCAGAGGGACCCAATAATTATTCATGTGGATGATGAAATGCTCATCTCATATAGATGGTTGATCATAATTGAATACTAGTGTGCACCCCCTCACTGAAGGTTTCAAGATTATATATTTTGTACATATATTCAATCATCTTGTTCATATTTTCAATCATCTTGTTCATATTTTCAATCATCTTGTTCATATTTCATTGTAATGAGCTTAAACCTTATGATGTGGACTACAAGAAAGTATTATCTCAAAATTCTTGCTCTAGCTTGGGATTTGAGGTTGAGGACCTCATTGTTGAATTGTGTTATCTCCTATGTGTAGGACTTAATATGAATGTAATTTAGGATCTATAGGTAATTTAAGGTAGAGAGATATAAATAATTTGAATACATACATAGAAATATGATATTGTTTGGTGCTCACTCAATTTGGATGGGACCTTAAAGGGCTCTACATGACAATTTTCATACAGTAATATCAAGTTGGAGGCCTACATCATGTGAATTATTTACTAGAAATAAGTTGATTAGATTGATGTCAATCTTTAAAAATTATTTGATTATATGTATTCATGATAAATTTGTCAATAGGCCTTATTTGTATTGGTTGGAGGTGATGGGACCTATCTAGGTATAAAGATCATGAGTTTCACTCATGTGAGATAATAAATGTAGAGACTGCAACATCACATGCTTAGATTTGGCACTCATGGCATCTAATATATGCTCATATTTTTATAATTGTTTCTTATTACTGGTGAGATCATGGAGTAGTTTTGATGACTTGACACAATAGGGCCAAGCCCAGTGTATCAGAGGCTTGCATCATGTGAACTATTTACTAAACATTATTGGCTTATATTTATGTACAATATTTGTGTTCAAACATTATTTATATTGGTTAGAGGTGATGGGACATGTATAAGTATCCAAGATCATGAGTTCCACTCATGTGAGCTAATAAATGTACATAGAGTGCACAACATGCACATGCCTAGATTTGGTGTTCATGACATCTGAGATGTGTTCATATTTTTCCAAGTGTTTCTTATTAAAAATGAGATCATTGAGTACTTTTGATGACTTAACATAATGGGGCTATGCCCAACCTATTGATCTTATATGTTTGAATCAACCACGTAGTGTATATAAGTACAATGGCCATCTTTGATTGGATCAAGACTCCTAGTGTGATAACATCTTTGATGATTTTATGATATATAATATATGTGCATATCTAACAAATATAACACTTATCTAGGTTTACTAGACCTAAACATGTGGAAATATTTGATTAGATTGGAAATCTTAAGGCTCTAAAAAATTTGATGCTTCTAGGATTTGACAGTTAGATCTCTAACACAAGTATATGTGTGTATAAGATACACATATGATGATGTATCTAATTAGATCAAACCTCATAGGATATAATAGATCTTTAACACTTATATGAACTAACACCTCTGACAATGCTAACACTTCTAATCATGTATGAGCTACACCAAGTGATATGTAGTTGGTTTTGGCCTCCTGGGGCATTATCAACTCTAAAACTTCTAGGATTTGATGTATCTCTGATATCTTTAAAACTTTCAAGTGTAAAAGTTACACACATGGCACAATAAGGTTCAATTATAGGGTAAATTCAATCAAGGAGACATGAGAGGCCAATTTAAACCCCTTCTTAACATAACTATAAGAGCATGATATATGAATTGGGATAAAATTATGTATGATTCTATCTATCATGAATTGATCCAATTAGTCAATTAGTTCAATTAGGGATGTGATTTGGGAAAAATTGATCCCTTAAGCCAAATTAATGGCCCAATTGATTTTATAATATAGATGTAACACATATGACTTAACTAACACTAATTTATTCAAAAATGCAAATATGAACACAAATGTGGCCAATTTTAACACTTGAACATGTCTATAATGTGATTAAGGGGTTAAATTAGGTCATATTTCATGACATGTTGATTATAAACCCTAATTTTATCACTTAAACATGTACAGTTCCCCTAAACCCTAATTTCATGACATATACACATGGAAAAACCTATTACACTAAACCCCTAACCCTAAATCATAATTTTATAAAAAACATAACCCCTAAGTTCCTTGATTTCATCATAGATGCATAAATTTATGAATATGATTAGTGCCAATTTGTGAACCTGTTATTCACCTAGTTTTGTAAGGAGATATGATGGTATTTTTGGAAAATTTATCTGATTTCATCTTACATATTGATCCTTATTTCATCATATGATAGTCTTATTTCTTCATAGTCTTATCAAGAGTTTTATTACATCATGTATTAGATATTTATGCATCATATTGGGGATTTATCCATCATATTGAGATTATTTCATCATATGATAGCCTTATTACATCATATTGTAGATTTATTACATCGTATGATAGTCTTAATGAATCATATTATAGTCTTATTACATCATATGATAGTATTATTACATCATATAATAGCCTTATTGCATCATATTGAGCCTTAATTCATCATATGATAGTGTTATTACAATATATGATAGCCTTATCACATTATATTAGGTATTTACGCATCATATTATAGTATTATTGAGTCTTCTTAGATCATATTATAGTATTATAAAGAATTTTATGCATTGAATATGAGCCTTTTTTCTTTTTTTTGTAGTATATGCCTAAACTTCAAGGAAAATGTATACATTATAGGAAAATGTATGCATTATAGGAATGCATAAACATTACCATAATGCATATGCCTTCCTTGAATTTTTTTTAAAAAAAAAAATTGAACATCTATTTTTATCTCAAATTGAGATTTTTGTCCCCAAAGACATGCCCTGTGTACTTTGCGTATTCTCTACGTTATATTTTTACAATTATTTTCGACCCCACATTTTGAAGTATATTCTTGGATGATTTTGTCAAAATGTGCTCCACTTCATGTTCAAGGAAGAGGAAGAAGTTGAAGAAAAAAACACCAAAGTAAGTAGAAAATTTGAGAGAAAAAACAAAGTACAAATGCAAGCGTTTTGTTCTAGACAAGGTGCAAATACTAACCCTGATGAGCCAAATGCCTTAGATAATGAAGCAATTGACAATAATTAATTGATTAATGATGAAATTCTCAATAATGAATTTAATTATGATGAAATTGATAATTAAAAATTAGATAATATTGGAAATTCACATTCAATGTTTAAAGTTTTTGATTTTGTTAATGAAGAGCCTATGCATGATACTTTACCCACCAACAATGAATAAAATTTAATGGACTCAAATAATGATGAAACTAACAATGAAGAAAATTTCATGGAAAATAAAATAAAGAAACAAATAATGAATAAAATTTAAGTAAAATATAATTATTTTGAAACACCCTTTGAATGGATTCCACCAATAATAACACCTCCAATAATTGTGCATATAAAAGATAAGTACTCAATTGAATTTGATGAAAATATTTTGAAACTAATGCATAACAAAATGTTTAACCACCTTTCAAGAATACCGAATAAAAAAATTTGGGATAGTTTCTTTCATATATTGGATTATGATAATTATGAATTCAAAATTTTCAATGGTGAATTTTCTTGGCCAAATCAATATTTTGAAAACATGCACCTACAACCATCATAAGGATTAAACATGAAGATGTAGTACAAGCCTTTATACAAAAGTTGACTATGTGAGGTCTAAATGCCTTACTAAATGGTCAAAACATGCAAGAGGAAGGTTTAAGGGTGGTTTACAGTGAAGTGGAAGTCCTAATGGGGCTAAATGGGTGTGAATTATACCAAATACTCCCTTTTTTCATAGCATAAAGCTCCAGGTATTTTTGACATATAGTCATATGAGGTTTTTTGAGAAGGTACAAGGTGACATGGAAGATTTTGAGATAGAAAAGGAAGATGGAATAATTAAAGGAGAGGTTACATTATATTTTATAGGCAAAATCATCATGATAATACATAAACCAAGGCAAAATAGAATGATGACTCATTTGTGAAATTTGACCACACAAACACATGTCACTAGCTTTTGCCAAAATGGCCCTACAAGATAAAATATGTCATATCTAAAAAAAAAATTGGTGGAGATGATAATTATGAAATAATATACCCATTAAATATATTTTTTAGGATTTTTGACCATTCACTATTTTAGTATAGTCAACCCTATGTCAAATCATGGTCAACATTAAAGCCTACCTTGGAGAAATTGGTTAGTTTAGGGCATCTACAGGTTGATTCAAAGATAAAAATCTGGTAAAAGTGGTATAAATTTCCTAAAAAAACATCCCATTCAATCATAAATTTCATATAAAGAGTGAAAGTTCCCTCTATTTTGAGATAGTCCTCTTGCAGTCAAAAAGGCAACCATTAGAGACTTCTAGAAGTTTTATCAGTTTTGGATGCCAAGAAGAAATTTAGTCCTTGGAGAGGTTTTAAAACCATATAATATGATGTTTTTAAACCTATATTTTCCTATATAAGTTATCACATTCAGGTGTTTCATGCAAAAGTTTGAATAAAGACAAGTTTTGGAATTAAGGAAACATGTAGGAAACTCAAGGTAAATTTTTGTAAAAAGGGTCTACAAGACAAATTACATATAAAAATAACATTAAACATGGTAATATTGGTATTAATTATCTAATATACCTATAAATAATATTTATAAGGTCATATTATAAGCTTAAGTTCTCTCTATTTTGTCACAATCCCCTCCATGTCTCATAATGGTCACTATTCATGCAAGCATACTTTTTAGATTTTTAAGGTGTGTTTGAGTGTTAAAATATTATGGAGGTATTTGAAAAGTAAGGTAATATTTTTTTAAACCTATTAAACACTATTCAAGGGTTTTCACAATCCAAACTTCATGCAATCCCCACAAGCAAACTCAAATCCCCATAGGTAGTCTCAAAGGCATAAAGGTAAAGTTAGTTTTTTTATCATTAGAAAGGTGTTATGAGATGTTTTTGATGTCATGAGTATGTTTTAGAGAAAATAATATCATTTTGAAGGTCAAATTTTTCCTTTGGAGATTATGTATAGGTCATGGGAAACCTTGTATTATTGTTTGGGCATTTCTAAAAGATTTAACCATGGGATTTTAATGAAACTTTGTAATCTTGATCCCTTATACATACACAAGGTGAATAAAAATGTTTTAACCTAATATTTTATGTATGTTTATGTACTATATGACTAAGGGTTATTAATAGGGCTAAGTAGGCCTAAATGAGGGTAGGCTAATGAAAGAAGTGATAACTAGAGGTGGAGTTGGGCTATGAAATTTGGCATAGACATAGAAAAGGATAGATTATACCTATAGATTCCATTATAATCTATTTATAAATCATAAATTTTATATACAAGGAAAAATGTAGTAAAAAAGGCTATAAGCCTTGAGAGAGCATTATGTTTATAAGGTGTGGAATGAGAGTCAAATATTGTTTGAATACTTGAAGGGGGTTATACCAGGTATGTTATGATCATCTAAGACTACATGTGAAAACAAGTTGAGATCTTTAAACATAGACTAAAATTTGGTCCTTGAGACCCAAATAAGGTGCTTAGTAAAAAACTAGAAAAAGATTGAGAGGAAGTTTGTGAATGAGATTAATGGAATGAGGTAAAGGATGAGTTTTGAATGTATGGATAGAGGTAAATTCCATCAATGAGGTGATACTAAGAGCACATGGAATAATTATTAGGTGTAAGAATATAAATTAATCCCAAAGATTCAAAAGAGGATTTAGCTTATGAAATAAGATTCAAATCAAACCATAGCAAGTGAATGTGGTCATTTGGGTTTAGAACCAAGTAATGATGTTTTTGTAGAATTATCATCCATCCCTTTACATCACCATACAAACATAATTTAAATGCAATCACTGATATTATTTATTTCCTATAAGGGTGTAATTTGTAACATTATTCTAACAATTTATCCTCAATCTGATAACATTTATAATCCTTAATAATTCTTCAAAACCAATCATTCATAATACTCTAAACACAAGTGATTCAAACAAGATTTAATTCATTGGGTTTCTTAAATATTCATGTACAAAATAATAATTCCATGTATTAATATCATATATAGGCATACAATGTTAATAATACATGTATTTCCAAATAGGCATACAAAAAATTACATCATGTCTAATAGCATAATATCTAATATCAGGTGAATACATCATATAATCATGTACAATGCCAAAAATGTGTACATTGTGATATAGGCATACAAAAAGGTACATCATCTACAACATCCTAATCATCAAATAGTCTCCCTCTCTTTGCCTTCTTTTAAGAATAATCTCCCTAGGATGCCCTTCTTATATATGGAGATATCTTGAATGCCTTGGATTGTTCCAAGGTTCGATTGTGGGTGCTATTCTCATAGATTGCTTACAGCCAAACTTATTGAAATACAAAAAATATTTAAAAATAAAAAAACATACATGAAACCAAGTTAAGAAACTCATTTTAAACTATAATAAAAAAATCATTTAAACATGTACTTATCACAATCTCACGGTCCTCAATTTGCCATTGATGCTCGACTAGGTTAGATCCAAGTTTAGATGCATGAATAGGCATGAAAAATTATGAAGAAATATTATATTACTCATTTGAATCAGAATATCAAATGTCATATAACAAAATTGCATACACAATAAATTCATGCATATAAGTAATATTTGCCAAAGTATATAGTAAAATTATTAAACAAAAGTACTAAATTAAAATTAAAAATTAAAAGTTAATATACATACCTTGGTGAGTTCTTGTATAGATGACATTATAGTAGCAAAGCTTGAGTCTATCTCAACTCACAATGATAAAGGAGTGTCTACCCTAGTCATTAGTTGAACAAATAACCTTATAGTTAATAACATGGGAAATTCATTGATTAAATAAGTTTCTAACACACTTAGTCTTGTATAAGATATGAAAAAATATAATGAGGTCATGGGAATCATGAATGTGACAAGTGGATATGTGAAACATGTGACTTGTAACACCATACTGAAGGCAAGACATCCCAGTTTCGTGAGGGAGAATGAAAAGACATTGAGGGAGGATTTTTGAGTGAATTTTGTGAAATTGAGTCATTGAATGCAAGTTAGGTGTTGAAACATCCTTAATACACCTATATGCACTAGTTTGGATGCTTGTATATCTTTGTTGAGGTGTATTTTAGATTTTGACCTGATTAAGGTCATTAGGCCTAATTATCTTAAGGTAGTGACTATGGTTGAGGGGTCCTATGAGCTATGGTGTTTAAATTGATTTGTTTTGAAAATTGATAATGTTAACACCTTGAATACTTTTCTTACATAAATTCATTACTTTTTAGTCCAACTAAGTATTGGTGTGATTAAAAACCCCTTAGAAATACTCATTGTGATAAGACAAGTAACTTTTATAGGTGTTTTATAAGAAGTTTATAAATTGAGTTCTAATCAGGTTAAGACACCTAGAGTGATAGATTGATTTTATGGGGGACATCTATATTTGATATTTTTAAGAGTGTCTATAACCTTATAAAATATGTCTCATCAAAATCTAAAGAAACATATAGAAAATAGAACTGAATATTTTAGAGATAAGAGTGAGTGGACAATATTCTTTACAAGTGCATGATTTTGGTTTCCATATAGGTGACATTAGGTTGAATATCTATCTTTAGATTGCCATTAATTTTTACAAGGAAAGGCCTATATGTATATAGTGAAAGTAAGTTTAGGTCAACAAAGGGTGCTATAGTCTTATTGACACTCAATGTTCATTAGTGAGACTTTATTGATGAAAGGTGTTATAGTCTTATAGAGTCAACATGTCACTTGAGTGATGAAAGTATATGGATATAGATAGGCCCTGTCCCCCAACTAGATATAGTAGGTCTTTGGTCCCACTAAGTAGGTGGTGGTAATAAACGACTCAACCCCATCTATCTATATGGGGTTGAGGTCCCCTATTTGTATATGGCCACAAGACCTATTCCATATACATATAGGCTATAGTTTATAGTTGGTGGTCTCCCAAAAAACCAATGGGATCTAATGGCCTGATCTATAAATCTCTAATAATAGAGTCTAGTTAGAAATTAGAATTGAATAGGTATAATAAGATCAAGAGGCTATGCCATCTACATTTACAACTCCATAGATAGAGATGAAATTATTATGTTCAATTGGAATTGATGGGAATTAAATTTCTATCTGTGACCATTTTTGATATTGATCATAGAGATTTAACCCCTATATGTGATTAGGATAACAAGGAATCAAGTGATTGGTTATGAGGTTAGTGTTTAAAAGAAAGGAATGGTGTGCATATTCATGAAGACATTCTATGCTTGATTGGGAAATTGATAGAAATATATTGTACCAAATAAATTTTAATAAATGAACTATATATATATATATATATATATATATATATATAGTACTACTGATTGGGATTGACTTGCTATGGGAACTTTGGGATATGAAGCAAAATTTTAACTGTCTATTTTTTTTATTCAAAACATAGTTTGAAACTCAAAACAAAAGAGAAAAATTTTACTTGGAGGATGAGTTTCTAACACTTTGCCAATCCATGTTACTACATCAAACAACAAAATTTCCAACAAAATTGTATTACGTATTTTATATTTTATTACATAAAATATATTGATGATGCAATTAAGGTGTATGAATGTACATCTAGAGTATAAAATAATCACTTGAATTTTTACCTCTATAAATGTATATGGTGTTGTACTGACACAAATAGATGTAGTAGGGGTTGGCCTAATACCTAGTTATGATGTCAAAGGCAACATCTACTCCTAGAACACAAAATAATTACATATATATTATTTAATTTAAACATGTAAATTAATTTTTACCTTTTTAATTTGCAAATATAACTTAAAAATTTAACATGAAATTTATATAAAAGCTACTTGCATGTGTTTAGATACTTCTAATGTATCCAAACCAAATATGTGTGCCAATAAATCATCAGTCAAGACCATATCCTCCAAGCCCCCTGAAGTACCACCATCATCATCTAAAGGTCTAGTGTATATAACACCATAATATTTGCATGGGTGGGGTCATGTATGACCACTAACTTGAATATCTCAAGCATATATCAAGTATACTTGCATGATGAATGAGTGTATCAGTAAGCATACTAAGTGATTTCAAAGGGTCTATCTCTACAACCTCCTTCACCATAGAGGGAATTTCTAGATGAAGTGCCTTTTGGGTAGGAATCATTGTAGGTTGATTAGGTGCATGATGTGTACCTAGTTGATCCTATGTGGAAGCTTTACCTTAGCCCTAAAACTCACCATAGTAAAATTAGTTTAGAATTTTATTGAGGATAAACTCAAAATAGAGTTTCCTCAAAAGGTATAAAGGGACCTCATTGTTATTACAAGGTGGATAGTCAAACACCATCCACTTTCACTCCCAAAAACTAGATTTAATCAAATTGTGTTGGCATCAGTGGATTGGGAAACATTTGATCATTACGAGAAATGGGGCATTGGTGGCTAGGTCAATAAATAAGGCACATATTTGATCTTTTGTTATTTATTTATTTTTGCCTCATATGCTAATAATTTTTCAACATAATAAGCTCTACAACAATCCTTATATGACTTCCATCTATCAATTTGACTCATTATCAAGTCAACTTGACGTAATAATAACTCTAAGGCATTGGATAAATAGGTGTGGTGGGTGTTCATGGAATTGGGCTCACTCATTCTCATAAGTATCTACTCAATTTCAATTTTGTTCTCCACCATGTGAGAAGCTATATCATCCTAACTTCTTAGGGAATCTAATGGAACTATAAGAGGGTTAGGCAAAGGATTTAGGAGGGTTAGGTGGAGGGTTAGGAGGGTTGGGTAGAGGGTTAGGTAGATGATTATATAGAGGGTTAGGTAGAGCATGCCAACATATTAGATAAAAATTACAAATCAAACTATGAAAAAAATTCACAAAAAATTCAAAAAAATTGATTCAATCTATAAAACTTACCTTTTATTCATAATGACATCATCACTCTCAAAAATGTGGGAGAAAAATCAATGATTTTCAAGTGAGATGGGGGAAAAACATGAGCTAGAGGGTAAAAAGAAGAGATAGAGGGAAAAACGTGAATGCCAAGTAGCAAAACATGAATGCAAAGATAATAGTAGAAATGAGAATTCATTTTTTTTTATAGTTCACATAATACGTATGTGCTACCTTTAATTATAGGAATGTGTATGCATTACTATAATGTTTACACATTTATATAAGTGAAGTTAATGTCTATGCATTATTTTTATAATGTGTACGCATTATGGCTTGGGTATTTTGAGCTATAACACGTACATGTTATAATAATAATGCATATATATTATGTTATAATGTGTACACATTGTTGGGTAGGTATATGGAATTATTCCCCAACTCCATGCACATAACCTAATGAGGACCTAGACATATTAGCCTACTTTGATGACTTTGACCCCATGGTGCATGTGCACTTTTGTGACAAAACATGGATAGTCTGTAGCAAAAATTCCGCAAGGTACCTATGGGTGCACTCCTTCAATATGACCTTAAATACTTGGGCATGAGAATGGTACATTATCAGTGAGATACGTCATGAAAAAGCTAATTTGCATACACTTAAGAAGAGGTTTTTCCACACATTATCCTTTTATTCATAAAACCTTAAACTGATTAAACCACTATAGTTAGTTTAAAGCTCAGTATTTGAAGACACTACAATATTGGAGGAGCAACTAAAATACATGTTTGATGAAAAAGGGTTGGATATCCCAACTTTATTTGAATATTAAACACTCAATATGACTCTAGTGATGAGGATGATGAAACATGGAAGGTGCACAATTAGACAAATTTGATAGGCAAGAGGAAGTTAGTAAACAAAGTTGAGGATAGTGCCCCAAAAGAAGAAGACCCTACCCACCTTTAGAGATAAATAATTGAGGGTAGTAGACAAGTCAAGTATTTGCATCAAGAAAAGAATGAGCCATATTGCATACTGCTAAAAACTACCAAGGGAGATATTAACTTAGAAGGAAAACCAAAGATTATTATTCTGGGTGCCTATTGGTTTGACATAGAATTGGTATGCATTATAGACCTCTTGAAGGAGATCTAAGGCTTATTCCCTTGGACTAAATGAGATATGAAAGGAACACATCCATCCCTTGATAAGATGAAAATCAAGATATTTGATAGCACAAAACCTATCAAGAATTTCACCTTAAAGGATGAACCCAAATATTAGTGCCTTAGTCAAAATAGAGATTGATGGTATGATAATTTTAGGCATCATATAACCTATACAAGAATTTGAATGGGTTAGCCCCATGGTCATCAGTATCAATAAATATGGGTGCATATGGATTTGTGTTGACTATAGACTATTAAATGTTTCCTACATAACTGACCCATTTCTAACTTTGTTCATTGAGGAAGTTTTGGATGGCATCATATGTTATGAGATATACACTTTCATTGATGGGTTCTCAGGATACCATCAAGTGTAGATTGAAGAGGAGGATAAGCCCAAAACTAACTTTGTAATAGAATGTGGTTGTTTTGTATACAATGTGATGCCATTTGGACTCAATAATGCACTAGTTTTATTCTCCCAAGTGGTGATCATTACTTTTAAAGACTTCATTCACAAGTTCCTTTAAGTGTACTTACATGATTGGACTATGTATGGGTTAGTGAAGGATCATTATGACAACTTGTGCCTAATGTTTGAGAAGTTTTAAATATCCTTGAAACTTAATAAGTGTGTTTTTGTAACACCATTTGGAACTTTACTTAGGCACATCATCTACACAGATGGTCTACTCATTGATCCAACAAAGATCACCATCATCCATTGTGTGTACTATAAGAATTTCATAAGGAACTATGTAAATATTTTAATTCTACTAAAAGAGATCTTGTAAAAGGATAACCCATTCTATTGGGGTACGGTGTTTGGGATATGCATTTGAGACCTTGAAGCTTAAATTGGCAAATGAGCCAATATTTTAATTTCCTAATTAGATGACTCCATTCCATGTCTATCTAAATTCATTTGGTATTATTATTGGCAGCATTATAGTGTAACTAGGTAAATGTAAAATGGACCATCCCATTTATTTTGTTAGTAGAAAGTTGACCAAGGTAGAGCACAAATACAACATAACTAAGTGCTATGTACTTGTCATGGTCTATGCCCTTCAAAAGTTTAGGCAGTATTTATTGATGATAACCTTCATATTCTTCACTAATCATGAGGTGCTTAAGTAAATACTAAACAATCCCATTATCCATGGGTGCATATGTTGATGGATAGCTTTATTTTAAGAATTCTAATTCTCTATGGTCACAGAACATGGAAAATAAAACTTGATCCCAAACCATATATATCACATAAAATTTGGTGATGTGGTAGTGCTTATAGAAGATGATATGACTAATGCATAAATTTACAAGATCCAACACATCCTCAAGGACTTGGTAGAGATGACCACATTTTTTATGTCTAGATCTATGCCCTAGACTATGACAACCAAGAATAAAAAGTAGCTCATAGTTCGTGCTGCCATAGTCAACTCATTAGTGGGGAACTATATAAGTTGATCCAAGATGAGGTCTTATGCTGATGTGTCCTAGAGCATAAGTGGGGATTGCTATTATAAGAGATACACAATGGGATTTTAGGATGCCAGTATGTTGGAGAAGCTGACACATAAGGTGATATAATCAAGCTTATGGTGGCCAAGTCTACTATAGGATGCAAAATAATGAACCAAAGAATATGACATATGCTAGCACATAAGAAATATCAACCACTAGGATGAGATGTCTCTCATTCCCATCCTTTTTTAGGCACCATTTGAAAAATGGGCCATTGACTGTGTTGGGCCTATTACTCCCACTATGAGGTATACAAGTACATCATACATTCTAGCATCCACTTATTATTTCACCAAGTGGGTTGAGGTAGCACCAAATAAAGATTACACAACCACCACTATAGCAAGGTTTATTTGGGAGAACATCATCAACCTCTATGAATGCCCACTTAACTTGAATAGTGACCATATCATGCACTTTATCAACATAATTTTTTAAATCTTGTTGACTAAATATATGATGGTGCACCATAAGACAACACCTTATCATCCCTAAGTGAATGGAACCATTAAGGTATTTAACAAGATATTAGGCACATGCCTCAAATATATATGTGACATTGGTCACAAAGATTGGGATGACTAAGTGTCGGTATTGTTATGGGCCTAGCTCACTATGTATAAGTACCTAAACAAAGCTATACCATTCCAACTAGTGTTTGGTGTAGAGGGTATTTTACCCATGGAATTTATAGTGCCCTCATTGTGTATTGCACATATTAGATGATTGGATAACCAAGAGTATCTGAGTACCATATTAGAATATTTAGAGTGCTTAGATGAGACATGAACCCAAACATGATAGTCTCAACAAGTAGAGAAGGTGAAACAAAAGATATGGCATGAAAAGTACATCAAATGAAAGGTGCTTACCAAAGGTGCATTGGTATTTTTATATGACTCAAAGTACCTCAAGAACCCAGAAAAGCTTTAGATTAAGTGGATGAGACCATATGTCATCCATAGTATATTGGATACTGGTACATGTAAATTATGCATGTTGATAGGTGAAATTATCCTTAAGTATTTTAATGGCAACATATTGAATCCCTATAGTCATTTATATGGCACTTGCACCATAAAGCACTGACTTCCTAGTCACAAGTTAGTTGCTTTATGTTAAACATAATAAAATTTGGCACAAGCCACATGTTTCCTTATGTTTTGTGTTATTTTTGTTGAGTGATTAAGTGTGGCCCTTTCAAGCCCATAGGAGAACCCTTTTGTGCTTGTTGACCAAATTTGACCTTTGGTCAAATTTTAGTCAACCCTTACATTTTTAACTTGGTATAAGTTTATCCATGTCCTATAGCAGTTTCATTTTAATTTAGATGTTCACCTATCCCTAGCCTATCCTTGGTCCAAAGTCTAGCCCTTTGTAATAATCAAGTCAATGAAAGTCAACCCTAGTCAAATAGGGTCAAAGGCATACAATATGTTTTTATATTCCTAATATGGTTTTTAATGTGATTTAATAGCTTTCTAAGTCATTTAATTTCATTTACCATATTCAATATGCAAAAAATGCCTTGTGGGCCCACCTTTGAGCTAAGAAAGAGGACTTGTACAGATGGATAAAGTGATAAACTATTAAATAAGCTATGGTTAACATGGGAGAGGTTATAAAATTTTAGATTCATGTGTGTGATAGTCCAAGATTTAGTTATAGTTATAAAATGGGAGTTTCTCCTTGTTTTTAAGCTTTTTTGGGCACTTGTATGGTCCCCATGATCTGATCTCTAGATAAAAATGTGGGTGGGGTGTCTATTCACCTCCCCAAACCCAATTTCACATTTTAGATTAAATTATAATTCAAAAATATTCATCTACAACTCATTTTTCTTCAATTTCCTCTTGACATGCAAAGGAAGGTCAACTTCAAGTACTCACTATGGTCCGTACAATTTGAGTTGGAGGAAATGATCTTAGGGGTGGATAGTAACCTAAGTATAATTCACATCCATAACATTATTTTTTTGGGGTGCCTCCTCATTTATGAACAAACCTTAACACTCAATGCATCCTTTTTAGGGTTTGCAACTATGAGGGGGTCACTATTTGTAGTTATCTCAGTTTTATTGTTTTGGTTTGATGAGTTCATGTTTTGTAGATGTTTATACATGTTTTACAAGGCATTACTTTTGGTTATACATTATTCATTAGGTTTTAAAGGAATCAAGTATACAAGAAAGCCTTTTTTAGGCTTGTTTCCCACTTTGGATCAGTATGCTACCTTTTACCTAAAAGGTGCATCTACAGGTGATATTGAATAGTTATCCACATCAAGATGAGGGAATTGGATGTGTGATAAATCTTTTAGATTAATGAACATATGTGTGGTGACATATGCCTTCTTATGAGGCCTAAACTATGAATCTTATCCACTATTTTCCCTCACTACCCACTTCAACACATTCCAACCTATATGAGGTCATGGATAGGAGACAGGGGAGCATTCAGGAATGTGAGGTGGTCTTAAATATCCCTTATCAAGGCATGCACATTAACTTGACCATAACAGACTTAGCTTCCTCCTCAATATTATTGTAAAATATGGAATTTCTAAGCATGGGAAGTGATTGATTTTTGGTCTCTCAATCCCTAAATGGACCAAACAAAGGTCCTCAAGGTTTTTTTGGTTAGTATATATCATGAAAAAATGGTGTTTCAATGACCCTAATTGTTTGGCATAGTATTCTTATCTATAAACAATGTACATGACAATTTTGAGGTCACTAAGACAAGAATGATGTAGACTTTGAACTCCTCCAAGTTGTCAAGAAACCCATTGAAAGTAGATAGTGTTGTCTATAGAATCTAGAAGGAGGCTGCCACCCACACTATGCATAAGAAGTTATAAATCATGTCTAGGAAGGGGAAATAGTTATAAATGCTATAAAAACTATTCATGAGCACTTAGGTCATGAAGAATATTTATATTACATTAAATAACCTTTTAGGCCTATCCCCTATCAATAAATAAGGCAAAGTATATAGTGAAGGCAATGTTTCAATGATTGGCACAAAGAGATGGTGTTGAGGGTTCTTATGAAAGAAATGTGTCTTAGTGAGAGAAATATAAAGTTAAATGTAATATCAACAGCCTTATACACCCCTAACAAGATCCAAATGATCCTAAATACAACCTACTATGATTATTCACCAACCAGAGATATTGGGAAATTGGTCTTAGTTAATAATAAGGTGGTATTTTATAATCAATAAAGCATAAAAGTGGGTGTAATAATGTAATGTGATTCCATGATGACAAATTAATTATTTATTATGATTAAGAGGCTAAATACCCACCTTTTAAACCTATAATAATAGAAAAATATGCACTTATAGTCATGTAGGAAAGTGGTGACACAGTCAGGTCATGGGAGTATATAAGAATCTTAAGGTAGTGACAAGATGAGTAAAGGTTTAAGCCTATTCAATGGATCAAATTACCATCCTAAACTTCATTACCCTTATCCTTAACCAAGCCTAATGTGCTCATTAAGTTTGTCTTAGTCCTACAGACAGTGACAAGAAGGAAGGTGAAGGATTGAAATGCTAAGTATTGAGTAAGGAAGGAAGAGAGAGATTTAAAAGTACATCAAGCATAGATATCCCCTCATATAAATATTTATTTCTCAATATTTTCACCCATATCAAGAGAAATTTCTCCATTGTGCCACTTGGATGAGAGCAATCAGGCATCTCCTCAAGGGTGCTAATCTAAATGTCAACAGTTTTTGGCATGCCTGAAGGGACTTCTAAGTCCTAAAATATTATTCAAGATTGGTACTAGTCTTGACATAGTTAAATTTAAATATATCATTTAAATTTATTACCTAGTGAATCCATTGAATAATTCAAGTCTTTGGTTGATTATCAATCCTTTTTTACATGCCAAAGGTGACAACTAGGTCTGCCACGAAGGAAACACCATTTGAGTTTGTGTAACTACCTCCATATTCCACCAAAAGGTTTAGGTTTGTAAACACTCATCCTTGTAAAATATATTTTGTGTTTAAATATTCTTATTTTGTGTTACATTCCATTCCTAACATTTATATTGATCATTCCAAGATGGCTAGAAGGCAACATTTTATGCCTTTCACTGAATCTCTCCCTTAAATCTTGCCCAATATGATCAAATTCTAGGGGAAACCCTTAAGAGTGTTCTATATTTTTGTGGGTATGGTACTATTATTACCATTGAACATATTAAAAACATAAAAAACTTTTTTAATATCCACAACATTACCCAAGAAAATGTGGTTATTGATTATTGGCTTTGTCCTTCAAAGGCAAAGTTTTGGATTGGTATGGTACCTTAGTTCAAAATTCCATTAGATCATGGGATGACTTAGGAGATATATTGACTAGTAGGTTTGGGGAAAAGAGTGACTAATTATCTCTAGATGAGTAATTTACCACTATTAAGAGGTCACCACATGAGTTTATGTAGGACTTCAATACTAGATTTCAAAAAGCATGGGATATGATCCCAACTCTTGTGATGCCTACTCCAAAATATGCATTCTCTTGTCTCTTTTGGTATCCTCCATTGGTTGATAGGGAAACTCTATCAAAAAATTTATTTTAAAGACTCTTGAATAAATATACAAGTGTTATTACCACTCACATGCTGTACTATTGAGTAATGACTTGAATCTTGTTGTTCTAGTCTAGTAAAAGATTGTCTTTTCTAGCTTGTACTCTTGATGGTCTACCAGTTTTTATAAATAAGATTGTTGAAAGTATTTAATATTATTATTTTATAAGTTTATATGTGTCTTATAAGTGTTTATTAATTGTATCCCTCTTTGGAATCATTCATTTCCTTCCTAAGAATCACATATCTTCTTGAATCCAACATATGGAATATGGATGTAGCAATGAAACCTAAGTTGTGGTTTTAGTGTGATAGATGATTTGTTATCTTAAGTAGTAGTTTTAGTAAATTGAGAGGACATTTTACATTGGTAAATCACCCCTTTATTTTCTTGTTTTTTTTTTTGAATCCCTTTCCATCTCCAAGTTACTAAGTTAGAGAGAGAGCTTTAAAGGTGCATCAAGGGGAGATAGCCCCTCATCTAGTGATTCATTTCTCAATATTGTCACCCATATAAATAGAAATTTCTCCATGGTGCCACTTGGATGAGGAGAATTAGGAATCTCCTAAAGGGTGCTAATCCAAGTGTTAATAGTGTTTACATGCATAAATCTAGTTGGGTGAGTCAAGCATGATTCTTTCTAAGTGCCAAAGACTAGACACCTAAGTTTCTACATACATGAAGTTTGTCAGATTTAGAAAGGTGTGAGTACAAGTATACAAAGGTAGGTGCATGAGATTCTAGTGAATAGGAAACCAAGATATAATGAAGTATTGGAGGAGTAACACAAGGATTTTTATACAATAGGGAAGGCTGCAGTAAGAAGAGACAAAAGTACAAGAAATCAACCAAGGAATGGAAGAATGCTTAAAAGTAAGTGCAACATGATGGAGAGATGAAACTGAGGAGGTTGAATTGGGTGCATGTGAATCTCTATGCCTAGGTTATCATAATAAGGGCAAATGTCACACTAATGTGAACAAATCATAAGATGAAGATTGTTTAGATAGTTGGCACCCACCTAATGTTTGATGGGAAGTGATCATTTGAATCACTTGTAACTTCATTAGATAATCCATTAAGTTAATTTAATGATTTTTATAATAGAGGCACAAATATCCATAGATAATGTGGTGGTTTATTTTCATAGATTTCATGGGTTTAATAGATTTTCAAGAAATCTACATTCCACCATGCCATTACTCACCATCCATTAATGAGGTAACTAAAAGTAAGGTATAAAAAGGTGAATGACTAACTCTGATAGGTTATAAACCTTATGAGAATTTGAAACAAAAAACTAAGTTAAACATAGAGCCAAACCAGAGCTGAATCATAAAAATACTACCATAATGAAAATAATAACATTCCGTAGCTACCAAGTGAGAATGGTTGAACCATAATAATATTGTGTTTTATTTAGAATTGAATAGAAGGCGAGCAGAGAGGAATTGTGAGAGAACTAAGAATTATAAATTTTTTAGAATTTTGAGGCTTTTATTAATGAAACTAGAATCTTGAGAGATAAAGTTTTAGCTGTAGACCCCATGACTATGAAGATGTACCATGCAATATTAAGGGCTTTGAAAAGATCAACCAATTGCACTTTAACAACATCTAGTTTAGAATGGGTAAAAAAAGGTTAAGTTTAGGTCCACCACAGGTATAGAAGGATTCTAAGAAGGCATGAACTATAAAATAAGAATCCACTATGAAGAAAGATACAAAACTAGTATAAGGTGTTAGCATCCCAGTGGTTAACCCTGAGGTAAGTACAAAGCTTACATATAGAGAAATGCAATTCCCCCTTGAGGTCATAGTGGGGGAAACATGGGTATCCTTTTCACACATGTGTATATTTAAGGAGTACATCCATTAAATGTTGATAAATTTTAAAGAGCTCAACTAGGATTAAATGGTTAATACAGAGAAGACTAAGGTAGGCATGACACTATTTAATATCTCTATCTGAGATAAGTTGGTGATGATAGACATAACCCAATTATATGAGTTTCTAAGCTTTGGAAAGACAAAGGAATTGGTTCAATTCCTCCTCTCAAATGTCCATGATGACTTATTTTATTTCAAAGGAAGGTACATATGGATATCAATGTACCTCATTAGTAGAATCACAAGGATCCCAAGCATAGGTACCAACATATACCAAATGATGGAAGATGATGTAGGGGTGAAGTGGGTTTCAAAACACTTGGGTTACTATAAGGTAGGGTTAATATTCCATATTAAGGATATATATAACCCTGACATAAGGGTTTTGGTATGCCTAGTGAGCTTTAATATTTTACTTGGTGGCTACTAGTTTGACTTCAGCAAGACTTACTTGTAAATCACCAACCACATGGTGCAATGGAAAAATTTCAAAATTTATAATTTTATTATAGATGATATTATTAAGAATTAATTGGAGTGATATAAGGCATGCAAAACCTTTATATAGGGGTTCATGTTGATATTGATTATGATGGACTAGATTAACATTCCCAATAGTGATGATGATAAACTTTGGGCGTTCCCATTGCATAATGACTCTCTAACACTGAAGTACCCAGACTTTATCTATCCACCTAGATTCTCATAAAAATATAATACAAGGGTGCAAGGGTGGTGTGATTTATATATCGAGGTATTTTAAATTGAATGGTGCATCTTATAGGATCTCCCCAATATATGGTAGGAATAATGACCTTAATTGTCCTACAACACTTCTATGTAGTGTGGCTAGTGCTCATAGATGGAAACCTGTCCAGGTAACTTAAATTACCTTATGCATTTTCTACTAAATTTTTCATAGTAGGACTAAGGAGGATTCCTAATGCATAGTAGCTAGATATCTTGATGAAGGTCAAGGATCAAGGAAAGAGCAAGTTGAGGTGCTAGTATGTGTGTTTAGAAAGAAATTCTTTTAAGGATTAGGAGGATGAATTTGAATGAATAAATATACATCCCCTCCAAAGGGAAATAATCACTAGGCACATCTTCAACCTATATTACAAGATGAATCTACACAAGAAGGGCACCACTGTAGAAAAAGATGATGATCACACCCTATTAATTAGTGATGAAGGGAAGCCAGTGCTAAAGATGTAGGAGAAGGCCCCCCAAAATAAGTGGGGAGACACACTTAAGGATATCAAGGAGTACATAAAGTTGAACATTAACTCTAGATAAGAAGTTACACCTCTATCTCCCAATAATTATATAACCTTAGTGCTAGAGACTACTTCCTCTAGTAAGAAGTAGAAAAAAAATAAGTCTAAGGGACCCATTATGTTCCTGATAATAACTCTGGTGGAAATGGAGAAGGAAGAGACCCTTGAACCTAAGATGGAGGATGATATTGAGGAAGAAGAAAGTGGAAAAAAATATATCTTGAAATATGAAGATGAGGAAGAGGAGCCAAGCATCAAGGATGTGTAGGAGGCCCTCTAAAGTAGCAAAATTACTACACTTGAAGAGGTAGAGAAGCTAGTGATCTCATCTAGATAATAATGCCCCACATAGCCTCCATGAATAGAAGAGGAGAAAATAAAGATGTGGAATAAAATGGGATATAATGAGGAATAAATTGAGATGGTGTTGGTGCTTGAAGAGAAGTGCAAATGTGTAAAGGAAAAAGAAGAAACCAAGGTAGAAAAGGCCAAGAAGGTTCCTATAAGTAGAGGACTAAATGTCAAAGTAGCTAAGAATGCACCCAATTCCCCCACTAAGAAAGAAAAAAAATTTACACAAGAGGTGCACATAGGTAGTGAAGGGGTGCCTCAAAAAGAAGAAGGTGATATTGGTGGCTTGGAAAAATAAAAAGAGGTTGTAGATGAACCCTAGAATAAAAAAGGTGATGCTCGCATTGAGGGAATAAACGTGATTGTCAACATTGAGAAACCCTAAGAGGAATAATTGGATGAAGGATAAAATTCCTAGGAATAAACCCTTAGAGAATAAGAAGATGTGTCCTCTAAAGAAAACAACAAAGAAAGTGGTGGTATCAGTGAAGAGGAAGAAGAATAAATGGAGATGGCTATCATCAAAAAGGATGATGTGGAACTAAGAATAAGGGAAAGGGCATAAAATGGATTTGAAAATGAATACCTCTACATTTTTGACACCATGCTCCCCCTAACTACCAAAACTAGGAAATGAAAATAACTTGTATTTGCATTTGATCATTACATGGATGAGCTTCACTTTGAGGTGCCTAAAGTAGCTATTTTGGGCACATAAGATCCTGAGGAAGGGAATTAATCCCTCATCATAAAACTTTACACTATGAACCCAATGTGATATATGAATATGCTTATCAAGATGGATGCCGAGGTTGCACACCAAAATATAATCAATGATGATAGTGTAAGAAAATGGAAGTAACTCCATAAAGAATCCCAGGAGGAGGTTTAGGCCACTAAGTTCAAAATACAAATATGTGAGTGTATAGAGATTATTAAACCATTCATTTTGTTTGGAATTGATAGTTAAAATCTTTCTGAGGTTGATAAGATTTATGTGTTATTGGATTAGATGCTCCTAAGGATGAAACCCAATCCATTGCATGAAGAAGAAGAAAAAAATATGTGCACCATGCTAGAGAAGGAGATTGATGCTAAGCTTAAAGAGGTAAAGGAACTCCTTATAAAAATTCATGAGGGTGAAAATTCAAATAATTACATCTTCTTGATATTGTCAAACCAAGCATTAGTCATAGATGCACACCTTAATCAAGTAAAAGAGGAGAAAGAGAAGCTTATAACATAGGTGTAATTTGAAAGTAGGTCATAGTGTATGCAGATCATAAAGAATTTCAATTCACTAATCACATAGATAAATGACCAAGAACATAACTTGGAATCACTCTTTCATGTTCTACAAACCAAGGCCCATGAGTAAGGACCAATCCTAGATATAAGTGTGACCAAAGATAAGGTAAATTTAGAAGCCTTCAAGAAAAAACTAAAAAAGATGATGTGCTTGTGCTTAGTGACACCTCATTGAAATAGATAATTCCTTTTAATAATTCAAGCTTGCCATAAAGTGATTTGAATAATTTAACACTGAGCTTAAGGAGAATGTGCTCAAGTTCTATGCCCTAAAGACCTTAACAACATAGTCTGAGGATGGACTAGAAATTTTGTATGGGGTAATGTTGGGCCCCTTATTTTAGTAGCTAAGGATTTGTACCAACATGATAGACAAATTATCATGAGGCATAATTTTTAGTGATGATGACATTTTGGCATCTCAACACCAACTGAAGGAATCATCACATACCATGCATCAACTAGCAAGTGACTAACTAATTCTAGGATTTTTAAGGCATCTGTTAGGATTGGGCAATATGTGGTGACTTCAACATAAATCTTACAAAGTTATGGAGCTATAAAAATTTACAAAGGATCTAGATCGACACCTGACATGTGCACTCTACCTTGGAAAAGATGTTCTTGAAAATCTATGAAAAGAGCTCAAACTAGGTGATTAAAAAAAGGTGAATTTAGTGTAGTGAATCTTTGAAGAATTAAAATTGGTTCTATATGCATGGTAATGACCACTAATATACTTAGGAATAGCTTGGATTCCATGAAATATCCATTTGTATATGCCAAAGCTCACTTGTGAGACTCTAGGCCATTAAGTAGTATAAACTTGAATGTATTTCCTATTATGAACTCTTTATACTTTGTTCACTTTGATTAATGATAATGGTTGTTGTTCTCAATGGTAATCTATTTGATTTATGCATTATTTGAATTTCTAGTGAAATTTGAAAGGGTTATAATGTTTTAATTTCAATATAGCTATGCTAAGAATGTTATTTATGAGCTACTAGTTCATGATGTTAATGGCATCCCTGTATTAAATGATGACATCATCACAAAATTATAGAGTATGAGCATAGATCCCATGCCAAGTTCTCTTGCTCTTGATAAGAGCATGAGCCTAGTTTGAAGGTATGAAGTGAAACTTATCCTTTGACCCATTCAATGCCTACATGATGCTAGCCTTAGTTTAGCAAAGGCTTTCCCCCTTATGAATCTAGAACTAGTCCACCAAAAGGATAGCACCTATAGGCCATCAGACTTGGCCCATGAATGGATTTTACCCATGAATCTTCCTAAATAATTATTTTAATTGACTAAGTTCTATATTTAATGAGTTGCACTATGGTAAAACTAGCCTAATGTGGGCCTTAGTTATTTCTCAGTTACACTTTAGGTGAGTGCATAAGGCCTATGCCTTATGTGAAGTGATGTCAGTGTAGTTGAGTGTAAAACATTGATCATAGAGGGAATATCTCATGTTTGCACCTAGGTGTAATAAGTCTAGACCTAACTTAGATAGCATTAAGCACCCCCTTTTCCTACAACATCCCTTACTAAGGAGGAATGCAAAATCTTTATAGCCCTTTTGAAGGAATTTATTGATAACTTTTCTTAGGCCTATTTAGACATGATATGTTTATATTTTGCCTTGGTTGTACACCACCTTGTCGTATATTATGATGCCAAATTTGTGAATCATAAATTATGTAAGATGCATCCTTGCATTTTTGTATCAATAAAGAAAGAGTTGAAAAAATTCTTAGAAGCGAGATACATCTAACCGATTAACTATTCAAAGTGGATCTCAAATGTTGTGCATGTTAGTAAGAATCTAGAAGGAATTAGAATATGCACTAATTTTAAAGATATAAACAAGGCCTACCCCAAGGATGACTTTTATCTACTGAATATTGACATGATAGTTTCCTCCATAATAGATTATGAAATGCTTTTAATAATGTATGGATTTTTAGGGTACAACCAAATCAAGATTACACCAAAAGACCAACACAAGATAATGTTCACCACTCTAAGAGGGAAATTTTATTTTCAAGTTATGCACTTTGGTCTCAAGAATTATAGGTCCACATACTAAAGATCCATCATCACCATATTTCATGATATGATGCATGACATTGTTGAAGAATATGTCAATGACATATTAGGTAAATCAAAAACCTATGTTGATCATCCAACCACACTATGAAGGATATTTGAGAGGCTTTATGAATACAAGGTTAGAAATAACCCAAAGAAGTGAATTTTTGGTGTTACATGATGAAAATTTATAGGCTTGATTATCTCTCATAGAGGCAAAAGTTTATCTTTCCAAAGTACAAGCTATTATTGAAATGTTGCCACCTTATAATTTAATGCAGCTCCATAATTTGGAGGGCAAGATTTAATCTATCAAGTGATTCATCTCATAGCTAATCAATAAATTCCATCTATTTAAACACTTGATGAAGAAGGGTGTAACATTTATCTAGGATAAATATTATAATAAATCCTTACAACATCTAAAGTAATATCTTGCAAATCCACCTATTTTGTTATTGCCAATGCCAAGAAAGTCATTTTTGCTATACCTATCTACCATAGACAAATCCCTAGGGAAAATTCTAGGTCAACATGATGATAATGGAAAAATAAAATGTTGTGTACTATCTAATCCATACATTGGTTACACATGAACACAATTATATGTCAATATAAAAATCTTATTTAGCTATGGTCTTTGCAACCTAGAAGTTGTGACATTACATGCTTAACAACAAGATCACAGTTATTTAAAAAGTAGATTTGTTCAAATATATACTATCCAAGATAAATTTACAAGGCCACATGGCTAAATGGATCATGTATCTAAGCAATTTCTAGATCAAGTATGTCAACTAGAAAGCTATGAAGGGACATGTGCTTGCAAATAAGCTTGTTAAATCTCCCCTTGCAAATAGAGAACCTCTAACTTTTCAATTCATAGAATAATCCATTATAACCATAATTGAAACACCTCTTGAGGAAAAACATTAGAAGGTGTATTTTGATGGATCATTCACATCACATGGATAAGGGGAATGATTATTTTTTATTACCCCATAGGGGGAATTTATACCTAAATCATTTTGTATCAACTTTCCTTATACTAACAATATGGCTAAATATGAAGAGTTCATCATAGGGATTTTTCAAGGAGTACAATGGAATATTCAACATCTCATGTTTTATGGTGATTCTAAATTAATCATCAATCAGGTTGCAAACCACTTTCATACCAAAGATGATAAGCTGGTATCATACAAGGCCATGGTTAACACTCTCAAATAATAGATTGTTGATATATAGTTTTAACACATACCAAAGACCAATAATAGGATAGTACATGCCATGACCACCATTAGATATTTGATTTATCACATAGATAAGGAAAAATAATATCAATTCCTCATTATAGATCTTCTAGCACCTAATCATGAGCCTTCAATCATTGCAATGATCTATGATATTATTGGTCCCAACTCTATAACTTATTCAAATATCTTCACCTACCTTCATGACCATATCATGCCACCATATGTATCATGAAAACCAAAAAAGGCCTTTACCCACCAAGCCTCACACTATAACTTACTTGCCCTAACCCTTTACCGTCATAATTTTGATGGAACAATTCTTCATTATTTAAATTATATAGAAGAAATATTAGCATTACAATAATTTCATGAAAGAGAATGTGGATCTCACACAAATGAGTCCATCCTAGCCAAAAATCTCTTATGTACTGGCTATTATTGGCAAACTATGGATGTAGATGTAGTTGTTATGTTAAAATGTGTGACAAATGTCAAAGGCATGCCAATTTGATTCATGCCCTAGTTAAAACACTAAAACCAATGCATACACCATGGCCATTTGAAATTTGGGGACTCAATCTCATTGGGAAGATTAACCCTACCTTAATTGATCACCATAAACACATTATACTACTACCAAATATTTCACTAAGTGGGTTGAAGCTATACCCCTCACATAACCAAAAAATAGATTTCCATGTTTATCTTCAACCATTTCATTTGTCATTATGGTATCCCATCTAACATTATATTTGATAATGGTAGATCATTTAAGAACAAAGATATCAAAATGCCTTGTGATGGTTATAATATCACCCAACATTTCTCTAACACATATTACCACAAGGTAATGGCCAAGTAGAGGCATCTAATAAAACCATTATCAATATATTTAAGAAATTTTTTAATGATGTTGACTATGATTGATACCTCCAAATCATTTTTTCCCCTAGACATATCATAATAATTACCATACCCCAATAAGAGCCACTCCATATTCTCTAGTTTATGAAACTAAGTCCATTATTCCAATTGAGGTCAAATTACCTTCTCTACACATCCCATTGAAGTATGTTGTAGATGATGAAGATTAAATAATAACTCACTTGTAAGAGTTAGAGTTACTAGATGAGAAACACACGGCTTCTATCAACATTCTTCAAGCATATAAAAATAGACTCCATGGCCACTATAATCAATGGGTCAAACACAAAGAGTTCAAACTTGGTGACCTTATGCTCAAAGAAAACCAAAATAACACCATGGTTGAGAAGAAGAATAAGGGCAAGTTCAAACCCAAGTAGATAGGCCCATAAATCATTGGTGAAAATTATGGCTTTGGAGCATACATGCTTGCTAGAATATATGGAGATCAACTTGATGAACCAATAAACATCATACACCTTAAGCTTTATTTTACTTGAGAGATCTAAAGTATTATCTATGAGGCTCATTTACATTGTGTCATGTTATGATCTTATTTGTACCATACCATTTTACCATACCTTCCCTATTAACCAAAGTTATTTCTACCCTCCCTACCCTTTGACCTTGGTTTTGTTCCATTAGTTCTTTGGGCACCTTCAGTGAGGGGATTTATATCAATTTTAGTAGTTGATTCAATATTCTAGACAAAGGTAATATATTGGACTAATATGATAATGGTTTATCAATTACATCCTTCTTTTTTTGTTTCATTTCATTTTAAGTGTTCTTGATTATGACCATCTTTGGGAAAATTAGTGTCTTACTCCATGGTACTAATTATAACCACCTAGGGTAAAATTGGTATTATTGACCTATGTTGTTATTACCTAATTATAACTACCTATGGGAAAATTAGGAATAAAACCTTTAATATTCATTTTCGGTTCACCTTGATATTCTTATTGTTATACTATGCCATTTGCCTATATTATGCCATTTACCTAATTTGAGAACTTAGTGGTACCTAGTCCAACTCTTCCACTGTAAGGGAAAACTACATCACCCTGAGGTTCACACAATATATGTATGAAACACTTGGATGCATGGGGTATCTTAGGTTAGCTCCATTGTACCTTCTTTTATTTTTGACCACTTCTTTATCTTAAAGATTCTGAGACTCCTAACTATCTCACAAATAAACACTTGTCCTTTAGTTTCCCCATCCTTATTGGCCTTAGCCATACACTCTTACCATTTTGCAAGTTTTGTGTAGATGACTTTCCTTTTCTTATGCTCTAACTATTTTATGAGCCATTTTGTATTTAAATGCTCTCATCATTTTTTGAGTAACCATTCTCATGCCCTCATTATTTTGTGAGATCATTCCCATTATTCCTCTATAAAAAATCATGTTTTTTTCAATCATCATTTCCTTCTATCCCATATCATGAGAAAACTACATTTGTCCTAAAGTGTATGTTGGACCTTGTATCTATGGAACTATATAGGCAATGTCCATTTAGTGAATCTAGAGTCATCTCAGTTAACCCTTCCTTTTCTTCTATTCCCCCCATTTCATTTTTTGTTTCATTGTCTCCTATAACCTTGGGGAAATGTTTTTTTGTCTTTTTAATTTCATTGATTCCCTATAACCTAGGGGTAACCTTGTGTAATGTTTTTGTCTTCTATTTTCACTAACATTGTGATTAACCATTGTTTGTGTTAGTTTCATTTTGTTCTCATTATTTTGTTTTTTCTATCTTTCTTTTCCATTTCTTGGTGTTTTGTTGTGTTTTTTTTTTGCTTGTTTGTTTATTTTTTGACTTTCATTATTGTGCCTTAACTTAGTATATATGTGTTCATTGGGTGATTCCTTGCACATTATACTTAAGTCTCTTCATATTCATACGTCAACATCTTAATCATGGTTTTTATCATTGGTTTATTATTTTCAATTGTTTATCGGATCACATGTTAGTCCTTATTCATATTTTGGCTAAGCTCTCATGGTGTTTTATATCATGATGCATATTATCATGTGCTAAAACAAAAATTAGCCCAAGAAATATTACTATTAATGATTTCATGATACTTATCCTTAGTTACCTAAAAAAATCCTGATCTATCAAAATCCTTTTCCAAATATAGAGTAGTTAAATCACAAAAAAAAATTAATCCTTGATAATTAGGATGTGTATCTCCATCATAGTAAGTGGCCTAATTTAATCTTTCTCCTCTGTACCATATTAATCTTACTCCATGAATATATATTCAATTCATAATCCCCCTTTTCCAATTTGAAATATTATCCCACCCAAAATAGTAATCATTATAACTAACTTTAGGCAACTCATTGTGTTTCGATCCAACCTACCATGCCAATGATTATAACCACCTTTAGGCGAATCATCTTATTTCAATCTATCTCAATGCTAGTGATTATAACTTCCTTTTGTAAAATCATTATGTCTATCTTCCCTACTAGGGCACAATAAAAACTTATTATTTAATCTAGGTCATCTTCATGATTATAATCACTTGTGGAAAAATCATTATTTTGACTCATCTACCCAACTAGGGCATGTTTTCATTCTACCAATGATTATAACCACCTTTGGGAAAATCATTATCATTTTACCGTATTATGTCGATGATTATTACTACCTTTTTTCAACTCATCTTTTTTATCTACCCAACAAGGGAAGCTCACTATGTCACTGATTATAACTAAATTTGGTAAAATCAGTCTTTTCAACCCACCTTTATATTTTGGTCCCATCACTTCCTTCTTTAGAGGGACTGATCACCAACCTTATTTGTGAACCACTCCTTCAAGGTAGAATCTAAGGATTATCCATTTCTTTTTGAGGATTTTGGCATAAAATATCTTTTCATTCTTTGAGAAGATGTTAATGTGCTTATAACTCGTAACACCTTTCCAAATAAGGGAAAACTATAAACATCCTATTATGGACACAACTAGATTCTGACTAGAGTTCAAATTGATTCCTTTCAAACATTGAAAATTAATTCTACGAATCATTGAACATCCCAATTTTGGTTGTGTATCATTTATCAAAGCTTAGAATGTGTTGAGGCATCCTTATTTGGGATACTAGCTTGTATGCAACAATAACCTCTCACAAATTCATCCCAATCACCTTGTGACCTAATAACTCAAAGTTTAGCCTATGGACCCATTAAATGGGACACTTGAAAAAATATTAAAATAGCTAAAATTATAATCAAAATTTATCATCTAAGTAAACAAAATTAAATTTTTAGTTAAGTTATCTATTTATAATTAACAAATATCTAAAAATGGAAAGTTCAAAATTCAAAATATCAAGCCTTTTCATCATTGCCTTTATGAGTTGTCAAGATCTTCCAAAATATCTAATTTTATAGGCATGCCTAGTAATCATAATTACATGAAAATTTTTAACTCAACTAGAGTTAGCTTCAACTCACCTATGGTTAGTTTGAACTCATTCCATGTTTAAACTCAACATTAACTCACCTTGGGTGAGAGTTAACTTTTAAGGTTATAAATATAAGGCCATACCTATTGATTTATAATCTATATTGGAGTAAATTTATAATTCTCAAATAGATGCAAATAAACCTTTCAAGTATTGTTACCGTGACAAATTCATAATCCAATCAAGCAAACCAAGGTGCCAAGGAAAGGTTAAGAAAATTAAGTTCCATTGATGAATATTTCTTGATGCACAAATTGAGAAATACACTTCAAAAATAATTTGGATCTAAAATGAAGGTAAAATAATATTTTATTTTGTGTTCTAATTGTGTTTTAATATGCATTATTGTTACCTATGCTCTCCCTAGTGTCTAGGCTAGAGGTGTTAGGATTTTAGTGTGATATTTTGATTTGTTTTATTGGACTAACATAAGACTAACCTCCCCATATGTATTCATTATTCAAAAAAATGTTGTAGTAAAGTATGCAATCAAGATCCACCCTAATGTCTAAATCATGAACATAACTCAAGTGTATTATAACAATGATAATCAAAATGAAAATAAGAGTAAATGAGTTATAAAAATCACACCTTGATTGATTTATATAAATATGAATTTAGATCTAGAACATCCAAACTATTTTCCACATATGCTTGGAATTTATGCTACTTGGGTGAACTCATCCCTATGAACAATGATTTCCATGTCTACCCTAGATAGACTCATTATTTGATGGACTCACACAATGAGACTTTATGAAGCACTAAGTTTGATCTACATTGAATTTATGGGTCTATGATTTTTAGATATTTTTTCATTTTATATTATTATTTTATGTATGATCATTTTATTATTTCATTTGGAATAATCTCTTGTTTTTTAATTTTTTCATCCTTGACCTAGTTTAAGACTCATAACATAAAAATGGTTATGGAATCAGGAATCCACTAAGATGGGGTTACAAACTACATATACCACATATTATAAGCATTTATTCATGTAAATATGAGTATGTGTAAATAAAATATATCAAGAAATGGTTTCGAACCTCATGTAGACACATAAATTGACATTTAATATGGAACAATGTATTTGTGACTACTCATTATATGCACTTACATCATACCTCATTTCATGGTCTTTTGACCACTCTTTCTCCCTTTCTATGTAGATTATAGATTCCCACAAGTAAATAATGATCTAGGAATGTCATTATTCCTCATTCAAAATAGATTAATCCTATCTCCTTACTAATCCATACTACTAGATAAGCTATCTTTACTCCTCATAAAAGATCACATCAAGGTTAATTTTAGTTTAATATATTAAAAAATAATTGGAGTTTCTTAGGTGAATTGGATTCACAATGGTGGTGAATAATTTTGGAAGGTGATTAATTATGTAGGAAAATCAAGTGATAGAGTAGGCGAATCAAAATTTTATGAATACAAAACTTCCCTAAAAATAAATATTATTACATATTTGGATTCTTCTCAAAACATTATGTAATTTAAACATAAATCATTTAAATTTGAGTCTATATTCAAAAGTTATGGCATCAAGCAGTTGGTGAGTTGATAGTGCACTTATTGAGGGATACCCACATAATGATGATAGCCATCTTCATGATGCCAATGATTGTATGCATAATTTTGATGCCCATATTCATGATGCCAATGGACATCTAAATGATGTCAATGGTTTTAATCACCTTACAATGACTTCCAACATCATGAGGATGATCACCAACATCATGTAGATGGTCTATGGTAAGTGCACTGTCAACTAACTAAATTTTGGAGGCCATAAATTTTGCATATAGACTTGGATTATGATGATTTAGTTTGAAATTGCATAAAATTTTAATAATAATTCAAATATGTAATAATATTTATGTTTATATTATTTTATTTTGTAATTTTAGGTTGTAGATGAGTGATAACAAAATAAAAATAGATGTTGGTAAATGCAGATGGATGTTGCTACATCCAGACGGCCATCAGCATATGTAGATGGTTGTTAACATATACAAATATGCAAACAACTATTATCATATGTAGATAATAATCTTCATGGGTGATGTGAGGTGAATGTACCTAGAAGACCTTTTTAGGTACTAGCAAAAAACATGTATATGAATGAAATTATTTTAAACAATAGGCAATCTAACCCTAAAAATTAACTTGCATCCACAAAATTTAGGTAATTATAGGCTCTTCAATAACCCAAAAAATTTCCAAATGAAAATTTATAAAACTAGAATATTCATAAATTAACAAAGATTCAACATTAAAATTTTCCCTACATCACACCATTTGGACTATCTCACTCTTCAATCATGTCTAGTTATACTGGATATATCTTCCCACTAAATAATGAATAGTTGCTCAAATTTGAATTTGTGTAATGGGTCATCCCAAAAATTTTGTAAGCCCCACTAGAAGAATTCCCAAAAGATCACTATAAAGACACATTTAAAACCATTTGCACACAAGAGGCTCATACATTTAAAATACATTAAAAAATACCATAATTTTAATTGCACATTGAGATTAAATTCCCTATTTCTCCCAATTCTAAATACATACAACCCTTGTATCCTTGAGATAAATTCTAAATACACCTCAAATGTCATAATTCATGGATTAAATATGTATTCACATTATAATTTTACAAGCATCTATAATTGCACTAGTCTTTCTCACACACCATCATAACATTAAAGACTACATGGAGTTTGATCCAAATTATTGGTAAGTATGAAACACTAAACATAGGGGTGTTGAGGTCTAGCATAAATTCAATAGCTAGAACCTTTTTCTATTCTATTTTTTTATCATTTATTGTTTATTAAGCTAGGGTTACAAGTGAAAAAGATGAAACACAATAGTTTTTACAATAGATCAAAAGCTCTCACATAGTCGAAAAAACATAGGCAAAGTGAACCTCACATATTATTCATGAACATAAAAACCTACTGAACCTTGGCATGACCTAAGGACAAAAACGCACCATGCCCTTATCTAATTCCAACAACTTTATCCATAAAATAATAAAACTATTGTTCTTAATTTATGTTGTCTCTTTGAGTTGCACCCTTGAGGATGTGTTTTAAGTCTCCTCACTAAATTGACACAATGGGAAATCTCTCAAGTTATGGGTGGCCTATGGCTAAAGAGAACCTTTAGAGAGGGCTAAATCCCTTAATGCTACACTTATATTATCACTAGACCTACTCAAATTACAATGAAAATGGAGAAATAAAGATGAAATAAAATATAAAAAGGGGTGATACACGAAATTTTAGGTATCCTCATATGGTCTATGAGTTAATAACAAATCTAAATAATTTTAAATATAATAACACAATTTTAAACAATTATTTAACATAATTATTTCAATATGGATGTTGTAGATAATATATCAACTAAGAGGGGAAATCACAATGACTAAAATGAGGCACTAATGAAGGTTTCCCACACTTAACATTTAAATAACCACTTAAGACACACTATATGACCTAAAAAAAGATAAATCAGTCATAAATAGGCAATAATAAAGAGGACAAATGTGAGGAGACTAAACATCAACACTATCATTCAACAATAATTCACCATGGATAAACTAAATGTGAGATGAAGATGGAAAAATAAGTTTTCATTCACTTCAAAAGTAAAAAGTATTAATTTTATAAGGACTTCACCATACTAACTTGGAAGACCCTTTTTGCAATCCATTTAAGGCCAAATATATAGAATAAAGGAAAAGAGATAGAGGGAGAAGATGTAGAGGAAGTCCATCATGGCTATCATCTATCATGAAAGCAATTACAATGCCAAGAGAAGGTGAATAAATAGTCTTATTATTCATCTTCAACATATATTGGCTTGTCTTGATGATTTCATCATGGGAGGTGGTATATAAGTGGTTCTTCATCCCCTTGAACCAACTTTCTTCACTTTAAATTTCCCTTTCTTGGTTAGAGGAGTTACAAGTTGTTATCTTGACACATGGTCTACTTTAAGTCCTTGGCATCTTTATAAACCATCCTTAACTCTTGTAATGCATATCCTACATTTTTTAGAGTTAGATGTAATATTTATACTTTATCATACTATGATATTTATAATTTGCCTAGATAAGGGAATAACTAGTAAAAATAGTAGCATGTAATAGTAATGTATTAGATGAATAGTCCCACATGCATTAGACTAAAGAGATAGTATAAATAAAGGGATAGGTAATGTTTTAGATCATCCAAGAAGTTAATTGTAATAGAGCCTTGATCTAAAGGAGGTATCCCCCTCGAAGAGTCCTACAATATGGAGTGTTCCTTCCTACCAAAAAGTAATATTTTGTTAATAGTATTTGTCTGTATCTAGAGTATGTGAGATAGTAGGTTCCTATAATCTAGTATCAGAGCTCTTTCTAGGACCATTTTAATATATTTTTTCTATAATATTTTATGCAAGTAGAAATTTGTAGTTCTGTTCACTGTATACTCTCACCATGCCTTAACAAGATCCTAGTGATCAGAAAGTGGATAAAATAAGAGTTGGAGAGAATTTTTTTTTGAAAGTTAGATTTGAGAGAGGAATATTGTTTCAAAATTAGAGATATTGTGGATATTTTTTTTATAGGCACACTTTAGAGCTTCATGGAGAAAGTCTAATAAGTGCATATTTTCAATTTTTCCCCTCAAAAAACTTGATTGTTCTTCATCAAACTGCTCACAAGTAGTAATGAATCATGCCAAAATAAAATTAATTTTTGTGCATCTCTGTGTTATCTTTCCAAAATAATTAGAATTTTTATTTTTAATTCAGTATTGTGAAAGTTATCATAGTTTTAATGACTTCTACTATTGTAATGAAAATATAATATAAAAAGTCATGGAACCTTCAATTTTATCTAAATCAATGCATTTATTAAACAATATACATGTTATTTTATGATATAATTGAGCTTTACTTCCATATAAATACATAATATGATGGGTAAATTAATGCATGGTTAGATTGGGAGCATAACTATAGTGAACAGTATGTGGATTCATTTCCTATAATTGAAGAATATTAATCAAAAATAACTACATGGCTAGAATCAGAGGACATTTGTAGATAATGGCATAAATATCTCCTTCATTTATATGAGGGTGATTTATTTGGTCTTATATTCACTGAGTCCTCCATAAATATTAAAAAAACTTCTTTTCTTATTTCTTCAACTACTTCCAACAATATGATGCATTCTTTAGTGGGTTTAGCCACTGTAAACAAAATATGTGTTAAGAACAATGCCTAAAGGAATGGCATGTACCCTTAGTTAGTTCATCATGTTTACTATTCTCAGCACCCTTGCTCTCAATGTGAGGAGATAATTTCCATGCTTCAAATTGCACTTCAACCTTCTATTATAGTGCTCATGTTCACCTTGTTGATGTATATGCACATCTTCCAACATAGAAGGAAGAAGAAAAATCAAAAATAGATGCATGGATGAGCTTCTATATTCTTTTAGACATATTTTAATATTATTTTTGGGCCTTCATTTTTTCCTCCTATTTATTATCATGTTTTGAGGGTGAAACATTTTCAAGGGGGATGGAATGTAACATACCTAGGGATGGGTAGATTAGTAACATATATAGTAGAATAATGACTAATGGTTTAGTACCACATGCATAATAATAAGGAATTGGGTAGATTATAATAGTATAAATAATAGGGAATAACCCATTTAAATGTATCTAAGAATTTATTTGTGTAATTGAGCTTTGCTCTTAAGGAGGTATCCCCCTTGAAGTGGCAAGAAATTAAAAGTTATTCCTTCCCACCAAAAAGAAATATTTTGTTAATATAATAAATATTTATTTGTATTTTGAGTATGTGAGATATTATTTTATTATCACTCTTTGTCAATAGAACTTGAAACTTGCATGTCAAAGTTTGTTTGATCCAAAGGGAGACAATGAGGACAAGTTTATCTCCTTCCAAGACATAATCCTTTTTTGAAGACTATCACAACACTCTCTTAAATTGATTTATGTCTTATATAATTTCATTTAACCTTTTCCCAAGATTATATATCACCCTTAGTGAGTATTCATAGTTTACTAACAAGAAGTTTGGATAAGGCTACAAGCAATCATGCTATAGAAGTTGTATATAGTCTTGATAACTGTATTGAAATATTGTTCATGTTTTATGATTTAAAAATTGAGGTTTTAGGTTTTTTATAAGTTATTATGGTTATTATAGATCATGATAGACTTTTTATAATATTTTAGAGTTGATAAAGGCCTATAGGCTTCATTGAAGGTCTTCAACAAAATTTCTAGTGAACTACCTATGAACAAGCTCTTTTCTTCTACCTGCATCCATTAAAATTGATTTTTTCATGACTTGTATCACCTCTAAAGGATGTAATTGGGTGATTAAAATTGTTTCATGAGGTTTTTTTATTCCATTGGTGACCTTGAGAATGAATGTCATCTTGCTTTTCTATGTAACCAAAAAGATAATATTCATAGGACTTGGTTTAGAGGCTTAAAACCTATTTTATGATCTTATATACCTATTATAATGTATTATGTAAATTAATTATACCTATACCTATGCTTGATAGACCTATCAAACTATTAAAATAGACTTTACTCACTCAAACACCTCTAAATAATCTTTAAAATGTAGTTTCTAGGCCATTTTCATGCATTTCTCCTGCACACGTGCCAATATTATTGACCTAATAGGTGCCCATGAGGTGTGAAGACATCATAAATGTTATTTCAAGGTGTTTTATATTCATTGGTGTCCATTATATGGTCATTTATAGTCATCATTCTCTTTGATGGATTTTCAAGGGTTTTAGACCTATTTATCTTCTTACCAATGATTCATAAAGCATAACTCTTCGATTGACTAAAAAATGCCATGGAATTGAAGGGCATGGACCTATTCAATATTAACAAATGGAATTTTTTCCCATGAATATTCTCATTTGACTTCCCATGTAATAAAGTGACCTTCATGAGTTATGTAGGCATGTATGTGAAGGTCATGATGATTATTTAAGTAAAAAATATTGATTGTCAAATGGAAACACCTTATCTAGTCTTGATACATGCATTATAGGTGTGATTAAGGAATATAATAAGGGTGGTTAGATTCGCAATGAAATCAAAATGAAAGGAAGCACACTAACATGTAAAACACTATCTTGCCTAGATCAAAGAGGAGGAGCTTAATAAAGAAAACCAATTGACAAAGCACAACCAAAATGCCAAAAAAACAACCTTTCTTAATATTAATCATAGGATATATCTTTTAATTAATCAAATTCTTTTTATTTATCCACTTAATCATACATTCAATATATGCAATAAAACTAAAAGCAATAACATGCACCACACGAAAGAGAGAGAGAGAGAGAGAGAGAGAGAGAGAGAGAGAGAGAGAGAGAGAGAGAGAGAGAGAGAGAATATTTCATCCTTTCCCTCTTTTATCTTTATCTCATGACTCTTTAAAATCCTAAAGGTGACTCTTCATGAAAAAATGCATCCTTTCTATCTTTTGTCTTTGCTTGGTGACTCTTTGACTTCCTCATGGGCCCTCTTTTATCTTTATACAACCAAAAATATATTTTTTAATATTTAATTAATATTAACCCACTTTAGCCAAGATATGAAAATTAAAAAACACCTTTAGACGTTAAATGCTATATTGCTATACTTTTGACATCAATGAAAATATTTACAACAATCTCCCCCTTCGTTATTGATGGTAACCTCAAATTGAAAATAAAACATTATAAAAACATGCACTACACATGCCAACCTAAAATTGAGACCTGCACAAACTATAAACTGAAATAATTGAAAACATATAGTAACTCCCCCTTACTATATTATCTTATTTTATAAACTTGTTCCTGTACCTATTCTTGTATTTCTACCCCTTTGAAATCAATGGAAAAGAGTTTTTCCTAGAGATAACACTTAGCTCCCCCTTAATTGATATATAAATTAATCTGTCAACTCACCTTCATGACTTTCTTGTCATGAAACATAAACAAAACCCAACAAAATCCACCATGCTTCAATTTTTTTTGTAATGTGTCTCCTTAAATCCTAGAAGAGACACCCTACATAAAGGGTCCTAGAACAAAATGAACTTAGGAGATGCCCACATCTCCTTTGTTACTTCTTTGATCTTCTTGCATCCATAAGACTTATTTCTTTCTCTTAGAATCTATGTAGGCATGTTTAACTTCTTTGACTCACCTCAACATCCATGATGTTGTTAATCTTCTCAAATATTGTAACTGTCATATATTATCTTGACAAGGCTCATGCTCAAATATAACAAGAGATTCTCTTTGATCTACAGGCTATTTAGGACTAGTATTCAATAGCTTTCCTAATAATAAGAGTTCCACATAATCCTTCCTATCTTATTCTTTCTCCATTGTAGAAAGTAATATATTCTCACTCTTAGACTCAACATGGTCAACCTTTACTATCTTAGGTCTCCAAACTTGAGTTTGGTTGTTCTTATACCTTTTAGGGGATTTGTATCCTTTGATATACCTTAAAGATCTCTTTACTCCATTTGGATATAATTTAGTAATATGGATAACCTTATAACAACAATATCAAACAACATTTATCATACCTTTTACTTGAAGATGAATAAAATCTCTCTTTAACTGATTACTTCTCCTCAAAAAATCTCTTATTTTATGACCAACATGATGACAAACAAAATAGTGGCCATGCAAAGAATTTGGAAACCTAAAAGCATTGGATGCCTAATTGGCTTCTTCAAATTGCCTTTAAAAATTGCATCCTTATTACCTTGGATTGATATTTCATGATCTTTCTCAACCTTGATTATGATCTTCTCATCCTTACCCTTCAAAGAACCTAGCTCAACCATCAACTAATTACACTCTTCTTCTCTTGATTTCAAACATTAATATGCAACCTGTAGTTGATTCTTAAGATCCTTAATAAACATCTTATCTTAATTTTATTCTATATTCAACTTAGAATCCAAGATACACACTTATTTTTTAAGATCCTCGACCATAGATTTCAACTCTTGATTCTCCTTGTTTAGCTGCTTGGCCATCATGCTTTCCCTGATATACCTTTAAGTTGTTAAACTCTTTTTTAAAGAAACTACTCTAATACCAATTTTTAGATACATGATATATCTTTTACTTAATCAAATTCCTTTACTTTAACCACTTAGTCACACATTCAAGTTATGAAATAAAACTAAAAGCAATAACATGCACCACATAAGAGAGAGCGAGAGAGACACTAGATTTTTCATAGAAACCCAAAGTGGGAAAAAAAATGGAGAACAATCTAAAGTATATAAATGAACACCAACTCAAATTTAAAAATGTCACAAGCACCAACTTGTAGGAACACTAACCCTTTTGCTAAGCACCAAAATAATAATGATTTATGAGCACCAACCCACAAGAGCACCAACCCCTTTGTGTATAAAACACAAACTATCTCTCAATTTTGATTTCTTAGCAAATGATAACACACTACTATATCTCTCCTATTTTCTCTCCTCTAATCTTCTAAGCTAGATATAACAATTACAAACCATGATCTTCCTTACTTATTACAAATGGATTCCCAAGCCTCCTTTTATGGAATTCCAAATGACCTTTGGCATTCACCCTTTGTGATCTTTCAATTCACATGGAAAATGGCACCAAACTTAAATGACCCTTTAAATTATTTCACATGAAAAGTCACATGGTGACCCTTCATGAGAAAATGTGTCATTTTCCCCTTTTGTCTTTATCTCATGACTCTTTAAATTCCTTAAGGTGACCCTTCATGGGAAAATGTATCATTTCCCTCTTTTGTCTTTACTTAGTGAATCTTTGACTTCCTCATGGTCCCTCTTTTGACTTTATGCAACCAAAACTATATTTGTTAATATTTAATTAATAATAACACACTTTAGCCAATATATGATCATTAAAAACACCTTTAGACATTAAATGCTATGGGGCCTTTAACACCAATATTATTAGAACTTTGACATCAATGACAATATTTCCAACAATCTCCCCCTTTGTCATTGATGGAAAGCTCAAAATGAAACTATCATATCCTAAAACCTATACTACACATGCTAACTTGCACATATTGCCAATTGAAAAACATATAGTAACTCCCCCTTACTGTAGGATCCTATTTTTTGAACCTGTTCATGCACATATTTGTGTACCTATTCTTGAACCTATTCCTATACATGTTCTTGTACTTCTCCCCCTCAATTGATATATAAATTAATCTGTCAACTCACCTTCATGACTTTCTTGTCATGTAACACAACTAGCATCAACCATGCTTTAATATTTTTTGAAAAGTGCCTCCTCTTTTGTCTTTATCTGATGACTCTATGACTTCTTCATGGGCCCTCTTTGTCTTTATGCAACCAAAAATATATTTGTTAATATTTAATTAATATTATCACACTTTATCCAAGATATGAACATTAAAAACACATTTAGACATTAAATGCTATATTTCTAGACTTTTGACATCAATGACAATATTTCCAACACTTACCTTCTTTGATTACTCCAAGAGATTTATTCATTGGCTTGCTCAGATTGTGCTTAAAAGATCTTTGGAAAATGGAGTTGTGTGGATCCTTTTCCCCTTGGCACCATGATTTCACTCATGCTTACTTGATGTAGCTTCATGGCTTGGCTTGGAATTTTGGAATTATAACTCTATTGTTTGAAATCTTGTCATAAAAACAAAATTATAACATTATTATGTCCAAGTTATCTAAACGAAGAGGAAAATTATTATATTTATAGTTTTAGAAACTAACCCCAACCCAAGGTGGTTTATAGTGTACTTATGGGTTCAAACTTTACCTTAGTGAGCTAATTAACCCTAGTATAGTTAAAAGGTGTCAAATGGTTATGATTATAAATAAATAGGCATGTTGAGATATTTTTCAAAAATAACAAATCATAAAAGGTAATTATGAATTCCCAAGATATTTTTTGATTTTTAAATTTCCATTTTGATAATTCATTTAATTGCTCATGGTTAATTCAATTTAGGCATTTGGTTTGGTTTTGTATGGTAATTAATTTTGTTTAGGCATTTTAGCTTTTTGCAAGTTTTGAGTTAATTTGATGTGTTTATTTATCCCATTTACTTGATTTATAAGAAAAAATTTATCTTATAAATCCAAATTTGAGATGTTTAGTGATTATTAGGTTTGATTTGCAAATGTTGGAAAGAATCAATCTAAATTCTGGTATGAAGCCATTGGTGGCCAATTTTATATGTCTATAGTTTGCCCTTATTTGGGAAGGTGTTACAAGTTGTAAGCATAGTAACATCTTCTCAAAGATTGAAAATGTCTTATATGCTTACAAATTTAATGACAAGGGTTGAATTTTAGTGTGACCCCTCGAGGGAGTGGTTTTTAAAGGTTTTGGTAAATGGTCCCTCAAAAGAAGGAAATGAATGGACCAAATAGATAAAATGATTGGGTAGAAGGGATTGATTTTCCCAAAGGAAATTATAATCAATGGCATAGGAGATACCATAGTTAAGATACATAGACAATATTATTTTCCCAAATATTTTTATAATCATTGGCATAGATAAGATAAAAACATTCCCTACTTGGGTAGAAGAATGTGAATGATTTTCCCAACGGTGGTTATAATCATTAACCTTCAAATTGATGGAAACATAAAGTTTTTCCCAAAGGTGGTTAGAATCACTAAGAATATAAGTGGGATGGTATAAAATGGTTTTCCTAGAGGTGGTTATAAGAATTGTATCCTAATAGTGTAAAATATGATATGAATGATGCATGTGGGACATTATACAATGATTTACCTAGAGGTAGTTATAATCATTACATCCCAATAGTGGCAAACATGATGATGGAAAACATGATGTGGAATTAGTATAGAGGATAAAGATGAATTAGGTCACTTGATAGTAGGGAGATGCTCATTTGAACTAACAATGAATATAATTATTTCATTATTTAATTACTATATTTAGGATATGATTTGGCTTAGGATGGGACTATTTTCGGTGTTATTGTCAAGGAGATATTATCATTGCACTTGCAGTTTAGAGTTCCTAAGGTTGATTTTAGCTATAGCACATGATGGTAGGAATCATGATATAATACCATTAGGGCTTGGTTAAGATATTCATAATGAATTAATTTTGATCCAATACTCAAATTAAAATAATACACCAATGATAAAAACCATGATGATAACATCAACACTTGAATATAGATAGTCTCAAGAATAATACACAAGTAATCACCCAATGAACACATGTAGGGTGAATCGAGGCAAAAATACTAAAATTAAATAAATAGGCACACAAACAAGTAAATAAATAAAAAAACCAAAGACAAACCAAATAAATATAAATAAACAAATAATGTTTAATCATAATGTTAGCAAAAATAAAATGACACAAACAAGATGAAGAAAATTACCCCTAAAAAATAGGTAACAAATTAACAAAAAAACATAATGGGGGAATAAAAGAAAAAGAATAGGTTGGTAAAACCATCTCCATATGCACTAGGCAAGTGGATGTTGCCTACATAGTTCCATGGACAAGATATATAACAAAACTTCAATCCAAATGTAGTTCTCCCAAAAAATGGGATAGAAGAAAATGACAAAAATAAATCATGATGGATGTGATATGAGAATATGGGAATGAACTCAAAAATACTGAGAGTATGGGATAAAAAGGCCAAAAAGGATGGGGAGACTAAATGATAAGTGGTTTCTTAGTGAGGGTTCCCTAAATCCTTAAGGCAAAGAAGTGGTCTATGTTTTTGGTTTTTCTAAATGGTTTTCAAATGTTTTTTTTTTAATTTTTGGATCATCTCAACTCAATCAACAATGATGAGATACTAACCAATCCAAGATCATAAAATAGAGAGAGTGTTCAAACTTAAAATATTCACAAAATGGTGAGAGAATATGGAAAAGGGGGACTGAGATGACCTCAACAAGTATCGAGTACTTCCCACATAGTCCTAAAATAGACTCAAGTCATAGTAGTTTCACCTTATATTGTAGGAATCTAACTAGTGTAGCATCTAATTCAAACAAAGTTGGCATAGTTGGCATAATGGCATAGTATGACATATGAATGGCAAGTTGGTATGTCAAGGTAAATAAACAATTGTTGGCCCTTGTTTACCCATAGGTGGTTATAACTAAATAATGGCATAGATCAATGATATTAATTTTCTCATAGAAAATTATAATTGGTAACAAGAATAGTGAGACAATAATTTTCTTAAAGGTGGTTATAATGAGGCCCACACAAATAAAGCATGGCCTCTATATGGAATAATTAAAATAAATAATGAAATTGATCTGATTCTTTGTGCTAAAAGTGGAACCAATGGATGAACCAAGGTCAAATGGGCTAGGTAGGGAGGGTTTAAACAACTTAGGTCGATAGAAAATGTTTTGGTATAATGAAATGGTGGAATGAAAAATTAATAGAATGGTATGGTACATATAATAAAGTTGATAATATGGTACAACTTGAAATGGTCCTCATAGAAAATACACTAAGTCAATCAAATGAAGTAATAGTTAAGGTGTATAATGTTCATCACCTCATCAAGTTCATCTCTATCTAATGTGGGAAGCTTGTATGCTCCAACACCATAGTCTACAATAATGATAAAAGGACCTAGCTAGTTGGTTTTGAACTTTATTTTATGCTTATTTTCAGCCATGGTATTCTTTTGGTTCTCTTTAAGAACAAGATTACCAAGCTCAAATTATCTATGTTTCACACACCAATTATACTGGCCATGAAGTCAATTTTGATATGCCTTTAGGTTGTTTACTAAAGAAAAGTGTTTCTCATCAAGTAACTTCAGATCTTACAGGTGAGATCCTCAATAGTCTTCATCATCTAGGACATGCTTTACAGAGATGCATAAAGAAGGTAACTTAACCTCAAAGTGAAGAATAGCCTCAATGCCATAAACAAGTGAGTGTAGAGTGGCACCTATTGGAGTGTATTGGTTGGTTTGGTATGTCCAAAAGGCAAAAAATATTTTAAGGTGCCAATCATGTCCAACATCATTGACAATATTTTTAAGGATGTTAAAAATGGTTTTGTTAGATGCTTCTACCTAACTGTTACCTTAAGGGTAATATGTCATGGAAAAATATTAAGTAATCTTGTACTTAACACATAGTGATTCAACATCTTTGTTCTTGAATGATCCTCCATTATCAGATATAATATTAGAAGGGATATCATAGAAAAAAATAAGGTGGCTAAAGATGAATTTGGAAATTTCCTTTCTAGTCATGTAAGTGAGGGTATAGCTTCAACCCACTTAGTGAAATATTCTATGGAGGTAAGGATATGTTTGTGGATATTAGATGAGGTGGGGTTTATCTTCCCAATGAGATCAAGGCCCCATGTATCAAATGTCCATGGTTTCAAAATTGGTTTTAGAGTCTTAGTCAAGGCATGAATTAGATTGGCATGCTATTGACATTTATTACATCTTTTGACTTATGCAGTTGTATCTGCATCCATTATTGGCCAATAGTACCTAGTACATAAGAGATTTTAAGATAGGACTACCCCATTTGTTTGGGATCCACATACCCCTTCAATAACTTCCCATAATTCTAGTGTATATTCTGTTAAAGGTAAATAATGAAGTAGAGTTCCATCAAAACTATGATAATATAGGGTTGGTATAAGTAAGGTATAATGTTGGCATTATGGATGAAGGATTTTGATTTTTTTTAGGATAAGTCTAATGGAATAATTTGGTCATGGAGGTAAGTTTAAAATTTTGAATACCAAGTAGATTTGGGACCAACAATATCATAGATCATTATGATGGATGATGGTTCATGAACTAGCACTAGAAAATTTTCAATTAGAAACTGGTATTATTTAGTCATATCTATATGTTGAATGAGTGACCTAATAGTAGTCATGAAATTTATTTTTTTGTTACTTTCCCTTGGTATATGTTTAAACTAGACATCAATAATCTACTATTTGAGAGTGTTGACCATGGCTTTGTAAGGAACCAACTTGCTGTCTTTGGTCTAAAAATGGTCAGTAACCTAATTGATGATTAGATGAGAATCACCATAAACCATTAGATGATGTATGTTATATTGTACTACCTATCAAATCCCTATGATGAGTGCTTTATATTCTACCATGTTTTTGGTACAAGGAAATTTGATTTTTAATTACATAGGGATTATATCCCCCTATGGAGTAATAAATAAAATGCCTACCCCTAATCCATGTATTGTGAATGACCCATAAAAATATAGCTTCTAGTGCTACTCCTCAAGAGGTGTTTTCATGATGGTCATAATGGATTCATCTAGGAATTGGAATGTTAGTGGATTTGCGTCTATAAGGGGTGATTCAGCAAGCTAATCTACAAGAACTTACCCCTTGATGGCTTTTTGATTGACATATTCAATTTCAAACTCACTCAGAAGCATGATCCATTTGACCATGCAACCTTGTAAATTTATTTTAGATAGTATATACTTGAGTAGATCTATCTTTGAAATGACCATGGTCTTATTATTCAAGATGTAATGACATAGCTTTTGAGTTATGAAGACCATATCTAAATAGGGTTTTTTAATGGTTATATAAGTATGCTCATATGCGACCAATATATAGATTAGATATTACATGGTATACTCCTTTCCATTTTCATCGTGTTGAGACAAAAGTTCCCCCAGGGCTTTTCTCATCACTGATAGATATAAAAGGAATGGCTTTCTTAGCATAGGAGGCAATAAAACTAATGGATTTGCTAGATATTCCTTTGGCTATTAAAAGTTTTCTGACAATCATCATCCCAAAGAAATGTTACACCCTTCAATAGAAATTTAAATGGATGGAACTTATCATCCAATTAATATATGAAGTGTCTAATAGACTAGATCTTACCCTAAAAACTATAGAGTTATTTAAAATTGGTCAATTGTGGCATGTTTTTAATGGATTGTACTTTGGTTGGATTGACTTTAATATCCCTACAAGACATAATAAAGCTAATAAATTTTCTCGAAGTAACTCTAAAAACACATTTCTTTGGATTAATCCTAACTTTTTATACACATAGTCACTCAAATATCATCCTCAATACTAATATATGATTGGCCCTATTCTTTGATTTGCCTATTATGTCATCTATGTAGTATTCAACAATGTCATGCATCATATTATGAAATATGAATATCATGGCTCTTTGATAGGTGACCCCTACATTTTTAAGACCAAATGACATAACTTGATAATAGAATGTTCCCCATAGAGTGGTGAATGTTATTTTGTGTTGGTCTTCTAGTGATATTCAGATCTTATTGTAGCCTAAGATTCTATACATTAGTGAAAGCATTTCATATCCCAATGTGGAGTCGACTTTCATGTTAATGTTTTGAAATAGAAATTCATCCTTTGGGCAAGATTTGTTAATGTCTCTAAGATCAGAATAGATTTTGATTCCTTTTAGCTTTTTATTGTTTGGCATTACATTATAAATCCATCCAAAATAGTTGATTTCACTAATACATCTCACTTCTAAGAGATTTTCTAACTCTTTATTTAATAAGACAATAATGCGATGATGCATCTTGCATAATTTTTTTCACTGGTTTGGCATCAAGTTGTACCACAAGGTGGTATAGAACCAAGGTGGGATCCAAACTAGGTATATCAAAATAGGCCCATGCAAATATATCAACAAATTCCATTAGTAGGGCTATAAGGACTTCAAACTTCTCCTTAGTGATGGACATGCCTAATTTGATCCATTTTGGGTCATCTAAAGTCTTGATATTAACCTCTATAGTATCTCCCACTAGAAGGGTCAAACTATCTTCAAGAATAGTGGGCAAAAATTTGAACTATTTTACAATATTAGAGTGCTTTGTTAAGATTGGATCTTCAAATTGTCCTAGGAATGATGAATTAGAATCCTCCAATAGGAGGGATGGCCATGTAATAAAAACTATTAGAAATTCCTAGATTATGTTATCAAATCCCTGATGTTATTCAAGGCTAAACTTGAACCCATAAGCAAGTTCATAATTGGTGGTCTCTTAAATGATTCAATCAAAATCATGTTCTTCTTCAAGACTAAATTTAGACCTATAGACAAGTTCATCATTGGTGGTCTCCTGGTCTATATTTGAAGAAGGTTAAACACCCTCATCTAGTGACACCTGAAATAGGTTCTCACCATTAGACTGGCCTTTATCTTTATTCTTTGCCTAGTCCAAAATTACCTAAAATAGGTTTTCAATTTGGGACCTCAATGTTTTATTTATTTATTTTTAGCTAATGGTGTCCACTTGCTCTCCAAAATAGGATTCAAGATCCAACTTGATTAAGAACCCTTTTTTGTGGCCTCCCAACGAAAGATTGTCCCTAAGGCCTAAAAAATTTTAGAAGGCCTCATCATTCTAAAACTCATCAAATAGCACATTGGATTCTTATTAGCCCCAGTTTATATGTTGGGGATAATATAATGGAAGTGAGTTATGGTGAATAATAGGTCAAAGGGTACAAATGTTGTTATTATCAAACAAATTAGAATGGGATAGGTCATTGAACTAAGTATGATTAGACTCTAATTTACTATCAACATCATCATCACTAGTCATTGGTGATGAAACTCAAATAAGATATGTGGGGTCACCCCAAGGTAGTTTAAATCTAAGTTCATAGGTTCCTTTGTACCTAGTCATAAAAAGTGGCTCAAGTGTTACCTATTGATTCAACGTAAAGCCTCCTCCTTTATAGTCTCAATTCTCCATTATTCAAATGGGATATTTGGAACTATTGTAACAATTAGCCAATTTGCCATTATATACCCATGATTAACCACCTTAAAGAGGGTTTTTTTCTTGGCTAGAGATTGATATGAAAGTGATAGGTGTTGGAATATGCATTTTCCCTTTGCCCTTTCTTTGCCATTACATGATTGGTTTGGCTTTTGGTATTCTAAAATACATGGGGTTCTATGGAATATTTTCAATTTGAAAGGTGTCATGGGTTAAATATATTCATAGTTTATTATTTGAAATAGTATAATGCTTGGACATCTCACGAGGTAACATGTGGGAAAGGGAATCAAGGGTATCAAGGTAAATGTAGTTGGCCTCTAATGAATCAACAAGAATTTGCTTCCCCTTATCCTTCTTGGAAATTAGAGTCATGCCAAAATGGTAGTTATAGCTTTTGAACTTGGCCTATAAATGCTTATAATGTTGGTATAGATGCAAAAATCCTAGAATAGTAACCTCCATCACTAAGTGGGAGAACTCGATACACTATTGCAATGTCGATGGGATTGATTGATTCTTATGTATCCAAGGTCTAACCAAAATCATATTATATGACAATAGAGATCTAACACATGTCAAAGTGTATCATGGGTCAAAGTCCCAATGATACCTACCAAGATAATGGTGCCTTGTGATTCTGATTCTTCATTGTCATAGGCTTTGATTATGATTGTTTCTTCTTGGAGATCTATTATTATGTAGCCAAAAATATTGATTAGATTTAAAGACACAAATATTAAGGCCCGATTCATTGTCTATGAGGACATTTTCACTTTGTGCCTCATTATGTAAACTTTTATGTATAATATATTATTATGAAGTGGGCCAAAGGATGGCATATCACTTTGATTGAAAGCTAATTGTTAATTTGGACGTAGGTGTCCAACCAAAGATTTAAATTTTTTAGGAGATATGTCATTTGGAACTTTAGATTGTCCAAATAAGTCTATCAAGATGTCTTTTTAGATAGTATATGTACACAAAAAATATAAAATGGATATTTATGTTGACATCTTTTACAATTATTCCATAATGTCAAACATCTTTTCTAAGATAAGAGGAAATGGCTTGTTTTGATGAAGAATGGTTAGTTGGATGATGGGTGAAGTGGTAGATGATTATGGCCCTAGTATGGTAATCCTTGACCACTGCATTGTCATTGGATAATCAAGATTAGGTACAAGACTAGTGTTGTTAATAAATGATAGTGGAGGGGGACCAGATAGTATAAGTCTCAATTACCAGTGCAATTGTGTGAATGAAAAGTTACCACTATAAGGTCCAAATATGGGAATCCCTATTTGATGGTTCACTTATATGTGGTCTTAGGTCAAGGAAGGATTACTAGTATGAGTTGGTTGATTGGGAATGGTTATCAATGGTCTTATCTGATTGGTACTTAGTCTCAAATTAATGGAAATGGTGTTAACATGACCTCCTATAATATTACCTACAATCAAGTTTTAGTCATGTGTAATTACATGGTAAGTCTATTAGTTGTTTCACTTATTCTAAACTTGGTTTAATCCATTATTTTAATGTTCTTGGTTTTGTTATTAGTTCTATTGATTCTATTGGTTTAGCCTTGATTTTTGATACTATTATTGTTGTTGCACTAGATGTTATTGTTATTACTATTATTTTTTTTAGTTGTTATGTTGGAGAAAAGGATTCTTATAAATGCTAAGGTTCTAATTGGACATTAAAACTCCATGATCTAATGCTATATCTCCATTTTCTAACATATTTTAAATGACATGTTTGATTTTCATACAATGCTATAAATTATGATCATTAACCTAATGATATTCATAGAATTCATTTGGCTTGTACTAGTCTATAATGTCATCACCCTCAAGAACTTGCCCTTTTAAAATAGGCCATTTAATCAATTTAGCTATAGTGATATTGTGAAAAATGATTCAATGGGTTCTCCAAGGTTACTAAAGACATGGTGAGTAGGCATATTTCTCCTTGGAAGAGGGTTTTTCAAAGGTATAGATTGTTGTAATTTTTATATTTGGTATGCTAGTCTAGGTTATTATGCTTGATTTTCTTGCTGCATTTACTGAAGAGGTTGTTGATTTTGAGTTATGTCCATATGAAGCATAGGCTATCTAAATGGTGGTTGCACCATTTTGACATGTCACAACTATTACTCTTTTCCCTAATTTTTTTTTGTGATTGAATTGCTTTAGTTTGTCATAGTTATTAACCTAAGTTTAATATGATGCTTATGTTTAGACTGGACTTTAATTATATCCATTATTCCAGATTTGATTAGATGATTCCAATTTAATGATCCCTTTGTTATTGAGGGATCTTTTAATCACCGAACCTTTTTCAATGATCTCTTTAAAAGTATGCACACACTACAACTCTAGATTGTAAGATATCTCATTATGTAGATTTTTGGTAAACACAATAGCTAGTTGTTTATCTAGTAGACTGTGGGTAAACTGGCTTACAATGTTTCTATTTAAAATATTTCATAAAATTTATTTTTATCTTATGTCAAATCAACCAAAGAATTCTCATGTTCAAAATTGTAAGATAAGTATTGCATGAACTTGTCCAGAAGATCATCAAATCTAGATATTGAATTCCTGGGAAACTTTAGGAACCATAATAATGCTTACCCTACTAGGCTTCATGGAAATACAAATAAAAGGTATATGTTGATATAGGCCACTAGTTTGCATGCAACAAATAATTCTATTAAATAGGCCTTGGGGTCACCTTTCCCCTTGTATTTGTCAAACTTTGGTGGCTCATACCATATAGGAAATGGTATCTATAATTACACCATGTTCAAAGGGTAAGAAAACATGTCATTTAACTTAAATTTTTTGGTCTATTTACAAACTTTAATGAGTGAAATTTCATCCTTCATTTATTTAGCTCTTGTATGAGGAAACTAGTGGGATCATTGGTTTAAGGTGGAGGCTAGATGGTCAAAAGTGGATTACTTTAATTGAGGCATGATGGAGGCATTCACTAGGGAATGTTGGATTGGTTAGAGAATGGAATAATAATATTCATGTGTATATCAGGCTAGGATATTTAAATTAAACATTCATTTGTTGCAAGCCTAGTCATCTTAAAACCTCTGAAAGTGAGCCATCATCATCTATTGTTTAGAAAACCACCCTTTCATGCACCCCACACACTTGGACTCTAAAATGCATTAAATTTCTCATGAAAATACATAGGATGAATTTAATGACACCTTTAAATACCCTTCATGGCCCTAAAATCATCAATCACACCTTAAAATGAACTCATTTGAAGTTTTACATCTTCTTCATTAACTTGCCCAATATGCCAGATTTGACTGGCTAAGTTGAAAAACCTAGTTGGGTAATTTAGAATTTGTTTCATGGCATTAAATTAATATGATAAGTTATATTGAATCTTAATAATTCACCTAAATTTGGTTTCATCTCCTGACTCCTTCTAGAACCTACAAAACAACAAAAATGGTAAAAAAGAACTTGTTTAACACCCCATCCATACAAGTCCATACAAATATCTAGCATGGGAATGAGTATTAGAGAGTAATTTTCAACATATAATATATATATTATATTCAAAATATGACATTAAACTAGCTTTCCAAGCTCATCTTCTCCTTTAGGTCTTGGTTAAGGGTATATGAGGGTTTTGAGTAGTTTTTAGTCTTAAGCTCGCTTCATAAATCTTGGAAGTCAAAGTTGAAAAAAATTACACAAATTTGGTTTTATATACCCTTAATATCATTCCCAAACTTATTGGAATCCCATGCAAAACCTCCAAGGAGATATGAGCATCACAACATGCTTTGTCGAGCTTGCTTTTCCAATTTGCATAAGTCTGAGTGGGTTTTAGGCTCAAAAATGACATTATTTGGATTTAATTTCAATATTAAAGTTTTTAAATATCTTATATTCCCATTAAATCATTTATAAATTATTTTAGATGCATATTTCGTGATATAATGGTAAATACCCTTTCATTTGGTCTTGGCCTAAGCCTTGCTCCATAGGTGCACATGTAACCTCTATGTCTTGGATAATTATATTTGATTTAATTTCATCCAAAATTTATCTACACATAATATATAACATTAAAATCATTATCCCATCAGTTTTAAATTCCAATTAGATCCAAAAATGAAAGTGAATCCTTGTTTGAGCCTCTAGGCATAATTATGCCTTCTAGGGCTAACTAGAATCAGAGATGTCCAAACCATATTATTTTGTTTCACCCCATAATTATTGGTTTAAAATGTTTTTATATGTGTATTAAAACTTATAAAACATTCACACAAGGTCCTCCAAGCCTCTAGTTCATGTTTCCTATCTCCTTTATCAAGAATGCAGGGTTTGTGCATGGGGAAAGTGCCCTTTATCTGAGGAAAAATAGAGGGAACTTCCCCTATTTTATTCATAAAAAAAATATAGGAGAATATTATAAAAATAAAAATGATTATTTTTAAATATTTTTACCTCTTGGTTTCAAGTCTAGACCCCAAAACCTCCTCAATTTCTAAGGTAGACTAGTCAGGCTAGGATTGTGTGTGAACCTCCTCCAAATGAATTGTGTGTGCATGATGAGGATATATTATTTAATTTGATTCAAATTATAAGAGTTAAAATATGTTTTAATACTCATGATTAATACTCCATATTTTCCTTTGTCACCTAAAATCCTCTTAGCTTTCTCCATGCTTTGAATTCTAAAGCTTTATTGGGTAAACCTTGATTATACCCTATTTTGGACTACATTGACCTCTAAAATCACACCTGTAGGTTAAATTTAATGAGGAAAACCTTTAAAATGGTTTTAATTCCTTTATTTAATCCTCTATAATGAATTATCAATGGTTGGGTCCCTATTCATCTTGAGTTGATGTAATACTAACCCTAGATAACAAGTTCCATCTCCCTTTCTATCTTAGTCATAGTCAACTAACTGTAGGTACACACATTAGTGAAAATGAGGTGTAATTGAGATTTATGAAGATTATTTAATACCTTAAATAATCTTTAAAACCATTTGGTGTTATCATAATATCTAGATTTACCTTGGAGGAACTAAACAACATTAAGACATCAATCAAACACAACTTTGTCTTCATACCCACTTGACTAAGGCATATACCTTTAGAACCTTGATATAGGTTTATTTGCTTGGTATATATCTTATGAAGATAATTATGATTATGGATAAGGTTCATATTTTTTTGGTTCATCATGTTACCATTTCCAAGCATTACACATTTACTTTTAATTCACTAAACTAAGTCTTTTTTAGAGGATTGATAAACCCTTCCTATATGTCTCTATTAGGTGCATATATTAGCTTCAAGGATTTTGGTAATGATACTTGAAAGACCTAAATTTACATATGAGGTCCATATAATATATTACCATTCCTTGGGCCCACTTTTTATGAGCTAGGATACCACCAAAATGCTTTGATTGAGTCACTGCCTGTAGGTGGACTTTTAGGAACATGTACAGACTAAGAGTGGTCATATGGGAACATGTCACCACTTTTCAAATCATCTAGATGGTCCTTTAGATCATGAATTCCATATCCATCATCAAAACCATTTAATCATGAAAACTTGGCCTACTTTTCCACCTAGAGGGGTAAGAGGTCTCTTTTGACTCAAGCTTGTAGAGGATATTGGTTGTTTTTAGTGTCTCCATTGGTAAGTTTGAGCCATCAAAACACCAATATTTATTAATCATCCTTTATTCAAACCTATATTAGATCTTGTTTATTCTAGAGGTTTCAAATTCCACCTAGCTAGGTGTCCCAACTCTCCATGGTATACATGTTAAAAGACATCCAAAAAACCTTAGGACCTATATTCTGTTTCTTTTGGGAAAAAAGGTCCTTGAACTTAGTCATGAGTTTCAAACATGATTTCACACCTTTCCTTTCCCCCTTTTTAACTTAAAATAGGTTGGAATTGGTCCACCATATGCTAATGCTTGTATATATATTTATCATATTTTTAAATATCACATTCAAAACCTATATAGCTCTGAAGTACTACCTGTAGGTAGTCATTAATATGCACATGTAATAGAGTAAATTTGGATAGTGTACAATATATCCATGGTTATGATAGTATATATCTTCATAAATTATATCAATACATTATTCGTTATAAAACACTTGAAAAGGGTTCCAAAAACGTTTCTACAATGTGGACTTGAACTTCATAGCACTTTTAGGTGCATATTCATGGTGATTATGTGAGGGTATCTCATGCAACTACTTAGTCACTCTGTTTTGAAAGAAATTTGAAGGTTGATTATGTTGGGTGAATATTTTGTCGCCAGCTAATTGATGGCAAAATGGTTACATCAACCATAGCATAAGGATATTTATGCAGCAAAATGGGTGTGGTGACCATAGCCAGAATGAGATAAATATCTCTTTTTAGCAAGGGGAGGTTCCCTATAATATATATATATATATATATATATGTATATATAAGCTGAAAATACACATAGGGGTGAAATCATACCATCCATCTCTCTTTTTTTAGAGATGATGTTCACAAAATAGAGGAGAATTCTTGGGTAATTACTGAAGGCATTTCTCTTCTTTCAGAAATGATGTTCAGAAAACTAGAGGAAGACTTCCTAGCTAGTAACTATAACCACAAGAAACCCACAAAAGCATAAATTATTTCATTGCTTCTCTTACACTAATTAGGACAAAGAACACCATAGAAGGAAGTGTAGCCCAAAGTCTCCACTGCATACTACAACAAAGTGAAAGATTACGAAGGATAAAGAGAGCTCAAATCTCTCTAGTATCCTTTACATAAAACACAGAGTGAAAACAATTATGGTAGCATAAATTCTCCCATAGTCAGCTTCAGGATATCTTCCAGCTTATTTCCACTTGTTCTACTTTTTTGATTAAATGGATAAGACTATATCTAGGAAAAACCCATAAGAACAATTTATTAAATGACACAAGCTATTTCAACACAAAGTTTGAAAGGTTACTTGCTTTCTCATTCACTTAACAAAATATGATTAATAGTCTGAGCTCAAAGTCTTAAGAATGCCTTTCAATTTGGGTAGAGCTTCACTTCTGATAATAGAGAGATCTCCTTTATACAAAATGAGAGATTACAATATATAACATCACAAGAAAGACTTGGGTGCTTGTTTTCATGAAAACAACCCATGTTGAATTGAATGCATTGAATATATGTGAAAGGGCCATGCTAGAATAGGTCATCGGCCTTAAATTTGGCATTCTGAATCATCTCAAATGTCTCCTCCTAAGCATGGGTTGTCTGGTCTTCTTTATGACACTTACACAACTGTCTATTTGCCTTTACTTAATGTATAAAAATAGGTCATGCCTTTGAATGTTTATGTTCTCTGATTTCCACCTAGTGGACTATTTCACCTACTAGAAATAACTCTCCTATAGATATTTCTAGATTACCTATAGTTGTTCTCTCTTTCCTTGCCATGTTTTGTCTCTTCCTAGTGATCTGAGCTCTCGAGGCTATCTTCTCACTTTATGTTGGCTCCTTCAGCTCCTTTCTAGGCTGGTTAGTGAGCTTGTTCTTAGGTCTTTTGAAAACTAATGGTTATTCTATCACCCTAAATTTGACATCTGTGGAGACATCACTAGTCACTTGAACCTCTTTGAACTTTGAACCTTGAACTCCTTTGGTTCAAAGGTTCAATGGTTCAAAGGTTCAATAGTTCAAAAATTGAATGTTTTGTAAAGGGTTGCATTTGCTCTCTTTTTCTTCTTCAGTTGAACCATTTATTTTAACCCTTTGGTTGAACCATCCTGTTGAACTTCTTTCTAGAATATTTCACTTCCTTCATTCTCTCAAAGCTTCCTTTTAAACTTTGAACTCTTTGAACCCTTTGAACATTTAAACCTTTGAACCATTTCGGTTCAAGGTTCAATGGTTTAATGAATCATTCTAATTATTTGAATCCTTTTACTCTCTAAGTCTATCAAACTCATTAAACTCATTGAACCTTTGAACTCTTTTGGTTCAAGGTTCAACAGTTCAACGGGTCAATCTTAACTCTTCAAATCCTTTTATTTTCTAAGTCCTTCAAAGCCATTAAACCTTTGAACTCATTGAACCTTTGAACCTTGCAGAGGTGGGGTTCAATGGTTCAACAATTCAAAGTGGTTCATTATAATTGTTTAAATGCCACTATTAAGTCTTTTGATGAACCTCAGCATTGAACCATCCTCAAAAGTCTAAAGAAAAACCTTAAGTGTTTTAAACTTCCTTTGAAGAAAGCTCGCCTGTTGAACCTGTAACTTTCTTAGTTGAAAAGGCTTGAATGTTTGAAAAACTTAACTATTTATAACATTTTGAAAGAAAGAAAGAGACCATTTTGGCCTTCAAGACCAAAATGATTGGCATGTTATCCACAAAAACAAGTGACAAATTTTGGGAACAACAGCTGGCTCCAGTTGGGGAACTTCCATTGATTGAAATTTTGAAATAATTGAAGGGAGTAGAATCCAGAATCCTAGTGCCTTCATCTATGCCATTAGGCTATGGAGTCATGCTTACCTAAAAAGAAAGTGCTAAAAAATAAACAAACACAAAACAAAAGGAAGACTATACAAAAATTATACATATGTACAACTAGACTTATCTGATACTTCAAGGATTGAAGTGCTTCAGATGCTGCCCACTGTGAGGCAAAATAAATGGCATTCCATCTTGATATCTCAGCAAAAAACTATTTTCACCATTTAAATGATGAATGGCAAATGCGCCTCTCCATAAGGAATCCAATTTTCCATATATTCCTTTTGGTTCTCTCCTCTTGTCCCACAACAAGACTTGATCTTCAATCTAAAAATTATGGATCCTGGCTTTTTGGATGAATAGTCTCTTTACTAGACTTTGATGCATGGCAATTCAGTTCACCAACATAGTTCATTGATAATTTAGTTTAGTCAAGAACATGATCCTTTTGTCGATGGAACTTTCAAAAGTTGAATCTTCTACTACCTTTGCTAATTTTAATGCTAGTAATTCCATGGTGATTGGTATCTCTACATTCAGACAATATAGAATTTGGAATGGGGACATACCAATTGCCCTCTTGGGTGTAATTCTATCTACCCATAAAGTGTCAAGCAATGCTTTATGCCAGGTTCTCTGATTGCCATCTACCCAATTCTTGATAATGGTCACCAAGTTCTTGTTGCTTGATTCTGCTTGACCATTTCCTTGTGGATAATAGTCAGAAGAGTGGGAGAGGATAATCCCATAATGGTAACAAAAGTGGGTAATCTCATGAGAAGAGAAACAAGTTGCATTATCTATTACAATCTTGGTTAGGACCCTAAACTTGGAAATAATGTTTTCCTTGAGGAAATTACACACTACTTCTAAAGTAGCATGCTTGACTGGAATGGCTTCCACCCACTTGGTAAAGTAGTCTATGGTTATAAGGGCATAATCATGTCCAGCACTCAAGGACAAATTTACAACACTAATAAAATCTATTCCCCATTGCTAAAATGGCTCTTCTATCACCACAGCATTGAGAGGTAATGCAGCCAACTTGGATTTGCTAATGAACTATTGACATAGCTTGCATCTATGCACCCAAGCATATGAATCTTGAAATAGAGTAGGCCAATATTACCTAGCTCACAGAATCTTATGGGTAGTCACAAGCACAAAAAAATGTCTTCCACAAGCTAAATTATGGAAAGACTCCAAAAGTTTGTTCTGCTGCACTTTATCCATGTAGCTAAGGAATACCCCATCAAGGTTCCTCTTATATAGACTATTTTCCCATAGGACAAAGTTGGTAGCTTTCAACTTAATAGTCCTCTTTTCTTTATGAGACAAGTGAGCAAGACACTTGTTATAGGTAAGGAAATAAGTAATATTTAAATACCACTCATTCATAGTGGTGATAAAGAGAACTATTGGCATGTCTTCAACTTCTATTTCTTCATGCCCTATTTCTCTTGGTATATTATCAGTAATTAATTGGTAGAGGCCCCTTCCCTGCATATTCTTCATAATTTTGATAACAAGATCAAACTCCTAGATTTTGGCAATCTAATTACCCCTTTTGGTTCCAAACTCCTACTGAGTTAGTATGGACTTGACTATTGTATCAGGGACTAGAGCAATGGTATATGAGTTTAAGATGTAAAAATGGAAGTACTTTACCACCTTTACCAAAACATAAGCATGCTTCTCCATGTTTGAATAATTCATCTCATGAGCTTTGAGAGGACAACTCATGAAAGATATGGGAGATTCCACACTTTCTTTGTTCTGCTGAACCAAAATGGCTGAAAGTGTGTGTTTAGAGCATAGCTATACATCACAAAGTCTTTGGTGTAATCAAGACAAACTAAGATTGGGGCATGGGTGATAGCTTCCTTAATGTCTTAAAATGCTGACTTGCCTTCTTCAGTCTAGTTTAAAGTGGCTTTGCCCTTCATCATATTGACAATGTGGTGCGTCTTCTCTATGAATTTAGGAATTAACCTTCACAAAAAGTTCACCTCTATAAAGAAAGAGTGAATTGCAGTCTTACTGGTAGGAAGAGAAAGCTCTTGAATAGATTTGACTCTTTCTAGGTCAATCTTTATGCCTTCTTGGGACACAGTGTGACTGAGAAGTTTACCTTCTGTAACCCCAAAAATTGACTTCTTAGGATTAAGAAAAATACCATTCTACCTACATCACTCTAGCACTTATTGTAGATGATGCACATGATCAGGACAATGTTTATAAAAAACTATCAAATCATTAAGGTATACCATAATGAACTTACCCATTTTATTTTTGAAAGCAAGATCCATCACTCTTTAGAAAGTGGTGCTAGCATTGATCAAGCCAAAAGGCATTTTATGATATGAAAAAGTTCCCTACGGTGTTGTGAAAGTGGTCTTATGTTGGTCCACTTCACCAAATTCCACTTGATAATATCTTGAAAAACTATCTAGCATTGATAACATCTTAGCACCAGTCACTGTCTGTAGTAGCTGATCCATAATGGGCAGGAGATAATTGTCTTTTAAAGATGACTGATTCGTATTTTTGAAATCAACACATAGGGAAATTTCTCCATTCTTCTTTCTCATAGGGGATATTTTCACAATCCAAGTGGAATGATGGATTGGGAAAATAATTCTTGGATCCAACATTTTTTGTATCTCAAAAAGAATTGTGCCTGATATTTTAGGGTTGTACTACCATTACTTTTTCTTGTGAGATAAATGACCCAATCTTGAGAGGAATTTCATGCTAGATTTCTTCAAGTCTGAGAGGTTTCAGATCATCATTAGAGTATGCCAAAACATCAATGTAATGGCAAAGAAGTGTAATTAATTTAAGTTTTTCATCAAGAGTATAACAATTCCTAATGTTGACCATTTTAGGATTGTCTTCTGTACTCAAATTGATTTGATCAAAATCTTTGGAGGATTTTGAATCCATTTGTTATTCCTTGATAAACCTATCATGCTTGTCTAAAAGTTTCTCAAGAGAAACTAATCCTTTGAGAATTTTATTCCCTTTGAGCTGAAGGAACTCTTCATCAACTTTTGAATCCATTTCTGAAGTTGATTCTTGTGGTGGAGATTCACTACCTTCAAATTGAAGCTTTTCAAAGTTATCTATTTATTCCAAAAAAACAAATATTTGTTTTTTGCCATTGAACACCTACCAATGGTTAGCATTATCAGGTACACTTGGTCAAAAGACCAACTCGATAGTGTACCTATCTTCTTTGAAATCTTGGTGAGGGACCAAGAGAGTTGTAGAGACGGCTAATGAATCTACTCAACTATTGAATTCTCTAGGCATGGTAAAAATATTGAAAGTATCAAAGCTTTCAATGCAGTCCCACACTAGATTTTGATAATGTTACAATCTCTCATTCTTGGTTTGATACAAGTTTCTCACTTGATAAACCACCAGTTTAGCATCTCCCCAGGCATGAAGTTGCTTAATGCCTTTAGCTTGAGTAGCCTTTAATCTGAGTAGCAATGATTCATACTTAGTAGTGTTGTTAGTGTTTTTGAACTACAACTTATATGCATATGGGAAGATATCTCCTTGAGGAGATATTAAAACTACTCTAGCTCAAGAACTAGTAGAAGAATTATTGCCATCGAATTTTAGAATCCAAACATCATTAGAATTTGATTTTCTTTTAGATTTTTCCTTATTAGGAAGGGAAGATCCTTTTTCATGCGTACTACACCCTATCAATTCTTTTGATGTCTTATCTAAATTTTTCGTATTGTCACCTATGGAACTTTCATCTGCTAAAATAGAAATGTCTTCAGTAGTCAAAAAGTAATTACCCAAGCCTAAAGACTCAAACAAAATTTGAGATTAAGGGGATGATGTTTAGGTGATAATGTACTTCAATTCCTTCTTAGGAAGCAACCTTTGTATGATGCCCTTGATAGGGATCCTCACCTTAGATAGGCTCATGATCACTTCTCCACCAATGTCCTTGCAAAAATTTTGCCCAAGAAGAATGCCATAAGAGGCTGGGATGTCAGCCACCAAGACTGTCATTTTGATTCTCTTATCTAAGAAGGCTACAAATGCAAATTGAGAATCTTTGATTTGTCCCAAAAAAGGCACTTATTTGTTTTCCATGGAGAAACATCTCCCAAAGGTCTTAGTCAGTGTGAGACTAGAAGATTCTACCACCTTAGCAGGCATGACATTGTTAGAAGCTCCTAAGTCTATAATGCAATTATTCAATTGATGACCATTTATTAGTAGGGAAACATAAAATGGTTGTCTTCCCAAGGGTAGATGGAGGAGTGATGACAAGATTATTTTAAGTAGATGTGTTCTTTGGGGGACCAAGAGTTACTTTCAAAATTTCTTGTCCTGCAGGGACGGTTTTATTTTTGACATATTGAACTAACCTATCCAACTGATCAGGGTTGGATTGTAAGAATTCAAACTCAAACATTTGAATTTTGGTCTTCATAGAATGGTTAATTATATCAAATGACTAAAATGAATTAGAAATAGAGGAAGGTAGTCCACTAATCTAGGTTTTACTGGGTGTAGGGTCTGCGAATTTGATGTAGAAGGTGAAAGAATATTTGAGGTACTTACTTTTTTAGTGATCACTGGGTCCTTTGATTGGAAAGGCAATGAAGTTCTTCATTTAGTAATTGAAATTTTTAGTTGAGATTATTTCCCTATTTTTATTTTATTCAATTATTGAGCTGACTGGTTCTAGGACCTGGTAAATACAATGTATGATCCATCAAATGCTTCACCTTTACTTATGGGTTCATCCTGGTAATTCAAGAAACCAATGTTGGAGTCACCAACTAATTCTTCTTGGCCTTCTATAAAGAGATCAATGTCATCTTTTTGGTTTAACTTAGGTTGGAAAGAAAAATCAGATTCAGTTTCAAGATAACCAACTGCTGAGTTAGTTGGTGTTGCTTCAATGGTAAGCTTCCTTGGTGGGGGAGGAAGGTGATTTGGTTGCCCTTGATTTTTGGTAGCATTTCTTTGATATGACTAGTTGAGAAATGTCCTCCTTGGTATATCCTGATAAGAAGGAGGAGTAGACATCCCTTGCACCATTTATTTTTTGAGAGCTAGCAATTCATTTGCTACTTTTGCACCATAGGATCAATGGTGCCTATAGAAGAATATTCAAAAGATGAAGAAGATTTACCTCTGTTAAGATCTCTTCTTATCTTTCATACTAAGATAAGATCGTCTTCAACCTTAGTCACCAAAATTTGAGCTGTAACAAGATCTATGTGGCCAGCCTACCTCAATAGGAAACTCACTTTAGGAAGCTAAGAATTGATGAAGAAGCATTTAAGATTCTCAGCTGTCAGCTAAGCAATTATAAGAATCCTATTCCTTAGCTTGTCAAATTTGGCAATGAAGTCTCTCGTGGGTTCATGAGGATCGTTCTTCATTTGTGTAAGCTAGGCTAACAAGGCATGTACATCTTCTATAAGTTTGAACCTGGCCTCAAATTTAGCCTTGAGAGTGTTCTAGTTAGTTACTATTTGTGCATGCAGATGATAAAACTAGTCTACATCAACTCCTTACAATGTCTCCACAATTATTATGATTGTAATGTCTTCATATTCAACATCTATTACACCATAGGCTATGTAAAAGGCTGCAATATATTCATTAGGATAAACCTTCCCATCACCATAGAACATGGGGAAATTTTTCTTTGAGCTATGGGGTAGCTCATGTAGAGGTGGGGTTAGATTCAGAGGACCAAAATTATTACCCTAGGGGCCTTGAGCTACCATGATATGGCTATTAAAGGGAGGGATAATAAATCTCTATGGGATATGTATATACAAAGCTCTAATAGTAGAGGAAAGAGAAGCTTTGCCTAATATTGGAGATCTGATGTTTGTAGGAGAAAAATCTTGGTTCGCTAAAGGTGAGATGGTGGAAGACAAAGATCAAAATTACTTAGCTACACTAACTCAAATATAGGGTCAACAATACCTTGAGCTCTCTGGCTTCACATGTATGGTGGATCTGCTAGAGTGTAAAATGAAAATGGAAAAGAACTAGAACTACTTCAATTTGATGCTTGAGGCTTCAAGCTACTTGTTCTTCCCTAGCAGAGTCGCTAAAAATTATTGGGTGAATATTTTATCACTAGCTGACTGACAACAAAATGGTTACATCAACCACCACATAAAAAGATTTATGCGGCAAAATGGGTGTGGTGAACATAGCTAGAATGAGATAAATCTCTCCTCTCAACAAGTAGAGGTTCCATATATATATATATATATATATATATATATATATATATATATATATATATATATGTATATATATGTATATATATAAATGTGTGTGTGTGTGTGTGTGTGTGTGTATATATATATATATATCTATGTGTGTATATATGTGTGTGTGTGTGTGTAAGCTGAAAATACACATAGGGGTGAAATCATACCATCCATCTCTCTTTTTTCAAATATTATATTCACAAAATAAATTAGAATTCCTAGGTAATTTTTGAAGGCATTTCTCTTCTTTCAGAAATGATGTTTAGAAAACTAGAGGAAGACTTACTAGGTAATAACTATAACCACAAGAAACCCATGAATGCACAAAGTCTTTCATTGCTTCTCTTACACTGATTAGGACAAATAACACCATATAATGAAGTGTATCCTAAAGTATCCACCGCATACTACAATAGAGTGAATGATTACGAAGGATAAAGAGAGCTCAAAGTCTCTCTAGTATCCTTTATAAAAAACACAAACTGAAGACAATTATGGTAGCACAAAGTCTCCCACAGTTGGATTCAGGACATCTTCTAGCTTATTTCCACTTGTTATGCTTTTTTAATTAAATGGACAAGACTATATTTAGGAAAAATACATAAGAATAATTTCCTAAATGACACAAGCTATTTCAACACAAAGTTTGAAAGGTCACTTGCTTTCTCATTCATTTAACAAAATATGATTAACAGTCTGAGCTCAAAGTCTCATGAATGCCTTTTAATTTGGGTAGAGCTTCACTTTTGATGATAGAGAGATCTCCTTTATACAAAAAGAGAGATTACAATATATAACATCACAAGAAAGACTTGGGGGCTTGTTTTCATGAAAACAACCCATGTTAAATTGAATGCATTAAATATCTGTGAAAGGGCCATGCTAGAATAGGTCATTAGCCTTGACTTTGGCATTATAAATCATCTCAAATGTCTCCTCCTAATCATGGGTTATCTATTCTTCTTTATGATGCTTACACGGTTGTCTATTCACCTTTACTTAATGTAGAAAAATAGGTCATGCCTTTAAATGTTTATGTTCTCTGATTTCTACTTGGTGGACTATTCCACCTATTGAAAATAACTCTCTTATAGATATTTATAGATTTATTATAGTTATTCTCTCCTTCCTTGCCACATTTTGTCTCTTCCTGGAGATTTGAGCTCTCGGGGCTATCTTCTCACTTTATGATGGCTCCTTCGACTCCTTTATGGGCTGGTCATTGAGCTTGTTCTCAAGTCTTTTGAAAACCAATGGTTATTCCATCACCCTGAATTTGATGTCCATGGGGACATCACCAATCGCTTGAACCTCTTTGAACCTTGAACCTTGAACTCCTTTGGTTCAAAGGTTCAATGGTTCAAAGGTTCAATGGTTCAGCGATTGAATGTTTTGTAAAGGGCCACATTTGCTCTCTTTTTCTTCTTCAGTTGAACCATTTCTTCAAAACCTTTGGTTGAACCATCCTATTGAACTTATTTCTAGAATCTTCCACTTCATTCATTCACTCAAAACTTCCTTTTGAAATTTAAACTCTTTAAACCCTTTGAACCTTTGAACCATTTTAGTTCAAGGTTTAACAGTTCATTCTAATGGTTTAAATCTTTTTATTCTCTAAGTCTATCGAACTCATTAAACTCATTGAAACTTTGAACCTTTAAACTCTTTCAATTCAAGGTTCAATAGTTTAATGATTCAATCTTAACTCTTTGAATCCTTCTTTTATTTTCTAAGTCCTTCAAAGCCATTGAACCTTTGAACTCATTGAACCTTTGAACCTTGCAGAGGCGGGGTTTAATGGTTCAATAGTTCAAAGTGGTTCATTCTAATTATTTGAAGCCCACTATTAAGTCTTTTGATTGAACCATGGAATTGAACCATACTCAAAACACTAAGAAAAAGCCTTAAGTGTTTTGAATTTCCTGTGAAGAAAGTGTGCCTATTGAACCTGTGACTTCCTTAGTTGAAAAGGCTTGAATGTTTGAAAAACTTATCTGTTCAAAATATTTTGAAAGAAAGAAAGAGACCATTTTGGCCTATAGGAATAAAATGATTGGCATGTTGTCCACAAAAACAAGTGATGGAATTTGGGAATAATATATTCACCACTAGATGATGTTTTAAGACACACCAATACCTCAAAACCTTCAATATACCCCCATGAACATGGCATAAAGGTTTCAAATATATGATTTACAAAGAATGACTATGTGACATTCAATGACTAAACTTTTATAGAGATTACTTGGATAATGGAATTAAGATATTATGAGATCATTAAAAATTTTACAATTAGTATATACTAATCACAAACTCCTACAATCATTGATAACACATGAGAATATGAAAAAATGGTGGAAAACTAGTTTGTCACCCCAAATGAGATTAGTCTACAAATTTGATATTATTTGACCATAAAAACATATTAAAACATGAAAAAAATCATGGAATAAATAAATATAAATTGGAGAAAATAGTTTTGTTTATAAAATATGAGTAGTTGGTTTGTACGTAGTTATTCAAACCAAGAAAGAACCGATAGGGTGCACAAATTAACAGGTAGTTTTGGAAGCTAAACTTAAAATGGATGGTTCATAAAGCATGGTTGACAAAAATCAAACTTATTTCTATTAAAATTTAGATACCTAATTTTAATATCACCTCCCTAAATATTTTGACCTAAAACTCCTTGTGCTGACCGTACCAAGCAAAAACTTGAGTGTCACTTCAATCTGCCAAAAAGGGAAAAAATGTAGTAGAATAGTTTTGGGAAAATAACGGCACTTCCAAATCAAATAAAATATTTAAATGAGTGTGGGGTATCTAAAGAGACACTTTTCACCATTTTATAAGTGGCACACTTCCTAAGTAGGATGTACAAGTGCCAAACTCTTCTATTTCTTTAAGAAAACTAACTTTTCTTTTGATAAACCTAATTTTTTTATTTTATTTAGTTATTTAAGAAAGTTTTGGACACATGGGGCATGAAATAACTGATTTACACTTTCACATTTCCTATTAAACCTATATAAATTATTAGATACACTATTTTGACCGCTCAAATGACCTAAAAATGATAAATGGACCTAAAAACTAATTAACCAAAGCTAGTACAATATTAATTGACATAAAATGACCTATAAAACAACTCATGACAATAAATTATATCCCCTTATAGGCATAAAAATCAATATTTTAACTGTGGGTGCCCCAACTTGACCTAAAAGTCAAATTTGGTAAATAGTTACACAAATCGCTATTGGGAAGTGGATGCATGTTAAAGATTTGGCATCTATCACTGAATAATAATTATACACTACTAGTTAGACATCATTTTTTTTTGTATCATCATGTTACTTTGTGATCGAAGAGGTATGTTCATTACTACCTAGTGAGGTGGAACATTGGTTTCCTCCTATTGAGATGGTAAGATGTTTTACCTCGACTGCATGGGTAAATTAGATGGTACTTACTATTGTGGAATATTACTCATCACCTATTAAGGTGGAGCAATTTTTTGCATATTTTTTTTGGCATGGAACTGGTCATTGGTTGGCTACTTAATCCTTATTATTGGGTGTATTAAAAAGTAGTTGGTTGAGGATTAGAGGTAGTTGGTTGAGGTTGGGAAATATAAACCCTTACCACCTGAGTTTGATAATCATTCATGGTGTTAACTAACCACACATTTTTTTTTTTGACTATTTTTTTGTATGTTAACACAACTTTGGTTTAAAATATATGTTACTTGAGTATTGTCCACTATGTTTGGCTCACTATTTTGTGTTGAATCATAAGACACTTCCTCAATGGTTGGGGTATTGAACATGTTTTATACCAAATTATTTGTAAAAATGGATCTATACCCTAATTCTCTTGTCCTTTCAAATCAATTAAGACTCCTTTTTAAGTGAGTGACTTAATAAGAGGTGTATTGACATGACCATATTATTGAAGTTACGTACTAGGTTTTGATATATCTCACATGCTATCTATATTTGAATGAAGTGTTCCTTATGAGTCCTATTTTTGTGACAAGCATATATGGATCTTCATATGACATTGATACAATGTCATTAGGGTTGTTAAAAGAGGATTTTTCATTATATGACATGTTGTAAGGTACTCTTTCTAGACTTGGCAAGTTTTCATGCCCTACCTCTGTGGTTCTATTAGTATCATAGTATAATGGCATTGTAACATAATAAAGTTACTATTGAAAAATTTTCATAACTAAAGGTATGCTATCCAAATATTAGGCCATCTATACTTGGTCTTGCTCTGTGTATGGAGGAGTGCTAACCAAATAATTAGCCAAATGATCTTGACTTTGTTCCCCTATTTGAGTGTTATATGATGGATAAGAAGTTATCTCCCAAACAACATCATCTTCATAAGGGTATTGAACAAATTCATCTTATGTGACAAAATTTCCATATCTTGGATTATACATGGCTCCAATATGTGTACAGTGAGACATGGCCAAGTCAAATGGTAAATATTTCACAACAAGATGGGTTAGAGTTTTATAAACTCTAAAAGGCTATGACTGAAAAGATAAAAGGTTCAACTATGTCTATCTCAGTCTATATATAGAGTTATATCTCCAAAAGGTCAATGCTAATATTTGGTAAAAATATTATAATGTCAAATATCTAATGTTAAATGCTTCACACAAATAAGGTCAAGTAAAATGACCTAAAAATAAGATGTCAAACTCTACTTCTAAAGATGTTCCAAATAGGTGTAAACTAGGAAAGGTAAAAGTTGTTAGGTCTTTTGGCCAAATGTGACATTAAAATCTAAGCTCAAAATAAGGCATATGCTAAGAATTTTGTCCAAAATTGGCATCAAAATCTAGACTTGAAATAAAGGGAAGATTTTTAATCTAACAAACATGGAACACTTTGGCATAAACAAATACTTGATTCTAAACATAAATGTGATTAAATTTTTATAAAACACTAAACAAAGGGTATTTTAAAGATAGAATGATTCTATCAGACAAAGGCACAAAAAATTTAATTTTCAAATTTTGGCTCAAAAATTAACCTAAGTTATGTAACCAAGAGAAATATTTTATGTATCAATCCATATGAGATGAGGCCTAAATAGAAATCAATCAATGTTTGGATCCGAACTTGTAGAAGTCAATCAAAGACTCAACTTAAGAAAGCTTAGGATCTAATGACCAAAAATCTAGGAAAATTTAAAAAACAAAGATCTAACAAGGCATAAATGATTGGTTTAAACTATTAAAAAAATTAGACATAAGATAAGACAATTATTTTGAAATAATTTAAATATCATAATGGCACTATCATTCTCAAAGGATGTAATAATATTTTGTTTCAAAGACTTCTAAGGATCAAAACTTGAATTTATTTGGGAAACATAATGTTACCTATCTTAATCAAGTGATACACACAATGTTTTTGACACAAAAATCCTTATAAGTTAAATCAAGGTGTCAAATAGATGTCATAGCACCTCCTTAAACAATAGAGTAGTGAAGATAAGAAAACTCATTTATGACATAGTTTAACAAATAAATTTTTAGTCACAAAACACCATGCAATAAAAAAAAATGATATAAATACAGCTGAGGTTGACTAAAAATTATAAGTTATGACTATCTAGATTGATCCCAAGTGTGGCTAACACAAGAGAAGCATCACCTCAATTGAGTTCATACCGATCAAATTATCTTGCAAGGGTCTATTATTTTTCATGATTATTCCATCCATGGATGACTTAGTGGAATCCCATGTTTAACCAGACTTAACTTGGGCCTTCATTACTAAAAGAGAGGTTAAAAACTCAAACCCCTAGCTCTAAAAGTATGTGTACCCTAATTTGTATACCCCACTATGGAGTGGGGTTAAAACACTTCTAGGAAAAAAAGTTCTAGGTCAATTCTTCCTTAGATAACTTGTGAGAGGCAATGACAACCCTTCACAAGCCAAAATGCATGAAAATAAGGACTAAGTGGAAAGACTTTAGGGTTGCTTTTAGATCACCCAAACCATATGGGTTTTGGGGAAATCTTAGGCAACTTTCTTTCCATGCCTTAGAATAGGTATACGTGCAATTCAAATTCTCTTTTAATCACATGAGTTCCCTATAGGGGATGACAAGAGAGCATACACGTGTTATTCTTTTTATGAAAATAAATAATCAAAAAATAGTTTTCAAGTGATAATGATTGAAGTTTTATTTTAGGCACCAAATTGAAATTTGACAATGTTACTTACTTGGCCCCTTGGCTTAAGTGTGAAAGCTTGAAATAATTACACAAAATAACTTAGGAAAAACTAGCTAGTTCATTTTAAGCCCAAAGTTTTATTGTTCAATATTTAGCCTAAGTTTGTTTTTAAGCACCAAAAATAAGTGTTCAAGACTTAAACATTTGTTTTAAGCACCAAAAATGAAGTGTTTGAAAACATGAACAATCCTAATTCCATTTAAACACCAAATACCAAATGTTCAAGATCTAACATGTTAATTTTAGCACTAAAATGAAGTGTGAGTGATTTATTTAGATTCCTTTTAAAATCCTAAAATGAAATGTGTATTAGCCTAAACTTGTAAATTTATGTTCAAATCACCTCTTGGACTTAAAATTTTAGATAGTCTCTTCCTTCTTAGAATCGATTTTGACGTTGAGAAAATAAACTTTGAAAAATTAGCTCTCAAGTTTTTATTTTTGAAAACACAGTGACTATGGTTGATCAAAACTGACTGATGCCAATTTTAAGCTAACTAATATTAGTTAGTCCCAAAGAGAACCAATGCCAATCATAATAAAATTATACCAGTTGAGTAAGACCATCTTTGATTACCTATGAACCCAAAGTCCAAACCACACAAGATGAAAAGTGTTAGGTCAGTCTAAATATTGATAAATTTTTTTGAAACCTATAATGCAATGATCAGGTAAATAATATAAAAGATGATGAAACCAAGAAATCTCAAATAGGAATGTTAGAAAGATTCAAAACTCAAGCTTTATGAACCATGTTTCACCCTGGATACTAATCGATGATGGTCACACAAAACCAAACTCAGTTAGGCAAAAATGATGATGGTCATGAAAAATTGATGTTGATTAGGCATAACTAATGTTGGTCTCTATGTAGATTTGAGTTAAATCAAGACTTAAAAAGATGACAAAATCAAATCTAAAACTACAAACTTGAAGGAATTTAAGCATTCATTTGTCAATTTTTCCATTGCATCTTCATCTCTTTGTTACGTAGGATGTTTCTTGTCCCACTGGGTGTGTCATTTGTGATCAAGGAATCCAAGAAGGGGGGTTAGATCATGTGTTAGCTTAACAATGAAAGCAAAATTAAAAGAAACACACTAACATGCATAACATTATCTTGATTATATGAAAGAGGGGGAGCTTAGTGAAGAAAACCAATTGATAAACCATAACTAAAATGCAAGAAAAACATCATTTCTTACCTTCCTTGAATGCTACAAGATATTTCTTCATTGGCGTGTCCAGCTTATTCTTAATAGATCTTTGGCAAATGGAGTTGTGTGGCTCCTTCTCCCCTTAGCACCATGATTTGGTTCATGCTTGTTTTATGTAGCTTCATGGATTGGCTTAGAATTTTGGTATTATAAATCTACTATTTGTAATCTTTTCATAAAACCAAAATTATAACATTACTATGTCGAATCTCTCCAAATGAAGAGGTAAATTCTTGTATTTTTAGGTTTATAAACTAACCCCAACTGAAGGTGAGTTAGACTATAGTTAGAGCTTGGAATGGGTTCAAACTTTACTTTAGTGAGTTAATTAACCATAGTAGAGTTAAAAGGTGTCAAATGGTCATGATTAGAAATGAATAGGAATGTTGAGATATTTTCAATAAATGACAATTCACAAAAGGTAATTATGAATTCCTAAGATATTATTTGATTTTTGAATTTCCTTTTTGATAATTCATTTAATTAATCAAGGTTAATTCAATTTAGGCATTTGGTTTGGTTTTACATGGTAATTAATTATGTTTAGACATTTTAGCTTTTTTCAAGTTTTGAATTAATTTGATGTGTGCATTTGTCCCATTTAATTGATTTATATGCCAAATTGTATTTTATAAAGATAAATTTGAGACATTTTGTGATTCTTAGGTTTTATTTACAAATGTTGGTAAGAATCAATCTAAATTCTAGTATGAAACCATTTGTAGCCAATTTTGGATGTCGAAAATGAGGTATAAAAATGGTATATAAAGTATCTTACTCTTTAAAACTCATACCACTTACTTTAACCCATGCCAAGGGTTTCTTGATAGTCTTATGGTTTTGACCCTAATGATCTTCTTCTTCTACTTTATCCTCATTCCAAAAATTCAAATCACTTTAAGAACTTCCCTCATGGTCCATAATATCTATCATGAACTTTGATACCTCATACCCAATAAAAAACTTTCACCCTTTCCTCATATTTGATGTAAAACTAAATCTTGTCGTAGATGCTCTCTATAGGTCTCAACTAATTGTGCACAACTATATGCATTTTCCTAGAAAGGATGGTTATGGAAGTTTTACAAACTTGTTTGAGAACTTTCCTAAGATTTTATACATCATATTCAATAATAATAAACCAATCTCTTATTATTTTTTTGATGATAGAATCTCAAAGGCAAATTTGCTCTCTATAGGTCTCAATAGGCCTAATATACCTCCTCCAAGAGATCCTAGCTCAATATAATGGTTTATTATCATGTGAAGTAGTATAATCAATGTCTCACACATATTAAATATACTTACAAACATGAAACTCAACTCAAAAATTCATATTATCTCTTCATTTTTGTGTGTAGTCCCATATTTGTTCATCCTAGGCTTTAATATTAGTATAAACTTATTTGTTGAATGAACCTTCTTACATATTATGACATTGGAGTATCTTGAGGAAAATGAGGATATTTTGTACCCTATTTGATAAATTTATTAAGGAGATAACACACAAATTTTTCCAAGAACTTTTCATTTCTACTTGCAGACTTGATATAGTCTACCTATTTATGAATGAAGACATTGTTCTCTTGCCATCTTTGCTCTTTACATGCTTAGAATATTTTTTAGATTAGATGCATTAGGGGAATAATTTTAAGGATAAATAGAAAACTTAATTTTTTGTTATATCCCTATTCTAATTTTATTCAATACTTGAACCTTGTCTAAGGACACTTAGACTAATGGTTTTTATAGCCTACCAATTGTAGGTTTCCCTCAAAGATAATCATGAGTACTATGTGATTATTCATATGTATGTATATCTTGTAATTGAGGAATGTGTGCTTGAACCAATACAAGAAATACAATTAGGATGTGAGTGCAAGCTATTTGACCATGAAATGTATAGTGAAATAACATTACAAACTCTTTGGCTTCTTTTATAATCCCAAAACCCTTAAAACAGTGTCAAACATGCTCAAACTTACACTCTTTTAACCTTGTAGACCTATAGGTTCACATTTGGCTCATTCATGCATTGAATTACAACTTTAATATGGTGTAGGAGGATTTATTAGGTTTTTATGAAGTTATAAACATAATTTACACTTTATTCTACCCACATTCATGCTAGAACCACCTCATAGTGTCAATAATCCCTACCTATTATGTATAAAACATCCAAACAAAGAAGTTTCATGCTAGTACCAATATAATCATTTGAATTCTATGCTAATTTTGATATTTTAGGTACTATTAGACCTCAAATAAACACTTTTAAATCATTTACATGCATTCACTAATATTAAACATGCCATTTCAAGAGGAAAACCATGGCAATGGTGTTTAGAAGGGTTTTAGAAAGGTTTAAATTATTAAAAATGATTCATAAAGCTTTATTACCTAATACAAAAACTATTTCCATTGATTTTAAGTTCAAAGTGGTGGTAAACATACCATAAGAGCATTCAGTCTGAAACATATCCTCATTTATGAACCAACATTATGAAATTAAGCATTTTTCTCTTGCAAGCAGCCCAATTGGAAAGTTGAATGTTTTTTTACCTTATTTGGACCTAAAAATTCTTCTTTTACATGATTTTTAGATTTATTAGGATATATAAAGTTGTGGGTATCTTAGGAATCCATTCTTAGTTTGAAAATTCCTTCAATGAGACCTCGTAATCAAGCTTAAGGATGCATAATCACTCCTGAACATGTCTTCATCAAGAAAGTTTGCCATATTATACCAAAATACCTTGTTATATCTTTGAAACAAATGTCCATAGATTTAATCTTATCTTGTATAGTGGTGATGTAATTTACCAATCATCTTATCATCTTCTTTTCCCTACCATTTACTCATTATGCTATGTTTGGATGTTAGAACAATGAGCAAAATACTTTTCAAGGTGAGTTATACATTGGATAAGAAACATTGTAACACCTTAGCCAAGTTTATGGGTATAAATACATATAACATGGTTTTCACAAATGTAAAATGACTCAAAAGGCCCATTTTGACCTTTAGGCATGATACTTGACCTTCATATTTAATGCTTCCCAAGGTGGTTACATTATAATATTTCAACAAGAAATAGAAGACAAAATAATATAAACCTTAATATCTACAAAAATACCTTAACCTTTATAAATACTTTAAAATTCAATGTTACCATCTTACCAACTTTTATTCTAGATCCATCATCCATGGTAGAACACTATGCTTCTTGGATGTCACCATCTCATTGTCTTCCTCTATTGATCAAGCACATCTTGAATTTTACCAACCTACCTTAATCTTTCCAAATTTACCTTAAAATTTTCTAAACTTCATATTAAAATACATCTTCAAAGATCATGGCATGAAATTGATTGGAAAAGACACACACATGGACTCTATCATCCTAATAAGATCCTATCTAGACCTTGAGATGACATACAAAACCAATACTACAACATCAAGAAATGATTCTAAATAAGACCATTTCAAGGTTAGATGACTCAGTTGCTTGGTTTTGAACAATCCTTCATCATGGGTGACTGATTAGCTAATAATTTAGAACATCATCACAGAGCCTCATAGTTAGTTTCACAAGTTTTATCTCAGCTACAATTTATCAAATTTCCATTTAAGTTGTATTTCTTTATCATTTCTAATTTTATCATATTTCCAAATATGGTAAGTTCTAAATTAATTTGTCATTTATTGCATATCTATAGAATTCTGATTTTACACAATAATTGGTCATATTTAGTTATTTAGCTTCTTTTTTTTCCAAATTTTGATAAAACACCTCCTCTTCCTTATAAGTGATAATCTAACTACATGAAAAGATAAGATTTATTTAGTATAAGAAGGTGATGAGAGACCAAGGTAGAAAACTCCATCATAATTATGTAAGATTTTAATCAATGAATCTAAACTCTAGTTATGAATAATGATGAATCTCTAGATTTGATCAAGCTCTTCTCTTCATTCTTACCTTTCTTCCCTTTCTTCTTATTTTGATTCTTAAATGATTTGGTATGAATTTATATAAATATGGTGTTCCATGGAAAATTATGCACTTAGGATAACTCTTGGAGTGATTATAAACAAATATTAAGTTACATGACTTGTTATAAAGGGAAGAAGGGACCATAAATTGATTATGGGAAAACTTAGTGTGAATAGTGATCATCAATTTTGACCAAGGTAGATTCATACGACCTATGATTTTGAGAATAAATGAATATGGGAGTAACTCTTAATGCATAACATTGAAATGTGTCATATTCAAATTATTATTTTTAATAGATAGAATCTAATAAGGTTTATCCATGATTTCAACACTAAAGGTCCTACATGAAGATTAGTGTGGGTAAGGACATGTCTTAAGATGGGAAATTTAGCACGAATAAATCGAGTATTATAAATTATGGGAAAGACACTATAGAAAATAGTCTTATGATAATTTAAAATGCCCTTAGTTTGACTTATGTTTATGATATTGAGTGACTACATGTGTGAATCAAATTAAAAAATTAAATAATTAAAACTAGTACCTTCCTTTAGCTACAAAATAGTGAATGGTTTTTTTAATTGTAAGATCGAGATAGGTTTTAATTCATGCATTATTTTTCTGGTGTTATTGAAATAATTGTATAACTGCAATAGGTAATCAATGATATATACCACTCATGATAAATATTTAGAATTTTAAATGTTTAACATTTGAATTTTACACTTGTTTGGTATTTTCCTTAAAATTTACAACAAACTTCTCCCAATACTAGAATTTATTATTTTTTTGAATCTTAATCAACACTACTCTTGGAGTTTATAATGCTTATTATTAATGGTACTAAATTTCTTACAAGTGCTACAACATAGCCAATATTTCTTTGGGATTTTCTAATAGCCCAATCCACTTCTTGATAACGAAAGTAGATAATCTACTCTTTAGGAAGATTTAAATGTTGTTAAGAACCATTTATGAATAACCTTAACATTGTGATGTTATTAAAAATTTCTCATGTCTGACTTTCACTTTGATAGAGAGTACTATGAGATTGTTATGGTGTACATATGCCCCCTTTTTAAGGTGAGGGTTGTGAACCTATTTCTGTAATCACTCATCTCAAAATAAAAAGTTATCTAAATCATATGTTAAGAAAATAACATAGCTAAATCATCAACATCCTAGAAACATATAAAATAAACATGTAAATAATTGGTATCATTTAAAAATTTGCATAAAAAACATGTAACTATCATGAAAATTACATGCAAAGCCCTATATAGTATGCTTAAATAGTAATTTCTTTGTATATCAAATGTCATGTAATAATCTAATTTAACAAAAGTAAAATAATATCATATAATTTAAAATTTAGGATGGCATAATTCCCATAATGAAAAATACTATGCAAAAAAACCATATGCTCCAAATGTCATAAAATATGGCCCTAGTTAGGCTAGATATAATAATGGAAACACACACAAGTAGATTTACCATATAGATGCATGGTAAGTACCATGGCAACATAGGCACATAGAAAATTTAATGCAATATATGAGCATAATGGTATCATAGAATCAATCATGGTATAGTAATATACATGATAGATATCATGGCTAAAAGCATAGTATAGTAATAGTCAAATACACTTAGAACCACAAAGTTTAGTGACCATACAAAAGTTAGTGAGACAACATGCAATAATGAGACTAAATATACACAATGACAAGTGGATCATATATGGAAAAGGAAACATAAAGAAGTATGCATATTCACAAATAATAAAGGATTCACATACAAAATTTAATGTATTTCATAGAAGAATCAAAATGTCAATATCCATATATTATGTAAGATCTGGGTATTATAGAAATATGTAATCAACGTAAATAGCTCACTAAGATAATTAGATAGTAATAAAATATATCACCATGATAATATGATTTAAAAATATTTCCCTAAGTTAAAGCATGTCAATAAGTAAAATTCCCACTAGTATTTGGGTAAATAATGGTCATGAAGCATTTGAATAATCCATAATCATGTAGGACTTGTTTATCTACAAAACACCCACTCAAATAAATACCATGAAAAGCATGTGTGTAAAATGTGGACATGAAAACCTATTATATAGGTAAATATGTAATCATTTTGGAAGTATAAATAATGAGATGGGTGGGGTGAATCAAGTGTCTTAAAATATTCCTCCAAATTCACTTAATAGTAATGAAGCATTCATTTACTTACATACATCAATCAACACATACATAAGCATTTATGATAGTAAACAATATAAGAAAATGAGATATATGTGATAAAACCTATATGGGAATAAAAGCCACTTAAAAACACTTGGAATAATATCATATAATCAATGGATCAAACTTTTAGTGATGCACCAACCCTAGATGGAGCACCAGCCCCTCACTTGTCAAGCACCAACTCAACTAGTACTTTAGCAAGCTTTAATCTACAAGGAGGATCCAGCCCCCTAGGTAACTCAAAACCAAATAAGATAAATTTAATATATAATCAAAATTTTACACCTATTTCTTAGTCAACTAAAGATTGACTCCTTCTTGTGCTCTTCTCACTCTTTAATCTCTCTCAAATAGCCTCTTAAGCCTTCTTGCTCAACTCGCCCTTTCTTTAGTAGAATTAGGTCAAGTGACCTTACTCAAAACATATAGACACATGATTATATATTCATGGAATATTATAAAATTTATATTATTATATAAGTCCTTTACATATTCTCCAAAACTCTTTATCCTTCACTTACATGTTCAGTTCTCTAACTAGTCAAAATAGGCCTATTAGGCCTTGTCTTTATACTTGACTTTTGATCTTACCCATCTTGGTCAGCCAAAAAAATTACCACACTTAGATCACAATTGAAATATATAAATACACATGTTTCACAATTTAAAATATCACTAAAAAGATCAGTCATTACCCTTAAGGTTCAAAACCACCATTAGGCCTAATAGAGACCTAATGCAATTAGGCCTTTTCTAAATATATATTTCACTTAAACCTCCTTAAAACACTTTGAGATTTGAAAAATGGATGAAAAAATTCATATTTAACTTTAATATACCCTTGATAATCTCCTTGTATTTACCCAACACCATTTGTCTCTTTTCACTCTCTGAACCAAATAATTAGGTCTACTCACAATTAAGCCTTCTCACTGCCAAAAAGTTTGTCTTGAAAATATGATGAATGAGACCAACTTTAACATATAACATAAAAAATATATTAATAAGATATAAAATACCTAAAAAAAATCCCTATGTGCTTTATTGTTCACCATATATGCCAAAAGGCCTCAAGAACACTCTTATAAATTGACATACTCAGAACCACCAAACATTGTCAACATACAATCAAGAACATTTTGACTTTCCATATTTGAATAGGGGCTTATTATGAATATAAATAAATTAAAATTAAAATTTGAGAAATTTATAACACATTAATAAGCATTTTATCCTTAAAAATAGTGCAAAATGACTTAGAACTATCATTTTCACTCATACACATAAAATTGCTTGTATCACCAAAAACATAATCATGGAAACAAAGCCTTAAATCACTTGTGTGAACACATTTATGATCTATAAATGAGTTTACATGAACCTTAAACATAATTATATATTATTTTAAAATATATATTTCATGGTTATATATCAATATTGGTCATACTGACCAATCTCATAATTTCACTCTACATAGGTTGATGACAATGTTTTGCTTGTTTATGAGCATCATCATGTTAGGGTGTGAAGCCACTATTCATAGGTCACTATTAATGAGTACTATTTGTAGAGTAAAAAATACTCTACGTTCCATTCTGATTTTCAATTGTGCACTACAAAATTTAGTTCCCGCACACTTTGGTTCGAGACGGCGAAGTTTTAAATCAGAGCGCAGGCTCAAATTTATTTTTGCTCAATTTTGTCTAAGTGTCAAAATCAAGCAGAAGCTACCAAGTGTCATTTTTTGAGACACTTTTCATAATTTCAATAAGGCTATAGAATGTGCCATGTGTCCCATAGTAACTCAGTAGAGCACAACAAGTGTTAGCATCCACGTCTCATATGTGTTTCAAAGGTTTCTTTCAATAAGCTAAGTATCAGGATCAGGCAGAGGGTGCCAAGTGGCAATCGTAGAAGGTTTTGATTTGATTTTATAAAAGTGATGGATGATTCCACATATCCCAATTAAAGAGAGAAGAATCCACCACGTGTCAACCTTTGAATTATCTTCATTTTATTTCACTGATATAGTAAAGACGATGGTGGGTCTCAGGTTTTGTTTTTAAAGCAAGTGGAAGCTACCAAGTGTCATTGTCTGTGTAAATATGAAATGAGGCCCAATTTTCCCTATAATATAAATAGAGTGATGTAGAAACAATCATGTGTCACCTTCCACAGGTTTCTCAAAAGGTGGCTAAAAGTAGTAGAGATCACCACATATCCCTAGTTAAGTAAAGCAGAGATTGCCACGTGTCCTTTATTGCATAAGCAGAAAGCACCACATGTCCTTGTCCTATTTTTGAAGTTACTCAGGTGAGAACTACTTTGGGTCCCATTTTCTATAAAAGTTTTTTAAGTTTTGGAGAGAAGTGGATTGTAATAGGTGTCAAGGGTAGAACACTCTTGAGTAAAGACACAAAAGAATATAAGTTACATAGAAAGTGCCATGTGTCTTTGATAAGTGCTATGAAACATGCCAAGTGTCATTTTCTAGTGCATCCCAAATAAAGAGAAAGTTTTCAAGAGGAAAAGAGGAATCATCTAAGTGTCCTCTCCCATTTGAAAGTGGGAAGCATCTTGAGTATTTACTGCAGCCAATGAACTTGCAGAGAAATAGCACATTTCAAATATAGGAAATATCTTGTGTTAGATACTTCCAGTTTAGTTAGAGTTCAGTTGTGCCATTAGATTGAGAACATGTAGACAATCTAGAAGGAAACCAACGCTATAAATAGGGGTGTAGAGATCACCAGGGGGAGGATCAGAGATCATCAGATAATAAGAGAGAATTTTTTGGAGAATTATTGTCAAGAGTTTTTAGACTTTCTAGAGCTGTGATTAGGAATATCATTTGCCTTTGTTCTATTTTCTTAAGTTGGAAAGTTTATGTAACTGTGCATGTTTTTGTGCCTCTTATGTGTCTAGATAATTAATAAGAAGATTGAGTAATGTGCCTTTGTTGATATTTTCTATGTCACTGCAAAATTAGTCTAAGATGTGAGCCTTTGTTTTTATTTTTTTTCATCTTTTACATTGATCATGCCTTGTTTGCTCTTTAAATGTAATTGAATCTTACATATAGTTTCACTGTGATCAGATTAAGTGTTGAATTACATTTAGATACATCACTATAGTTAGAATTTCTTTCTTTGCATTTGTGTTTCTATTAAAATTCTTATCCCTTTTCCCAGTATACACTCGATATAAAGAAGAGACTAGCTTCTAAAAAATCTAGAGATTGTTTCAAGTTGCAAGTCCCACATTCTTGAAACTTCCCATTGTTGGTGTTAGAAACAAAGCACAATTTTAACCATCAATAGTTTTTGGCATGCCCGGTGAGACACTATATTGAAGTTTTTTTCAAGATTATATGAACCAGAGAGCTATGAGGAGTCAGAGCTGTAGACCAATAACTAGATCACAATCTGTTGTAAATCTAAGTATTTTTTTGCCACCTTTGGTAACTAGTCCTAGAAGAAGAGTCAATCAGTTTATACCAATACCAAGAGTAAATATGGGAGCCCCTATACCCCCAAGGAATTATGTAAGTTGGAACACTGGCAGTCCTTTGATTCTCCCAATACCACCAACCACTTGGGACCTTATCCTAGTGAATGACCTGAAAGCTCTACCCAAATGTAGTGGGCAAGATTTCAAAACACCTGAAGAACATCTGCAGGATGTATCAGATGTATGTGTTATACATGTTGTCATATAAAAAAATGTGGCCATAAAGTTATTAGTAGCTTCTTTTAAGGGGAAGGCTCTAGAATGTTACTGATCCTTGACCCCAAATACCATATCTACATGGGATTAGCTTAGAGATCTCTTCTTTAAAAGATTCAAAGAGAAGGGTGATAAGTCTTCTTTATTATAGAAATTGATTACCATCCAAAGGGAACCACAAAAAGTGATGACTGACTTCAATTCCAAATTTCAAAAGACTTGGGAAAGAATCCCTGCTATAGTTAGACCATTACTAGGTATGGCTATAGTGTTTTATCTTAAGGCTTTAAATTTAGACATATCTGTTATGATTCAGTTGCTTGGAGGTTAGAGTATGCTAGAGGCTTATGACTATGTAGTTAGAGCTAAAAATAGTTTGATAGATGCTGGAAAGTTGTCTCCAAGGCCTCCCATGCCCATGTTTCTAGAGATTTCCTTGTCATTACCTCAAAAAGCCCCTAAATCCATAACCCCACCTATGTTTATGTAAACATATCCTCAACCACCTGCTAAATAAATTATCACTGCCCAATCATCTGAGCTAGATGATATCAAGAATATCTTAAGGACATTTTCTAATGAGCTGATTAATATGAAAAGACAATAGAATACTTATACTCAACCCAAATATCAAGGCTATCAAGGAAATAGATTTCCATCATAGCTAAACCAATACCAGGGTCCTCTAAGGCAAAATAACCCTCAGCCAGCAAACTAATTAGTTGCTATTCCTACACCCTCACAGACTATTCCTCCCAATTCAAATAGGGAGATTATTCCAGGGCAAAATAATTATGTAGATGGCACTAATGCTTGGTGTTTCCCTTGAAATAATGCTCATATTCCTTAGAGATTGTCCCATGGGTAATATACAACAAAAGGTGGTAGAGCAAAGAAGAATGGATGGACAATTTGCAAGTACTAGTGATAATCAAACATACCAATCTCATGGTATGCAAAATTCAGTCCTAATGGCTCAGATACAAGGGATGTATTTGAAACAAGAATAAAAAATAGCCCTATAACATGCTTTGTTCTCATGGGTTGAAGATGAAGAACCAGTTTTCCTGAACGAAGCTTCCACTTCCAAGAAACTAGTGGTGCAATCAGACTATTATACTAGATCAAAGAGAAGAATGGTGGAATAGCCTGAGGTTGTAAACAATCAAGTTATGGAGAATCCTCCAAATCAAAGTTAGAGAAACACAGCTGTCAAACAAGAAGTGCCTCAGCTAGTGTAGAATCAAGTGATTCTTGCACAAATTCAAGAAAAAAAAAGATATCCTTATTTTCAAAGAACTTAGACTCTGGGACCAATAAATGTGGTGGATCAATTAAAGAAGACTCTAGCACAAGTATCAATATGGGATATATTGGCTATTCCTAAATAGAAGACACTACTACAAGAAGCTCTACAAGGCCAAGCAATGCCCAAATGTACTATTATCAAAGAAGAACTTGATGAAAAAGAAAAGCTCAAAGACACAGTTCATCTATAGATAACAACCCTAGTGAATAATGCACTAGAGGTAAGCAAATCCAAACTGGATCCCTTCTATTTAACTTTGATAGTTGGCAAGAAACTACTGCATAATGCAATGATTGATTCAGGGGCTAGTACTATAGTAATGCCTAAGCAGATAGTTGATGCTTTAAAAATAAAGTATGAACCACTCATTGAAAGAGTCATGCATCTAGATGGCAAAGCAGTACAAACAATACAGAGAATTAAACAACTCCCATTACAATTATATACTTGTCCCAATATAATTGTAAATCAAGATGTAGTAATCATAGATATACCTCATGTATTTGTCTTATGCTTATCCAGAGACTTTACAGCCAAGATAAGAGGATATATGTCCCTTGATTGGTCTCAACTCATCCTAAGAACCAAATATGATTCAAATATGAAAATATTATCTAAGCCACTATATAAGGATCACATCACCAATGAACCAACTACAAAGTTAGAGGCAGCTCATGCTATGATGAATAGAGAAGAAAGGGTTCTTGTTGAGGATTTAGGTGAATGGACTGGAAATGATCAAGAAGAGGAAAATGATCATTTATTAGCTATGATGCAAAGTGACCCATATGGAAATTATGACTCCATTGGTCTGGGCACTTACATCATATTTGATGATCATAAAATCCAAAATGTTTTAGAGGAAGAAAAGTCAAAAGATACCTCTTCTAATAATCCTCAGGTCTCTCAACATGAATTCCATATTCTGAGTGAGAAGTCACAAGCGTATGCCTTAATCTCTGATGAAGAAGAGATAATTTATGACTTTCTTCTTACTTTACAAGATGATGTGGAAGAGCATGTACATTTCCTTGATCATGATTTGAATTACTTATTTGAAATCAATGGGTCAGGTTATACTATTCTTCAAGGAGGCTGTGAGCTAGTCACAAATGAAGAAGACAACATTGAGACTCAATTACATATGTAAAACTACTACAAACATTCAGAATTATCCTCTCAAGAGGTTGGTAATTTTGAAGTCATTAAAGAGGATGATCATGTAATAGAACATAAGTTTAAGGTAGAAGGAGATAAGCTAATAAATGATATATATCAAAGGGATTCTATTGATGAGCAAATAGTCATTAATTTCTTGATAAGACATGCCAGTATCAAGAATCAACATTCGACAAGTTTCCAAGAACAAGAAGAGTTTATATATGTTGGAAGCATGTTTGACTCAGACTCACTTGAATGCAAACCAATCAATGTGGCATACAAAGAGAGCAAGCCACCAAAGCTATATCCAATTCAACCACTTGTCTGGCAACATAAGTCATCTTGTCATGAAGGAGACTTTAGAAATTCTTCTTTTGATCTAGGAGGGAGACAAAGATACTTGGTTAATGTATTATAGTTAGATAGTTTCCCCTTTTCGTATTGCTTTGTTTTCCCATTTTTGTTTTCTTGCTTTTCTTTTAAATAAGTGTTATTTAAATACGTAGTTAGCAGCTCAGAGTTTTTCAAAATTTTCAAAATTATTAACACATTGAATGTCTCCTAAATCTTTAGAAATCCCCAAGGTACCTTGCACTGCCACTTGCATAATGTGTCTATCTCACTATCCCATAAAGATTGAGTAAGATTTGCTAATGGTTATCTGAGTTTAATGCCACTTTGAGACTTGATAGGTCAATAAATACCTCTTAGCAAGAGTTAAAGCTACAATTTCTCAAACATTCTTGCATTAAAAGAAAATATCCTACTACTTTCATTTTTGGTTCTTAGTAAACTTGCTTCAGCGAAAGTGTTTATGTTTTGCAAAAATTCATACTAGTTATCATAGAATAGATATAGAGATGGAGGGATCATAGTCTTCACAACAAGGAGCTGGGATGTATGAATCCCTTGATAAGTTTCTTATGAGTAAGTCATATGCTTCAACTCCTGCACAACCATTGAAGACTTATCCACAGACCAGAATCCCTAAAGTTGGTAAAGCAAGTGACCCAACAAAGATAGAAGATTATGCAGATGGAGTCATGGACCCAATTCTTCAAAGAGCTAATAGCAAAACTCTCAAAGAAGGGGCACATCAAATGTGTCTTTAGAGTGCTAGAGTGGGGTAATATGAGAACTTTTTAATGAGGATATGGACTTCACAACTGGCACAATTCATTGTCCCAGGTGTGCATCTATGCCCTGACTTAGTCAAACTATGCATAAACTTGTTCCATGCACCCTCAAACACCATTCAATAGGGTCCATTCATGGTGAAAATCACACCACAAGCTATTAGAGACATGTTATCCCTGTATCATGATAAGATAGCTACATTACCCACTATTGTTAAAATGCAAAGAATGTGGGAAAACATCAATACTTAGTTGAGGTTCTTAATATCTAAATTGCAAATGGGTGATGATGATACTACTGTGCCTACACTTCCTGCAACAAGAGCCTAGTTCACACAAGCTAGCAAAGATGCACTGTCTATGATGGCTTTCATTTATGGCATGAAAGATGATATGGTAGTTTATGGAGAACAAATGGCTATCCTCTTCAGGTTGAAGACTGTCGACAAGACTCAGAAGTATCGGCTTGACTTTTTTGAACAAATCATGTACTCAATGGTGGAACAACTGGCCCAGTTCAAATCAAAAGGAGTTTTTAGGTACTCTTCTTATTTGTTTCACCTCATGCTGTATCATAACTCTGACATCTTTTCCCAACATATGCATCTTGATATGTATAACCCAAGTTTTGTTCTCCAAAGGACCACTCTTGTGTCTGCATAGACACATATTTTCTCAAAAACTAGTGACCCATATGAATTTTGGGAACTATTTTTTACTCTTACCTTTTGCCACCTGAGCTTGGAACCAATTATAAATAGACTATTTCCAAGTGTTTCAAACCTTCTGGCTAGTTGCCTAATTCCTTGTGATTTCTATTTTGGATCTCACCATACAATTATTAGAGTCCATGGTTTTTGTGGGGAACCAATGGTGCTACCCAATATTTTGACTCTTAGGTTAACATTATTAGAGGTCACCAGATAGGTATCTACAATAGAAAATGAATATGGCTCTAGAAAGAGGAAGATAAAAATGTATGACCTCCCATGGATGACAAACAACATGGTATTAGGAGCCAGAGACGTTGAAATTGTGTTGCTCAAAAAGCTAGCCTTCCTGGGTTTCCTTCTAGTCAAAAATAAATAGGTATATGACCCAAATGGTTTCATATCTTCCTAGATAAGGACTAATAGGGTTGCAACTAGAATTTCACATGAGGGCTACCCCTTTTGGGAGAATAGGAAAAATCCTAGGGAAGATACTCTTGGATTTTATGTTGAATTAATAGATTTGCCCTTTCCACAAAATAGGCCATGGGAAACTTTCTATGCTAAGTAGAGGGATTTTGATCCTAAATTCAAAATGACTTTTGGCTTGAGAAGGGCGCTAAAGAATAAAGATTAGGATGCTGAGAAAATAGAAGCCTATTAGAAATATAGGCAATAAATTTGTCAAACAACTCATTCTTTTGAGAGCATCGACTCAGATGAGAGATGGGAAAACTCTAGGATGAGTGCCATCTATCCCTTATATCTAGCCCTGACACAAGCAATTTGCCAACACAGGGTGTAGAGATGGAAGCCAGAGCAAGATCAAGCCAAGAGTCACAGGCCTCAGGGCAAACTACAGCTACAGTCGCTATAACAATTTGGCACCAATCTCTCAGTGTCATGGAAAAATAAAAGAGTATGGTGCCTTCACCACCAAAATCTTGCCCATTGGCATCAGTTATTGAAATTCCCAGTTCTCCACAAGTACAACTGATAGTAGTGGTAGAAGTTGAAGAAAAAGAAACACAGCCTAAAGAAGAAACACCAAAGAAGTGAAAGAGGGTACAATTTCAATTTGATTTAGATGAGGAAGTAGAACTCTCACAATCCCAATTATAGAGTACTATAATTGTTCCTTAGGTAAGTATTATTCCTCCTTCTCCTTCTCAATCTCTTTCTTCTCCTATTGGCATGATGATTCCATCTAGCCAGATGACATCCCCTGCCACCTCTACCATTCCCATTTCTCACTTTGCCCCATCTATCCCTACTCAAGCCTTAACATTGCCTCACTTTTCCCCTTCTATTCCCAAGAAACTCCCCCCTCAAATTGCCCATAACCAACAATTGGCTATTCAATATGGTTTGCCACAAGGACATCCTTTTGTGGGTGGGTACATTGCCTCTCTTTCTACCTCCCAAACTCAAGCAGACATTGTTAGGAAGGCAAGGGAAGCCCAAAGAGAGAAAAAGAGGATCAAGGAAAATAAGGCCTTGGCTACACCACATCTACAGTCATAATTTGACCCAATTTAGTAGCAACTGATGGTGACTCATTTGTCACTAAATGCCATCAAGCTAAGTGAGCACGTGTAGCTGAAAGACTACACAATGAATGCAGTGGCCATAGACATGCCCCTATTTAGGCCATAAGACAAAATTGAGCTACTAACCGAATCCACATTTGTAGTTGTTGAAGACTACTTAAAGACATCAAGGAGGCTACAAAAGATTGAGGCTAATTTAGCTAAGGAAAAGGCAAACTGTAATAGTTTGACCACATAAATTTATAGAAAAGATAATGAAATAGAGGGTCTCAATAAACAATTGAAAGAGATTGTTTCCTTTTAGACTCACTAGGTGATCTAGGCCCAAAATGATTCCTTAAAGGCAAGACTAATGTAGGTAAAAGATGTAGTTATGACCCTAAGGCGAGAAAAAGTAGCATTGTAAGGAAAATGTGAGGAAAACTTGCTACAAGTTACCCAATTACAACAAAAGTTATTGAGTGAACAGAATAATATTATGGCTATACAAGCCCAATTTCAAGTAGAGCAATAAAGAGTAGAGAAATTGACACTATAGCTAGCCAATAGGCCAAAGAATATAGGAGTGTTAACTCTGGTGAAGGAGCTCTATGCATCAATGTGGAAAAGAATCTCTTTGGATATTATTCAGCTCAGGCCTTCTTTCACCTTCATTCTAAATGCATAGAAATTGTGTGAAAAGGTGGAGAAATCCATTAAAGACAATCTGGCTACTATTTCTCAGAGAGTTTTGAATTTTGAAACATTGCTACAAAAGCTTTATGATGCAATAGATGGAACATTGTTAGTAGTAAGAATTGAGAATAGAATGGTTGCTGCTAAGTGAGTAAATGAGGTTCTCAATTGTAATTCTGTAGCCATCAGTTGTAGAGAGCTTCTTGATGTAATGAAAGAAGGAATCAGTGAAATGAAATAACACATTGAAGACCTAGTACAATTAGGTCTTCCTTCTCTATTTCTTGATGACAACACAGTGCTAATGGTTGATGAAATTAAACATTTACTATTGGCCAAAAAGAATGATCAAACAATTTTTTAAGATTTAAGGAATGATTCATCAGTCCCTAAAGTAGAAGCTATTTTGATTCTTGTTTCCCATCTCAAATTTAAATTGAAGGCTAAGGTTTAGATTTTGCATAATTTTTCACACAAGGATATTATCAACCTTGATTTAGCCTTCAATGAATTGTAGAATAAGTAGGGGTTATCTAATGATGAGTGGTCTGCCTATCAAACAACATTGCTTAAGCTGTAAATTTTGACATTTTTTGATCAAGCGGGATTTGTGGTTTCTTTTTGAGTAGGCTCAAAAGTCCTTGGGGTCACCAAAAACATTAGAGTAAAAATACTCTATGTTTCATTTTGATTTTTAGTTATGCACTATAAAATTTAGTTCTTGCACACTTTGGTTCAAGATGGTGAAGTTTTAAATCAGAGCACAGGCTCAAATTTCCTTTTGCTCAATTTTGTCTACGTCCTAAAATCAAGCGAAAGTTGCCAAGTGTCATTTTTTGAGACACTTTTCATTATTTCAATAAGGTTGTAGAATGTTCCATGTGTCCCATAGTAACTCAGTAGAGTGCAACACATGTCAGCATCCATGTCTCATATGTGTTTCAAAGGTTTCTTTCAATAAGCTAAGTATCAGGATCAGGCAGAGGGCACCAAGTGGCAATCACAGAAGGTTTTAATTTGATTTTCTAAAAGAGATGGAAGATGCCACATATCCTAGTTGAAGAGAGTGGAATCCACCATGTGTCAACCTCTTAATTATCTTCATTTTATTTCACCAATATAGTAAAGACTGTGGTGGGTCTCAGGTTTTGTTTTTGAAGCAAGCAAAAGCTGCCAAGTGTCATTGTCTTTGTAAATATGAAATGAGGCCCAATTATTTCTATAATATAAATAGAGTGATGCAGATACCAACACGTGTCACCTTCCATAGGTTTCTCAAAAGGTGGCTAAAAGTAATGGAGATTGCCACATATCCCTAATTAAGTAAAGTGGAGATTGCCACGTGTCCTTTGTTGCATAAGTGGAAAGTGCCACATGTCCTTATCCTCTTTTTGAAGTTGCTCAGGTGAGAACTACTTTGGGTCCCATTTTATATAAAATTTGTTTAAGTTTTGGAGAGAAGTGGATTGAAATAGGTGTCAAGGGTAGAACACTCCTGAGCAAAGACACAAAATAATATAAGTTACACGAAAAGTGCCGTGTGTCTTTGATAAGTGCTGCGAAACATGCCAAGTGTCATTTTCTGGTGCATCCCAAATAAAGAGAAAGTTTTGAAGAGGAAAAGGGGAATCATCTAAGTGTCCTCTCCCATTTTAAAGTGGTAAGCATCTTGAGTATTTACTTTAGCCAATGAACTTGCAGAGAAACAAAACGTTTCAAATATAGGAAATATCTTGTGTTAGATACTTCCAATTCAGTTAGAGTTCAGTTGTGCGGTTAGATTGAGAACATGTAGACAATCTAGAAGGAATCCAAGGCTATAAATAGGGGTGTAGAGATCACTAGGGGAAGGATCAAAGATTATCAGATAATAAGAGAGATTGCCATGTGTCCTTTGTTGCATAAGTGGAAAGCACCACATGTCCTTGTCCTCTTTTTGAAGTTGCTCAGGTGAGAACTACTTTGGGTCACATTTTCTATAAAAGTTGTTTTAGTTTTGGAGAGAAGTGGATTGTAATAGGTGTCAAGGGTAGAACACTCCTGAGCAAAGACATAAAAGAATATAAGTTACACGGAAAGTGCCGTGTGTCTTTGATAAGTGTTGCAGAACATGCCAAGTGTCATTTTTTGGTGCATCCTAAATAAAGAGAAATTTTTCATGAGGAAAAGGGGAATCATCTAAGTGTCCTCTCCTATTTTAAAGTGGGAAGCATCCTGAGTATTTACTTCAGCTAGTGAACTTGTAGAGAAACAAAACATTTCAAATACAGGAAATATCTTGTGTTAGATAATTCCAGCTCAGTTAGAGTTCAGTTGTGCCATTAGATTGAGAACATGCAGACAATTTGGAAGGAATACAAGGCTATAAATAGGGGTGTAGAGATCACCAGGGGGGATTAGAGATAATCAGATAATAAGAGATAATTTTCTAAGAGAATTATTGTCAAGAGTTTTTAGACTTTCTAGAGCTATGATTAGGAATATCATTTGCCTTTGTTTTATTTTCTTAAGTTGGAAAGTTTATGTAACTGTGCATGTTTCTATGCCTCTTATGTGACTAGAGAATTAATAAGAAGATTGAGTCCTATGTCTTTGTTGATATTTTTTGTGTCACTTCAAAAGTAGTCTAAGTTGTGAGCCTTTGTTTCTATTATTTTTCATCTTTTACATTGATCATGCCTTATTTGCTCTTAAATGTAATTGAATCTTACATATAGTTTCATTGTGCTCGGATTAAGGGTCAAATTACATTCAGGTGCATCACCATAGTTAGAATTTCTTTCTTTGCATTTGTGTTTCTATTAAAATTCCTATCCCTTTTCCCAGTATACGCTTGATATAAAGAAGAGACCAACTTCTTAAAAATTTGGAGGTTGTTTCAAGTTGCAAGTCCCACATTCTTGAAACTTTCCATTATTGGTGTTAGAAACAAAGCACAATTTTAACCATCAACACTATTCATTGGTAATATTCATGGTGACATGGTAGTAGGGCCCATGATGGGTCCCAGGATGTGGGCTCATAGAGGGTCCCAAGTGGTGGATCCCAGGTGACATGGCATGCAAGTGATGCAATAGGATAGTGATGTGACTTTCTAGCCCATGGTGGGTCCTAAGATGTGGGGCCCATGGAGGGTTCTATGTGGTGGATCTAATGTGACATGGCATGACCCACAAAAGGCATCTTTAATGTTAGAAAGGTGTGAAAGAGATGTGGGGAGAATTTATCCACTAATAACATGTTTTTGCTTTGTTTATTCATGTGCAGAGCATGTGAGGTGTCTCTTTTGAGTGGAATTGGTAAGTGGATATGTGGGGTGCCATTATGTGGAGAATCTAATTACTTAGTGATTCATTAAATATAAGAAATGAGTGTGCATATTTTGACATTAAGTGGATGAGTGGAGCACCAAGTTTGGATGCTTGTGAAAGTGAAAGACAAAGGACAAGATGATCACATGGCACCACACTATGTGGGACATAGCCTTTAGAGGCTAGTGGAGAAGGTCAAAAGTGGCATCATGAGATGCCTTAACATGTGTGACCTTTTTCAAGTGGGGGAAAAGAGTCCTTATCCCCAATAGTGTTCCCCATTCAAATGGGACTCATTTTTCCTCCCTCTCTCTCTTCTTTAGTTATATATGCATTATTATTCTCATTGTAATGTAGTCCAATTAGTGGCTCTTAGATCCTTTAAATTTTTTACTTGCATGATACAAGGTCATAGTAGGAAGGTTTTAAAGCATTACTCACCTAGATGTTTTGGTTGTAAGCATCAAATGCAAGTTAAAGGTTGGAACATGGAAGGCAAGTTTTGATTTTCTCACTTAGGTGAATGAAGAAGATCCATGAAGGCTGTTTCATATTATAGCTTGTAGGTTATTATCTCAACTCATATTGGAGGTTAGATCATGGATATCTTGGTGTAATCTTTGCTCACCTGAGTGCTTAGATGTAACACTTGTTTATAGCTATTATGAGAGGAACTATGTAAGAGAGTGTTGATGAAGAAATAATTAAGTCTAGTGTTTCCTTTGCCCCATGGTTTTTCCATTTCTAGTTTTGAAAGGGTTTCCATGTATATCTGGTGTTATGTTTTTCTCTCTTGTTATGTTTTTATTGTATCTTGTTAATTCCATATTTTATTACTTGCACTGTAGGATGTTTATTTATTAAGAACTAGTATCAGAGCTATGATTTAGATTTTGGTATCTAAGCCTTGTTAATCCTAACACATTAACACTAATAAACTGAGGGTATATGAGATATAAATCTTGAAAAAATAACCCATGCATTTGAATCTATCCCTAATATTCTACAACCAATCCTTAATCTCATTCTCATTCTTACCTAGTTTTCTCACTATCTTGCTCATTAGGCCAACTTCCATGACCATTTTAGCACATTTTAGTTCTAAAAATTTATTATAATTTTTCATGGGAATAAAATACAAGTATTGGACATCATCCTCCATCCACTTGCATGCTTTGACCTAGTCAACCCTACCTGCTACATCAAAATTCTAAGAAATAAGGGGTTTCTTGTAACTTATACTCACTATCATGACAAAACAAAACCACCTATAGAAACCTAGAAGAGTCCTTTACATGTTAAAAACACCAAACTAGGTCAACAAAACCATTCTAATCCATAACTAATAATATATTTCCTATTAAGTCTTTATGAGGGTTTTAAGAGGGTTTTGACTGGTCTTCCTTCTTAGCAATCATTCATAAAGGATTTCCCCTCAAATACAAAACCAATGACATGAAAATAAATATATGGACCTTCCTCAAATTCTATGATCTACTTAGGGTCTCATGAAAAGGTTGTACATGCTAGCGAGTAGAAGAAATTCCTTCTCAGTTCTACAACACCCCATTCTATGCACATAGAGGACCTTATCACTAGTTTTCATGCTTTGTTATTTAATGTATGATCTCAAATTTTGTAAACACACTTAAAATAACATATTACACCTATTTAAATTCTATTTATATATATCTCACCTTGATAAATGAACTTAACCCCTCATTAGGTCATATTAGGTCTCTTTATACACTAAGCCTTATAATGTCAGTCATACTTAGACCATGATCATGCCTTAAAACCTATTTCACTAATAAAATACATCATCCACATTTCAAATATGATCATACCATGTTCACATAATTCAAACCTTCTTCACATAGTTATCATATAGCTCAACTCATCATGCTACCAGGTCTATGCCTTCTTACTAAGTCTTCAAGTAAGGACTAAGCCTCAAAACTAGACCTTGAAACTCATCTAAGATATTATTTGACTATTGATCATGTTTACATATATTTTCATACTCTTCCATGCTTTTACTGACATAAATCATCAAACTTAACTATGCTTCATGCATACACCTTCTGTTAGGGTTAGACTAGGCTTCTCCAGACACCTAGTGCATAATAGTAGCTTACCTTTGTACCATGATTTTGAATTTGACATTCCATCAACCTCAAAATAAATAATATGTTGACTTAAATTTTTCTATCAATATAGATACAAGAGGTTTCCTTCAAATTTTCTCTTGTTATGATACTTCTTTGACACATATCATCTCACCATGTATAGCCTTAATTTTGACCTTATCATTAATGACATCTATAATGAATTTGATATAAATTACAAAAATAATTATTGATCACCAACTATATTTACTAGGCTCCACCATTTAAAATAGTCCACTTGGACTTGTTTATTGGTCATCAAATTGAGCTACCTTGGGTTTCCACTTATTATCTTGTCTTCTTTCTTATACTCTAAGAGCTTCAACTTAGTTGCTTTGTCTTGAGAAATAATGATTATAGTATTTTAAAATGTGACCAACCTTATGACACTTAAAACATATTATTATTCTTGATGAAAACACACCATGATCCAAACCTCTTGACTGATGACTTTCCTCATAGTTTCATGCATAATCATTCTTGGAGGGCCTTCTATAATGCCTTGGTCTATGACTAAATTGGTTATATGGATATTAATAGCCATTAAAAATATTAGCATACCTTATGGTATTAGGTTTCTTGATAGTATTATCATTCATTTTTTTATCACCCTCATTCTTTGGTTTATCATTGACCTTTTTTATCACATTAGTGTTCTTCTGTTGGTCTCTATTGAAACTAAAGCCTATTTTGTCATTACTAGTATTTTGACTACTCAGAATGTTATCTAGGTCATTAGTACTATTTTAAAACATCAAAAAAGACTTGACCCTATCTGATGATTATTTCAATTCAGCTCTTAAGGAATTCACTTCATCTACATACCTTTCACATTCAACTTATTTGGCCTCTACGCCTACAATCACAAATTTAAGTTGACTCTCCATTTGTTTGACTATTTCATCTTAGTCTTTAGATTTGTTACTCAGTCTAGAATCAAACAAATTGATTTGATCCTCATAATATTTGATAAGAGACATCATCACCCTATTCTTATTCTTTATGTTCTTCAGTTCTCTTAGAGTATTCATTAACTCAGCCTCCAAGTTCACCTCATCTCCTTCTTCATCTAAATCATGAACAACACCTGAAATCCATATGGACTCTTCTTGATTTGATCATCTTGATTCTTTATCCATTAAGATATCTTTTTTGACATTAGGGCCATTACCTTCATGGTCCCTCTTAGAATCACTTTTCTCGCTCTCATTAGATGAGCTACAATCTTCCTTGGTGTAAAAACTTCTTTTGTTTTTGAAGAACTTATTCTTATCATCATACCTTATAAATATTTTCTTGTTTTTATTATACCTTTAGGTCTTATTATCATCATCATGACATTCATCATGATATTCATCATACTTATCCTTATGATTAAGAGGTTACTTTCTAGCAAAGTGTCCAATCTCTCCATAATTAAAGCATTTAAAAGGCAATTCGCCTTTACATTTACCTGAGCCTATCTTCAAATTCCTTGAAAACACATATATTAACTCATCATAATCAATATCTGATTCATCATTGTCCTTGAATTTATTACCTTGTGTCTTATTCTCCTTTGGCTTCTTTTCTACCTTGAATACAACTTCCTTCTTTTCAAGTCTTTCTTCACTTGTCCTCATCTCATAGGTTATAAGGGTGCCATGAAGTTCATCCATTTCTAGCTTATACAGATATTACATTTATTCAATGACAAATACCTTAGAATAAAATTTGGGAGTTAGAGACCTCAATATATTTTGAACAACAATATAATCTTTTAAATATTCACCTATACCTCTTATGATGTTGACCACTTCATCAACCCTCAACAAGTAGGATGCAATGGTCTCATCTTCATTCATTTTTAAGATTTTAAATTGTCTTTTATGGGTTTGTAACTTGGCTAATTTAATGTTGGATCCTCCCTCATGAATAGTATTCAACTTGTCCCATATTTATTTGGAAGACATATAATGCATCACTTTCACATGTTCTGCCTCTAATGGGCCATACATAATAACATTCATTGTTTTTGAGTTATTATCACTAGCCTTCTTCCTTGTTGCATTTATAAGAAGAATGGGGGGTGAAGTATATCCATCCAAGACTAATTTTAATACATAATGACCTTGAGACATTAGATATTTTCCCATCTTGAAACTCCAAAAATCATAATTGGATTCATTAAACAATAAAACTTTGATTGTAGAAAAACCATCTTGTGCTTGACTAGCCATCTTTGCTTGATTAGGATATCCTTTAGGTTATAATACCTCCTTTAAAGGACATTATATAATACAAAATTTTGTAATTATATATACTTATATGGTTGGTGAATCAGTTGTCTTAAAATACTCCTCCAAATTCACTTAACATTCATGAAGCATTCATTCACTTACATACATAAATCAACACATACACAATCATCTATGAAATCAAACAACATAAGAACATGAGATATAAGGGAATAAAACCCACTATAACATAAATTGGAATAATATCCTTTAATAAATGGATCAAACTTTTAATGAGGCACCAAATCCATAAGGAATAATAAACCCTCACTAGTCAAGCACCAACTCAACTAGTCCTTTAGCAAGCTTCAACCTACAAGGAGGCTCCAACCCCCTAGTTAACTCAACAAAAACTAATATAAATTGAATATTTAATCACATTTGGACACATATTTATCACTCAAATGAATATTACCTGCTTATTTTTCTCTTCTCACTCTTGAATCTTTCTTAAATAGCCTTAAAAGCCTTCTCACTCAACTAGCCCTTTATTTGGTAGCATTAGGTCAAATGACCTTACTCAAAAAATTATACACATAGTTATATATTAATGAAATATTCAAAAAAATTATCTAATTATATTAAATTCCTTTAACTATTATCTAGAACTCTATATCCTTCACTTTCGTGCTCAATTCTCTAACTAATCAAAACATGCCTATTAGGCCTTGTCTTTATACTTCACTCTTGATCTTACCCATCTTGGTTATAAAATAACCTTAAAACACTTGGATTATAATTTTAATATATTAATACATAATTTTAACAAGTTAAACAATCATTACAAAGGTTATTCATTACCTTTAAGGGCCAAAACAACCATTAGGCCTAATAGAGACATAATGCAATTAGGCCTTCTCTAAGCACACATTTCACTTAGACCTCCTTGGAACACTTTGAGATTAAAAAATGGATGAAACACTTTTTATGTAAATTTAATATACCCTTGAGATTAAAAAAATGGATGAAACACTTTTTATGTAAATTTAATATACCCTTTATAATCTATTCTTATGTCCCCAACACCATTTATCTCTTCTCACTCCTTGAACCCAATAATTAGGTCTACTCATAATTAAGGTTTCTCATAGCCAGAAAGTCTATCTTAAAAATATGATGCATGAAATTAAGTTTGAAATATAAAACAAAAAAATATATTAATATTATATAAATTTCATAAAAAACATCCTTAGGTTATTTATTCTTCACCATATAAGACAAAAGGCATCAAGAACACTCATGCAAAAGAATTGCTCAAAACCACCAAACACTGTCAACATACAATAAAGAAAATTTTGAATTTACATACTATAATAGGGACTTATCATGAATATAAATAAATTAAAATTAACCTATTTTAAATTTGTAAAACCTTAATTAGAAATGGGTCCTTCAAATTAGTGAAAAATGACTCAGAAACATCATTTTCACTCAGTCACATAAAACTGTGTATAAAACCAAAAACACAGTCATGGAAACTAAGCCTTAGAACACCTATTAAAATTAATCATCCTTATATAATATTTTAAAATATATATTTGATGGTTATATATCAATATTTGTCTTATAGACCAATTTCATAATTTCACTCTCCATAGACTTCATTGTGTTAGATAGACTATTTTGATGACTAATTTTTTCTTGTGTATGAGAATATAAACACTTATAAACCAATGGGATATTATTTATAGTTATTTAATAATCAACCCATGTATTTTTATCCATATTTAATTTTATACAACTCATCCCTAATCTCAATATCATTCTTGCCTAGTTTTCTCACTGTCTTGCTTATGAGGCCTGTTTAATGATAGGCCAAATTCCATGAATATGTTATCACATTTTAGGTATATAATATTCTCTTAAAATTTAATGGGAATAAAATCCAAGTCTTAAAAATCATCCTACATCCACCTTCATTCTTTGACCTGGTTAACCCTTCCTACTACATCAAAATTTTGAGAAATAAGGGGTTTCCTGTAGCTTTTACTCACTGTCATGACAAACCAAAAACACCTAGAGAAACTTGTAAGAGTGATTTACATGTTTAAAACATAAAAATATGTTTAAAAAAACCATTATTAGCTATAAATAATAAGATATTTCTTATTGGGTCATTATGAGGGTTTTAGGAAGGTTTTGACTGGTTTCCCTTAGAAATAATTCATAAAGGATTACCCCCAACTCCAAAACCAATTCTAGTAAAATAAATATGGGGAAATTTCATAAATTTAATGAGATTATTAGTATCTCATTTAAAGGTTTCATGTGCCAATGAGTACAATAAATTCCTTCTTGGGTCTATAACACCCCATTCCGTACACACAAAAAACCTTATCACCAGTTTTCATGATTTATTCTTTAAGATATGATATAAAAATCTATAAAAACACCTAAAATAACCAATCACACTGTTTTAAATTTTCTTGATAGATATATCACCTTGGTAAATTAGCTTAACCCCTCATTAGGCCATGTTAGGTCTCTTTATACACTAAGACTTACACTATTAATCATACTTAGACCATGATCATGCCTTGAAACCTTTTACACTACTAAAAGTACCTCATACACTTGTAAAATTCACTCATACCATGCTCACATACTAATAAACTTCTTAATATAGGTATCATATGGATCAAATCATCATGATACTAGGTTTATGCCTTCTTACTAGGTATTTAAGTAAGGACTAAGCCTCAAAACTAGACCTTGAAATGCATATGAGGTATTTTTTGCCTCTTTATCATGTGTACATAGCTTTGTATACTATTTGATGCCTGTACTGACACAAATCATCAAACTTCACTATGATTCATGAATACACCTTCTCTCAGGGCTAGGCTAGGCTTATCACACTACCTAATACATAAAAGTAGCTTACCCTTGTACTATGATTTTGATTTTGACATGCCATCAACCTTATAATAGATACTAGGTTGCCTTTAAATTATCTTTCAACAAAGAGACAAGATTTTTCCTTCAATTTTTCTCTTGTTATGATACTTCTTTGACACATATCATCTCACCATGCATAGCCTTGATTCTAGCCTTGTCATTAATGACATCTATCATGACTTTGACATAAATGATAAAAAAATGCTTCATAACCAATAATAGGAACATACTTGAACAAATCATGTATAAAACATTCTTTATATTCTTTTGTATTTTGTATTATTTTTATTTTTTAGCAATATAAATTGTCCCCTTAGTGGGCCATGTATGTATCAAGTATGATAATAATTTTATGAAATGATGTAAAAATTGTATAATTAATAAGGGTATATCAATAAAGTAACACAAGGCATATATTTAGTGTTACTCCTAGTCATAATATAATGTCAATGTGGTTTAATCATAGGAATGAATGTTATGTTGTGACCAACACACCCCATTTTCAAAATTTAAAAATTTTAGATTAGGGCCAATTTCATCCTAAATTTTTAAATACTTAGGCCCTATTAAGACATAAAATTATGTCAAACCCAAACACCCCAAAGCTTAAGTTTCATTATTCATGAGTTATTTTACAAACTTTGGCTTCAAACCAAGATATTTTTAAAACGTTGGGTTTAGTTTTATGTGGCTAATGGATCTAATTGTATTTTTCCCAAGATACTAAATTTATTTTACAGGTCACATCTACTTTATAGGTCATCATTGGTCTTGCCACATTTATCTCTCATGCTCAAAACTAAATGACTATCAAAGTCCTTTTTGCAATTTATTCATTACATCAACCTATTATCTATATTACATGGACCCATTTCTTCAACATTCATATCAAAGAGGGGCTAAGTATTTTACACCCTTAAAATCCTAAAAGTGAGATAATTCCAATTTCACTCTTTTATTTCATCACAAACCTTTGAAATAATGTATCATGTATTGTATCCATTCAAACATCCTAAGTGAATGATATTTTTACACACATTTCAATCACACTTAATCATAGACATGTGCTCAATTTTCCAAGTCTTATATGACTACATCTAAAAAACACATAGAGATCATTCTATGTGTCCTCATCTCACTATATCACAAATTTTAGGATAAAATTTATAGATTTTCATGACTAAGTGACTGAGTAAAATCACACCACATATCACCATCTTTATCCATCACATGTTACCAACCAAAAGATAAATTATGAAACTATGATCAAGTGAGATCATTCCATATGTCATGATCTCATGGAATACTGACCAAAAAACAAAATTATAAATTAAATAGGTTGTGACCAAGTGATCAAGTGATAAGTTACCACATGTCACTTAAAGATGATTCCATGTTTCCCACCTTGAATAGACAATTATCATTGTCATGCTACGTGCCATCACATCACTTCACCGTACATGAATAAATATCCATAGACATAATGAAAAGTGTAAACTAAGTGACAATGTGATAACATTTCATATGTATTTTAGTGAGATAATCAAATTCCATGTATGAATATAATCCTAGTCAACTCAAAATAAAGACATATAACAAGATATGACTGAATAAAATAATAATAGTTGTAAAAGGTGAATGAACATATTAAAACTAAAAGGTTGACTAATCAATAAAAATAAGTGACATAATAGCACATTCCTAATCAAATCCCATGGAATAATACATCATGAAATATAATTTAAATTATAAAAAAATTGATTGATAAAGACCGTTATACTGTAATTAATTTCACAAATGGATATATTTGCAATGAATTCATTGCTTACAATTGGATTGATATACCATATTTGAAATAAAGTCAAATTACCCTTGATAAATTATTATTCACATCTCTCCAACAATTAAAAGGACATAGTTTTAGAAATTCAACATAGAACTTTGTAAATATTTCAATGACAACCATAGACACCCATCCTCCATATCTCTTCTAATTTGGCACTTTAGTGGAATTTAAAGACATTGATTTTGACCTAGTTACACTCAACCATAAGTTCCTACATTACTCAACACTATATATATAACTAGATAATGTGCCACCTTACAATGACGATGACCAACTAACTCTCCATGACAAAGATTATATATATGACTTGTTGTATATAAAAAATTTAAAACTTCACAAACACACTATGAAGCTATATGTATTCACATGTATATGTGTACTTTTCATTTTTTTTTACTATGGATGAATTCACTAAGGATATATTCTATAGGATACATAGTCTGCTTCCTATAGCTTATGTGCTTAGTATTAATTTTAAATGATACTATAGAATATCCATACCAAACATGACATATGATCAACTAATAGTTAGTGCACAATTGAGAAAACATAAGATCAAGGACACATTTATATTATGGGAAACAAACCCCAATAAATTTTCATTGAGAATAAAACTAAGTTTTATTCATATTACCTGATTCAGACATGGAGTTAGAATTGACATGGACCTATTAAATAGACTGTATAGTGTCCCTTCGATCACTTATGTCAATAAAATTTGGATTATTCTCCTAACCATTATTATAGGTATAAAAATCATCCCTACATTTGGAGAGATTATAAGTTTCAGCTTGAAGTACTAAAGACATGCTCAAAATAGTTATGATGTTAATTTTTATATGTTATCATACCTAGTGGATGTTATCTCTACTACAATTACACCTATAAATGTATAATCCTAAGATCTTTTATTAAAATCACTTATTATTAGGATATGTGATGACTATAATATTTGACACATCCATAAATTTAGGAATCACATATAAAAAATTGTAAAAACCTCCTAACCAATAGTCCACAAAGCCATTAATGGAAATCATATTCCAAGGCTATATAATCAAATAAGAAGGTCACTTTAAAACTTGGGATTTTTGCTGATATCCTGAACACATAATGATTAGGGTAGAAACAACATTGGCATATCCATTTTATTTCTCCTATGCTAGACTAAGAAAAGTTATTGAAATAGGAGATAGCTTATCAACTATTTAATAGTGTAGACTGTAATTAAAAAAATTCTAGACCAAAGGTCTTGCATAAAACACCCCTCAACATAAGAAGGCAAAAATTTCAAGTCTAGGATTAGTTACCTTAGTCATCCAAACACAGGTTCACTTTCAATCTTAAGAAAACTAAATTTAGATTATGGGACACCAAAGATGTGTTCAAATATATCAATAAGTTTGATGGTAGACTCAAGACCAAATATAAATACCAACCATACAAACATGATTACATTTTATTAAATGGTGAGGATGACTCAAATGTTTATACAAAAATTAATGGTGTTGGTATGTTATTTTGGATTGCATAAATGATCCGATTTGATCATACCATCACCAAAAATGATGCAATAGGGATAGAAAAGGTTGAGGGCACTTAGACTAAGGAGTAAAAACCAATTGTGACAATGAAAAATTAATGGTTAGTATCTCTAATAACATCCTTATGAAACAAAGCATTAAAAAAAAAAAAAAAACCTTCCATTGACATAGGGACACCTTTATTTCTTAAGGATCCTACTAAATCTACACCTGTAATCTTATAAATTTAGCTAATGTTAACACCAGTGGAAATTTATTCCCCTTATCTCCCTCTAGTATACATTACATCTATCCCTACTATCATAAGTCAAGTCAATAATATATTTCCTACAAGTCTATGGGATCTTAAGGCTAAAATAGGTGAGAGGCCACCATATTATTTTGGAGGATTATTGAATATGTCTTATTTAGACATTGAGGATGAACTAGTATAAATTAGGATAGATGAAAATAATTTAGATGAAGAGACATGTCTAATTAAATAATAACTAGGAGAATAAAAGGGGTAAATAAAACATGAATACCAACCTGATATTCCTTAAGAGGTTCATACTTGGCCATATATTAAAACCCCTGTTTCTATTCCCCTTCATCCAAAACATACACAATAGGAAACTATAGACACTATAGATACAAGCCCTATGTCTACTAAAGATATGAAACATAGTCCCCAAGGTGACTCTACCACTACTATTAGTTTTCATACCATTCCTATTACTCTTTCTAGCATTATAACTACTACAATGGTGCTTCCCACCATGACTATTATTTATACTATTATGGTGGATTTAATAACTGGTAGTTTTACCATTCCTACAGCTATAATTTCAATTGAGACTTATTATTATTTGGATTTTGACACCAAAAACACTATATATATTCCCATAATACAATTCTTATAATAATTTAACTAAGGTAAAATTACATACTATGCTAACCCATTAATTGTTGACATAACACCTAGAAGTTCATAATTGGGTTTTCCATCCTTTTAATAAAAACAAACATTTTGAGGATTTGGTCTCAAAGTCCATTTTCATATCTTATGCTCCAAAAAATCATCCCTTCATTCATCTAGGCTCATTTATGCATACATCTACCCTAATAGAGTCTCATGTGGTTTAAATAGTTAAATGGACTCCTAGATACATAAAATACATGACAAAGATACATCCACATATAAGAGTCTTTAGGGAGGAAAAGGGTTATCAACCTTTTCCTATACCCTCACCTTATACCACTCCAAGTACACCCCCATCACCAATGCATACACCAATTATTTCATCCTTAGTGATCACCTATGCATAAGAATCCTTGAATAAATATTTAATCTTGACCCTTTCATGGATGTAAATATTTCAAGCACAAAAAAATTCAAGGCAAAACTTTATTATAGTGGAAGAACCTAAGATGACTATTGAATTTGATAAAAATACAAACCAAATGAAGAGGGTAAGAAAGAGGAATATGGAAAGTGGGGATAAATAATTAGAATTATAAAGAGAATAAGAACTCTTCTTACTAAACAAAAAGATAAAGATGCACCCTAGAGAAGATGATGAAATATAGGAAGACCAATTTCCATGGAGTACACCATATGAGGTATATTGAAGAAGGTGTTTTGTGGTATACAATAGATGAATAAGAGACTAAAGTCTTAACACAAGATTGAATCTACAAAATACATATTGGACAAGGTCAAAATTTATGTTTATGTAATGTATAAATTATTGATTTAAATACATAAACCAAGGGTGGAATCACAACTATAATGGGGAAATGTGGTAAATTTTAGTAACTCTTTGAAAGTCTTGGATGTCAAATTGAATCAAATTTCCAAGGAAAGAAAAGAACATACATATCCATACTTGAACTTATTACCATTGATAAAAATAAAATTGGATCAAACTTATGTAAGATATAAGAGGAAGGACTTTCTTGACTATCATAATTAAATGAACAAATTATTTGAGCAGTTGATAGCCATAAAAACTAAAGCAATGGATTTGTTAAAAGAAGTGTTCATTCCTAACATCTATATAATGAAAATACAAACCATTAGCTAACCCTCTTTTGAAATTTTATTATATGCCTCCATATATAAATTCAAGGTAAGATTAAACCATATTCCTCTAGGAGGCAATGACCAAATTGTCAAGTTAATCATGTTTCCAAAAGGGAAGCTAGATGATGCTCAAGTGCTTATTAATTATTTTGTAGTTTCAATGGGCTTACACAATAAGTTAATTGACATGACTCCTTTATCATTTAAAATGTTGACTATTGATTTTAATACCATACATTTTTATTTTGTTGCACTGGTAAGAATAGGGAAACAATAAAAAAGACAACATTATAAGTAATTGAGCATACAAACTAGAGCTTTGTCCTTAACACCAATTTCTAAAATTACACCTAATAATAATATAACATATACTCTAGTGCATACACCTAATATTGATAGTCTATTGTGATCCTTCTTTAGTTCCTCAAAATATTCCAATAGGCTCCACCACAATGGATACTATAGTTCCAACTAACACTAGAAATTAGTGTTTATTTTTTTGTTATAAATATATTTATTATTTTTTGATTATCAAGAATGTTCCTTTTTATGTATAGTTTGTAAAGTTATTTATTAATAAACATTTTAATTAATAAATTATCTAATTTTAGACTTTGTACATATGCAATCAAGATTTGAATATGAGGCAGTGCCCATCCAAATTTATTTACACAAGTCTCTTATAAATTTTAAATTGGGGATAATTTGTAAATTAATTCAAGAAAATAAAGTTTTTTATAACTATTTTGTGATTTTGTGTGAACGTGTTATCTCTTCCAACTTTATATATTTTATTGAATAATTCTCATTAAGTTAATAAATATGTATTAGGTTGTGTGTGTGTTATTTTTAGGGATAATATTGAATACTCTACTATTTTTATTAATTATTTAGTTATAGATCATATTTA